>VXBI01009448.1:219902-251595 GCA_013397375.1 Toxostoma redivivum
TATATATATATATAAGCTACAAGCAGCAATATCATTCATCTGGTAGAGAGCCTCTGAGGCATCTGCAAGTTTCTATTTACTTAGTTCTTTAAGGTTTATTAAATCACTAATGCAGACTCTTTAAAAAGCACCAGCATGAACTTTTTTAGTAGTTCTTTGCACTGCTTGCTCAAGAAGGCCTGTATCACCAGGCAGAGATTTTGAAGTACAGCTTCAGATAACCATAAACTCATTTTTTAACTCTAACATGATGTATATATGTATATGTACATATGTTTTCCAGTTAGTTGCAAAAGTTACCTCTCCCTTATTCTGATTATTATACAACAGAAAGATTCTCAAGTGGGAAAGTCAGTCTTCTCTGCCACCAAAGACTATGCTTACCATTCTATAAAGGGTCAGAAATGTTGAACTGCATATTAAATAATCCACTCAAAATCCATGTGAAATCAGATGGTAACCTGTCCATCACGCAATAGGCTAAAATGACAGAAATATTAAACTGAGTAAGATTAAATAATCTGGCAGATGGAATGAGAAAGGGCAGAATGTTTTGCTTCTTTTGTTTTCCCTCATACCATACTATTTTTTGTTTGCTGTTTTACAACTATTTCTCCATAACTGAGAGAAAGTGAAGATTCTATAAAGGCTTAAAAAAATATGAAAAAAAACACTGCATGCATGGGAGCACTGAGGGATCAGGCTAGACCAAAATACAAATCACAAATCATAAATTAGATCAAAATCACAAATACATGTGAAGCTAAAGCACACCGATTAAAAATTATTAAATATGTTACTTGATGTTTTGTTTCAGCAAGACCCAGTGAAGTGAGATCTTTCTTACACCTTTTTCCACATGACTCAATATANATAAATTTTAAAAATAATTTTTAAAAATAGATTTTAAATAAATCCTTTAAACCAAAGATTATAAAAGCACAGATAGCAGATTAGCGTGTGACAGTAGTAGCCAGTTAGAGTCAAACTCCTGTATGCAAACTGACCCCTGCTGATCGGATCACACCCAGTGCACGCTTTGCAGGTGACAAACAAACCTGCCTTTCACTCTCAAGCTGCTTCCAAGGGTGCAGCTTCTGCAGCAGAGCCCAGTCAAAGCTCTGCCCTATTGCCAAGGGCCAGGATGGGACCCTGGATCACCACTGGCTGCTCTTGGCAGCTACTTCAGCCCCGTGGTGAGGTGGTGAGGTTGCACCTCTCTACCTCTGCATGAAGATACACCTCTTCCACACAGGCAGGTTGACATCCTGGCCATTTCAGGTTGGAATCTTATGCTACTTCCATCAACTGATATGATAGATACAATTAATTCTTCTTCTTCCCCTTCCTCCTGAGTCCTCCTTATGTCAGATTTCACATGCAATCCTCACCTGTACTTCTGCTGCTTTAGTCTCAGAGTGGAAGTACCTGCCACTAAATTCACAAAGGAAATCAGTGATTTTCTTTATGACCCAAAAAGGGAGCACACAGGCTACTTTAAGCTGTGACTGCTTTCACAAAATACCTAGGTTTTGTACTTTTAAACAAGAATGGTTGCACAAAAGAAAACTGCACACAGATTCCAAATAAACCTAGTTCAGTCTAGTCATAGTAATGACTGACTTTTCACTAAGTTTTGATCTAGTGTTTAGAAATTTGCCTTGAAATCCTTCTAATATATTTGGATGAGATTATTAAATATCTACTATTTTCATGATTTCTCAAGACCACTTCCATATTGTGGTTGTTATTCAATGAAATCAATAATATTTTCTGACATACATAAGTAGGTTCAAATGGTCTCAAAATATGTTTTCTTTTCTCGAGACATGCAGTGCGAAAAAAATTTTGATTAATTCCTCTGCCTTTTACATCATTATCTCAAATGAAATCAAATCCTTTTAAACTTGAGAATAATATGGATCAGTTTATACTGATTTTGAAGCCAGAAATTATTTTTAAGAGAGACAGAAGTTTTTTGCATCATAATTTCAGTTTTTAAATTACTTTCAGTGGAAAACTTGAAAGCTCATATATTCAAAATTTAAGTTGGCAGTTTTTTGTATGCTTCAGTCAACTTCCTGCTTTAAAATATTTTTCAACTCCATTTCAAAAAACACTCAAAATATTCTGCAATATTTCTGAATTTTCAGGGAAGTGATATACCAGCTAGTCTTGCACTAGGCTAAAATCCAAGGTTGACTCAAAGTACATCATTCTAGGCAATTAATTTCTTGTTTTATATCTTGAAAAGTAAGGCCAACATATAGCAACACATGTAAGAACGATGAGTTTCTTTAGCCCCATCATAAATACATATCTGTTAAAGGTAGCTCTGAAACTTTCACTTGCATGTATCAAGTCAGGCTTGTACACAGACATGAAAATATAGGCTGCTCCATGTATAAACTATTTTCATGTAGTAATTTTGAAAGGTAAATATATCAGAAGAATACAGTAAGCATTTGCTACTTTAGCCAAATTGTACATGTGTTTATAACCATATAAAAAGTCAAAATATGCATAAGAGCACTGCGAAGAGCAGGTAACTTCATTCTAAATCAGAGAAGTAAAATTAGATATCTGGGTTTGAAACAGACAAATCTAAGTTGGACTATTAGGCATGGAGCAACNTTTCCAGTTAGTTGCAAAAGTTACCTCTCCCTTATTCTGATTATTATACAACAGAAAGATTCTCAAGTGGGAAAGTCAGTCTTCTCTGCCACCAAAGACTATGCTTACCATTCTATAAAGGGTCAGAAATGTTGAACTGCATATTAAATAATCCACTCAAAATCCATGTGAAATCAGATGGTAACCTGTCCATCACGCAATAGGCTAAAATGACAGAAATATTAAACTGAGTAAGATTAAATAATCTGGCAGATGGAATGAGAAAGGGCAGAATGTTTTGCTTCTTTTGTTTTCCCTCATACCATACTATTTTTTGTTTGCTGTTTTACAACTATTTCTCCATAACTGAGAGAAAGTGAAGATTCTATAAAGGCTTAAAAAAATATGAAAAAAAACACTGCATGCATGGGAGCACTGAGGGATCAGGCTAGACCAAAATACAAATCACAAATCATAAATTAGATCAAAATCACAAATACATGTGAAGCTAAAGCACACCGATTAAAAATTATTAAATATGTTACTTGATGTTTTGTTTCAGCAAGACCCAGTGAAGTGAGATCTTTCTTACACCTTTTTCCACATGACTCAATATAAAAATATTACCTTACCATGCTTCTAAAAGCTGCATGTATTTAACACAGATATGATAAGCTTCTATCTTTAGACTACAAATTGAACACAATCTGCAAGACAAATTGTGCCCTGAAGAACAGCTATGTATCTCAATGGGAGCCAGGAAAAAGCCAAGGAGATTTTTCATTTATCAAAAAAATTTTTTCCCAGATGTCACTGGCACATGTGTAGAGTGTCATCAAATTTTCAACAACAGTTTTAAATTCCTTTCTCTGATACAAAATTTAGGTATGCTGACAGATAAAAGAGTAATAGGGTAAAATATGTGAATTTTTGCTGATTTCCCTCTTGTTGTGTATTTCAGTACTTCAAATATTGCTTCTCCAAGGAAAAAGACTGACAATGAAAGAGAGGTATTTGTGGTTACAAATGCTAGGAGGCAAAAAATCTGAATCTATTCACTGTGAATGATATTATACAAAGATAGTGTACAGAACTCAGCTTCTCAATTCCAAAGGCCTCAAACTGGTTATTAAACATCTAAACATCTAAAGCAAAGAAAAAGAAAAGAATCCTAGAGGTCAGCAGCCTTGAGCAGGTATGTGGCTTTTAAAGAGAGCTGATATAAATATAGTCTTTGAGGGAAGAGGAAAATGAGTTAGTGTTTGTGTTTTTTCGTTGTTTTTTCAGTAGAAAATTATTTTTTGATAAAATCTGTGCATCACATTATGGGCTTGCAGTACTTAACAATTATGAGATGTTTGTGTCCCTAGACAAACTTCTACATGCTCCTTCTATCAGGTCAAATGTGAAAAAAATTACACAGATCTAGTGGGAATGTAGAAGAGACAAGAGTGCATACTGGTGAAATATACCTTCTGCAAAAAGAAGGAAGCTTCAGGTGAGGATTGAAGTAATAAAAGATAGAGAAAATGCAGTTTTACTGTTGTGAGAAAATACCTCCTCTAAGAGAAAAAAAAACACCCTTTGAAACTCAATATATTGAATGAAAGAGAAAACCAGGGATGGAAGGCATTCCAGGAAAGTTAAACTCCAAACGAATATTTCCCAAAAGTAATAGAAAAAACGCTTTCCAGGCCCCAGTATTCTTGAATGTATGAAGACAATAATTTGCCTTGTTTAAGTTCCTGAACATGCTAAGTGATAATTAGACCTAAAATGAAATTAGCATCAGCTCCATTTCCTTAGTTCCCCACAAGATTTGCTGGTACATATACAAAAGTGGAATTCAATTTACTCCGTTCAAACATTTTGTAACGGAAAAACAATGTTAAATATGCTTTTTTTTCTTAAACTTATGAAAAGGCAGTGATGAATTTCTTTAGTTTATCTTCCATAAATCTGTCTAAAAATCTGTCTACCTACTGATGACTTTCTATTGTCTCCCTTATGGAGTCATTAATTATTTCTATACATGTTCTTTAACATCTTTAACATAGAAATGTTTATTGTAGTTATTTAAAGCATAGTAATATGTATTTCTTATTAAATGTTTTACTGCTTTTTCATGAAAGTTCTTATTAGGAAATTTTTCTCAGTACCTACAGCACACAAAGAAAGTATCAACTGTTAAATCAGAAAGAACATAGAATGCTTCTAGATTTTAAACTTTGCAGGTGGGTACATCTAATTTTATATACAGAAAGATAGTGTCACATAAAACACAAGCACATTTACAACTAATTCCCAATACTTATAAAAAAAAAAAAAAGAATTGGAGTTTCCTTTCAAATGAATTACATCTGAAGATGTGAAAGAGTCACTAACACTCAAAATCACTCACCATTACTCTCATACATAGCATCAAGATTAATAAATAATTAACAACATTTCCAAAACAAACATACCTCAAAGACACCGTTTTCTTTATTCTTCAGGAGAATTACTACCTCAGCTGCCTTTTAGTCTTCCAGTCTTGAATTTGTTTTGTAGCCTAGGAAAAATAAATCTCAGCTTACTTTCAAACTGAAAGCATAAGGCTAGACCCAAGGAAAAAAAAAAAAACCAACCAAAAAAACAACACTTAATAGCATTGCAGTTAATTCTGCTGTAATCCTACCTCATTATCTTAAGCAAATAAATCTCTAAAAAGGATTACCTTTTTAAAAGCAAATTAGAAAACAGAATGTCATCTGTGCAGGGAGACATTCTTTTAAAATGCAATAGGCAAGGAAGCTCATAAATAGGCCACTATATAAAAATATTCCAATCAGGCAATCTTTTCCAGATTTTCAACAGATGTGTATGTAACTATGATTTCACAAATTCCTAAAATAAAATGTGTCAACATTGTTTACCACAAACTTTCAAGAGTCTAAAAAAACTGTACTCATTTAAATTCTAGAGAAAGAACAATATCATAAAGATATGTTCTTTATGTATCAACTGCAAGTGCAAGTACTTTTGCCACACCACCCATGTCAGGAATGTAAATGCAGGGACTGGGAGAATGAAAACTCTAAGCCCATTGTAGGAGAGGGGCAGGTTCAAGACCAAGGAATGTCAATGTTCACAAGTCCATGGGACACAATGAGATTAATTTGTAGGTCCTGAGGGAGCTGGCAGACAAAGCTTCTAAGTCATTATCCATAATTTTGGAAAAAACATGGCAGTCAGATTTGTGCTTACAGTCCAGAAAGCCAATGGAATCCTGGGCTACATCAAAAGTAGTGTTGCCAGTAGATTGAAGGAGGTGATTCTCACCCCCGCCTCTGCTCTTGTGAGACCCCACCTGTAGAACTGTGTACAGTTCTGGTGTCCCCAGATTATGAAGGACATGCAACTTTTAGATCAAGTATAGAGGAGGGCCATCAATTTTATAAGAGGAATGGAAAACCTCCCCTACAAAGCCAGGGTGAGAAAGTTGGGGCTATTCAGCCTGGAGAACAGAAGATTATGTGGAAACCTCACTGCAACGTTCCAGTATCTTTCTGTACAGTGGAACTGGAGAGCAACTCTTTGTCAGGAACTGTAGTGATGGGATAAGGGATAATGGGTGCAAACTGAAAAAGGTGAAATTTAGATTAGCTATCAGGAAGAAATTCTTTACTGTGAGAGTGGTGAGACATTGGAACAGGCTTTCCAGGGAGGTTGTGGATGCCACAACACTGGCAATGTTCAGAGTCAGATTGGACAAGGCTTGAGCAGCTTGGTGTAGTGGCAGCTGTTGGGACTTGATGATATTTAAGGTCCTTTCCAACCCTTTAACATTCTATGATTCTATGCAAAACATAACAAGAGTAACTATTTAATTGTCATACCTCCCACTCCTGCACACCATTATAATTTTTTATTTACTGGGGAGAATTTAAAGAAAACAAATAGCAAGTAAAGTTGTTATGTTTTTACTTTATTTCAATAACTATGTAAAATTCAGGAAGCATGGCCCCCTAGGTACCTCTTAGTACTCATCACACATTTTTAGAAATGCACATGGAGTATATAAGCAGTGAAGAAGCAGCAGATGCTATCAAGAGAGATCAAACTACTGAAGTCGTTATCATTGTTAGAATGCTTTAAGTTTTCTCCAAAAAAAATTACCAATTTTAAGGACTTTTTGATATATTTAAGTTCAAAATAGAAACCCTCTGATATCACAGTCCTGAGGAAAAAAAATACTATTAAAAATATTTTTTTCATTAGAAAAACCAGCCTGTGATTCTGTGACAGCTTTATTATTAAATTAAAAGAAAACAACAGAAATTAATAAAAATAAAATTGCCATTTGCATTTTTGGCTTCATTTGAATTAAACTTATCAGCTTTACTTTAAAATATAAATTTAATCATCCTGTGAGTTACTCCTTTCTTCAATTATCTGTACCAACACAAACAGTTTATGTTAAATAAAAAATAATACAGAAGACAGCTTGCTTGAAAGGAATGCTTATATAATAAATCTAGTGAACTCAGCTTTGGAAGTTGATTGTAGTATATGTGGATAAAGAAATTAAAGAAGAAAGTATTTAATGAAAGTAATAAAAGCTACACAAAGCCAAGACAGAAATGAAAAACAACTAAAAAGAGTTAATCAGATTTTCATTTGTGCCCACAAGACAGCAATGTAGTTAGGCAGAAAGAAGTCAGGAAACTATTTTCTGTCAATAGCTGCTTCAAAGTCTTTTACTTCAGTATTTCTCAAGAACAAACTATACAATCACACACACATCCATTTGAATACATGAAAACCAATGCCTGATACAGAAGGTAGAACAAGGCATCCAGCATTCACAATAATATCCAAGAAATGGCATATTACACTATCATTCAAGATCCTCTAATAGCGAGGGAACTATGTACTTCTAGTTTGCAAAATTAAAATAATCACACTGCTACCATTGAAGCAAATCTTGATTTATAACTATTTTTATGTCAGTGTGGCAATGACTTGAGGGTTTTGTATTACTTTTTCAACAGCAGTATAATGGAGTCTCATACAATTTCTCCTATTTCTCCTTTGTTAACAGTTTTTGAGACTTGCAAGTTTCAAGATTAACTGATGTCTCTTCATCCAGTCTATTTTCATCTGAGTGCTAGAACATTTTCATGGTACATTGAAAACAAGATAATGGAGTGACAGTGGTAAAAATAACTTGCTTGAAGGAAGAATATTGCTTGAATATCACTTTTAATCAATATTTAGGTGGAAAGTTGCAACAAAGCAGATCTCTTCATAATTACATTTTTCTTTTTGTTTTTTAAATACTAAAAGGATTCAAAAGAGTTGTTTCATGGAACAAGAGCGCACATTTAAAAGTAGTTTCTAGTCTCATAGAAATCTTTATATATTTGTATTATTACAGTAGTTGGAGTATTTTCATCTGATTTATTTATTTTATGGTGTTTGCTGAGACTTGATAAAAATGCCCAGTTCTTTTGATTTGCTAATTTTTCTCCCTGTTTTATTTCTCTTGACTTTGGTTGGTTGTAATTTGTCTGTTTGGGTATTTTAAAGGCTCCCACTAAGTCACCATGTTTGTGTTCACATATGTGTTGTTTTTGCACCGTCTAAATTATGGCGGNGGGGGATGCAGAGATCCACCCACAGCCCATGGGATCCATAGGGGATGCAGAGATCCACCCACAGCCCATGGGGATCCATGGGGGATGCAGAGATCCACCCACAGCCCATGGGATCCATGGGGGATGCAGAGATCCACCCACGGCCCATGGGGAAGGTGCCCATGCTGGATCAGGTGGTTGCCTGGAGCAGGCTGTGATCCAGTGGGAGACCCAGTGGAGAGAGGGGCCCTGGTTCCAGGCTGGAGCAGCCTGTCCTTGGAGGTCTGTATCCCATGGAAGAGAGACTCACACCACAGCATTTTGGGGAGGACTGTGTGCCCGTGGGAGGGACTCACGTTGCAGCAGGTGCAGTTTGGCTGCTGCTAATGCAAGTGGAACCACGTTGGAGAAGAGCTGTCTCCTGTGGGAGGGACCCCACTGTCTCACAGGGAAAGGATTCCTCTCTGCCTGAGCAGCAGAAGAAAACTTCGGGTGATGAACTGACCAAATTCCCCATGCCCTGTCTCCCTGTACTGTCAGTGGGAAGGAGGGAGGGGTTGGGGAAAAAAAGGTGTTTTTTAAGGGCTTCTTTTACTTCTCATTATCATTCTCGGATTCTGTTAGCAATAAATTCACTTTGTACCTTTAAGTTGAGCCAATTTGGCCTTTGAAGTGTTTTCTCCCAGTCCTTATCAATTCAACAACCCTTCAATTTTTTTTTTTTTGTCCTCGGTCCTGCTGTGGCAGGGGAGGGTTAGCAAGTGGCTTTTGTGCACAGGCATTTGTCCTGTGTCAAATCATAACAGTGTATTTGTTCAAAACTTTGGAAGCTGATTTTTTTCCTGCTCTGCTGTGCTTTCAGAGATACAACTTCAGTTTCAGTTCCACATGCATCTATATTAGCCAAACATTAAAAAAAAATATAATTATTCTTAATGATATTAGATTGAAGAAACCCATGGATTTAATCTACTCCCTCTTGACATTTGAAGATCCATATTTACTGTCAGAAAGGTTTTGCCCTTGCAAACTTGCAGATTTTGGTTTCCTTTGTCCAGTCATTTATTGCAGTAGTGCACAATTCCGTGCAAGGTTAAAATAAAGAATCACTGATGAATTTGTACTTTTAACATTCAGAGAACTTGAATTTTAGCGACATCTAGATCTTAGCTCCCCAGCTCCCCATAGGGAAATTTCTTCCTAAAACACACACTAAGAAAAATGATTAAAAAAAAAAAAAGGAAAAAGGAAAAAAAAGCCAACAAAAATACAGAACTGAGTCAGTTGTGTTATGAAGCACAAACACATAATTTCAAGTGTCATTGTGGTACCATGTTCTTGGAAATCATCATTTACAGGTTTCAGTAAAAAGAAAAATGAAAATACTTTCTTTTACAAGTTCTCTGATGTCTTGTATGATGTGAAATGTCAATTTCTGGCTTCTAAGTTAGAAAAATACTATGAGTGAAAACAGACTGATTAAATTAATAGCGGATTTATGTCTACAAAGCAAAAAAAACCCCTTCAAACAACAAAACAGCCGGAAGGTTAGAAGGTAACAATATTAATCAGACTATGGGAGTACAGTTAACTTTTTAAATTATCTTGATTTGTGAGATCTTGCTAGCCTTACTAGCTACTGGTATCAACGACCCTTTCATTAAATCTCAGGTTTTTTAACCATTGTGAATGTGGACTATTAGCTACTATTTGTTTGTGTTGCAGTACATAGATGAAAAGATCCACAAGCTAACAAAAACTAGAAAAAACAGCTTTAAAACTTCGGTTTTCTCTTGGGGTTCCTAAAGAGATCAAAACTCATAAATATCTTGGCATATCTTTACCTACAGAAAAAAGCAAACTTGGAGACAAAAGAGACAGTGACTAAAGTCTTCAGCTTATATTTTAAGTCTTCAACTCTTGCTTGCCTATCATCTAAAATCAATAATCAATTAGTTGTTCTCCAATGATTCAATAATCAATTAGTTGTTCTCCAACGATTCAAGGTGTAACGGAAAGCATAGCAAAATTCACTTTCTGGAGGCAGGAAGCTAAATAATTTTGCTGCCAAATACTTGGTTCATTACCACTTGGCAAAGGAAAGAGAAGAGCTTAAGCACCAATACAGAAACAACAAAACAAAACTAACCAAAAAAAGACAAACACCCTAAAAAAAAATTCTGATGTCATAAAAAAAGAAATTATAAAAAAGAATGAAATTCCCTTCAAATGCCTGTTGAGCAATGATATATGCTAACCAAGACAATGACAGGTAGAGATAGTTAGGACACTATCAGTCTAAATGCATTTACAGGATAATCTCCTGAATTATAGCTTATGTTCAAAACAGTATCTTCACAGATCTGTAGAGGATTTTATGCTGAAGTGATGTGAAAAAATGGTTGACTATATGTACTTTTTTTCTTAGTTTCTGACATAAATTTTCCTTTGCATCTGTTCAGTAGATTACTAATTGAACTGTTTCATTCTTTTATTAATGCCAGAGAGAGCAGAGTTCATATTAAAATGTTCCCTGTGAAAACAAGCATCAAGGTTCTTCATACCAATATTTTTACTGCTATCATCATAGTTTTTCCTTCTCTTATTTTTCTTTATAAGCTGTTTCTCATTAAACACAAAGCTGGATTAGAAGAAATGAGCGTGAGGAAACTGAAAATCCTTCATTTTCCAAAGTTCAGGGCGGTGCAACTGATTCAACTTAGAGCAAAGATGATGTTATTAGAAGAGCTTAAGGAATATTTCAATTTGCACTCTAGAAGTATATTTTCAGCCAACCTAATGAACACTTTTTGCACTCAAATGCGCAATGAGGTACTCGATACCTGAAACCCTGAACAATAATGTGTTCTGAACTTACCTTTGCTGCTTTTCAGTTATCTTCAATTGACTTCCCACTGTGGTACTACAAGAAACATCTAAATATACCTAGGATAAAAAATCCAGCTGATTTTAAACTTGACTTTTTTTCATTAATTTCTTGACAATAAAAGAACTAATGAACACAGAATTATTAAAAAACAAAACAACAAAACAAAAACCTACCCAAAAAAAAAAAAATAAAAACCAGAGTATTCCAGTTGGAGGGGACCAGCAATGATCAAGTCCAACTACCTGACCACTTCCACTTTATAGCTGGCCAAATGCTAAAGCATATTAACAAGAGCATTGCCAAAAGGTCCCTTCAACACTGACAGTCTTGGGGCATCAACCACTTCTCCAGAAAGCCTGTCCCTGTGGTTGATCACCATCTAAGTAAAGAAATCTTTCCCATTGTCCAGACTAAACCTCCCCTGGCAACCATTCCCATGAGTCCCAGGGAGAAGAGATCAGCACCTCCCTCTTCTATTTCCCACCTCAGGAAGCTGGAAAGAGCTATTCAACCTTTTTTTCTCCAAACTGGACAAATCCAAGGTCCTCAGAAGTTCCTTTCTTCTAAGGCATTCATTCCATCCCTTTCACCAGCTTTTTGCACTAAATAACCTATGATGCATTTTTAAAATTTCCCTCTTATTTTAGTAAATTCTATGAAATAGAAATTATAATTATTATAATATTTCTGCTATAAATTGAAATTTTATTTCTATTCATAAAATCTTATTTAGATTTTATAATTCAGGACATGTATTTAATAAGGAAAGTCCCACCTGCATATCATTTGTTATTTATAAGGCATTGATGTCTGTGTGGGCATGGAAGTCTCTGAAATGGAGAAACTGCCATTAATTCTATTTCTTGACTGAAAAGGAATTCAGAATTTTTACTGGGAACTATTAACGTATTTTCAAACATTTAGCAGATTTCTCATCACTAAGAAAAACAAATAAAACAAATAATTACTCTTGTTTTACCATATCTAATCTTTGTTTTCACCTCTGTAAAGGCTTTCTTAAAATTTTTTTCTTGTATATCCACTTCTGTAAAGATCCATAGAAATACTCATAAAATATGGAAATCAACTCTACCACTACACCAATTAAGTTTAACTATATGAGATCAGGGCCAAAATGTTGCTGGATATAAATGCACTATGTTATGAAATGGATATGTGACTATAAGAGGTTCTTGAAAACCATGTATAGAGCAGTTCAAGAGAAAAACCATGTTGAAGTCAAGTGGATCAATAAAATAAAATCATTTTGAGTAGAAATTAAACCCTGAAAGTATTAAAAATATTATTTTTAATGTCTTGAGTTTAAGGTTCTACAGACTTACATACCAATTTATTCGCAGAAATTAGTTAGAAAAGTGCTACACTGTTAGGATATTCTTTTCAGCTAAATTTTTAGAACCCAGATCTTTTCTTGTCAAGAACATAGCCTTGCTTTCTTCCAATTTTTGATATAATTATTTCTATTTATATTGTATATATATGATCTAAATTATTTGGAACCAATGAAGCATCAGAAAATCTTCTTTGACTAAAGAGTAGTGCAGTTATTCAGAGAAAGGACAACAAATTCTAGCCTGAATTCTCTCTCTGCCACCAGTGTGGAAAGGGAAGCAGCATTGATTTTTCTGTTTTGTTCCCATACACAGACTCAGATTTATATTCAGAGGTGTGCAAAGGAGAAAGGAATTGAAGAGTGAAGGGAGCAAATGCAAATAAGTGGTTGAGTCATCAGGCCTGGAGATATTTAAGAGATGTGTAGATATGATACTCAGGAACATTCAACCACTGATCTCAATTCATCAAAAAAAAATAAATCTTCACTTAATGAGATGGAAAAGAGAGAGGAAAAAAATATTTTACTATTTTACATAGAATTTCAATCACATGTATAGATAATCAATTTTTACTTACCTTAAGTCCTTAATAAAAAAATCAGACAAAAGTAAAAACATTCAGTTCAGTGAAGTTTACGTATGCGGTTATATTTTCTCAAATGTACAAACAAATATACTCTGTTGTTAAAATTCAAGATTTGCTTACTCTCAATTCAGTCTGAGACTTCTGTCTGCAGTGACATTTTAATTTACAGTACCAAAAGGACAAAACTAAATATCTAGCATGAACAGAAAACCAGACTTACTAAAAGGCAAATACACAAGAAAGTGAAATATAATTGTATTAGGCAGAAACACAACAAAATAGAAAGCAGAAGAACAGCTTTAGATTCACCATAGTAGCATCATGAATTTTCTGCAGAGACTGGTAGTGAAAGCAAAAACTGGTATGAGTTTATCTTCCTGTAAAGCAATCAAGAGCGACAGCATATAGTTTCCCTTGGATATATAGGGGCAAAAGCTCTTTTTTCCTTCAGACTGCTTGAAGTCGGATAATATTCATTGCATAGAAAGAAACATCCCAAGATAAAGGAAGCGAACACTTTTTTTAGGCCATGACTTAGAAGATAATTTCTGAGCTCACAGGAGGTCTCACAGCATATTTTAAATCACATATTGACATACATCTTGTCTTCTTAAAGTGTAATTGGGTCTTGGTCTGTTTGGTGAGGTTAAAAAACAATTTTTGATTTCCCACAAATTGACTCTAAGTTGAAAACAATCTGTGGCTTGAAGGAAAGGAAACAGCTTTGAACTTTGAACTTGAAACAGCTGAAGACTTTATTTAGTGTGTGGTGCTGACTGTAGTTGTCTGCATATCAGAAGAGCAGAGCAGCCTGTGCCTGTCTTAGGAGCAAAAGGAAAGTGATTCAAATACAACACTCCTTGTACTAGGAAAACATTTAAAAATGTTTTGTTTTACTCAGGTAGGTTCTTTAAATTTCAAAAGTACAGTAAGTAAAACTGTAAAGAAAAAATTAAGAAGTCTCTTAAAGAAACAAAATTTTGAGGTGAGGAACTCAGGGATGAATAGCCTGATTAATAATTTGCTGCTGTATGATCATGAGTAGTTTTGGTAGATTTTGTTTCAGTTTTCTAACCTATCAAATGTGAATAGCAATTTCTTTTTCCCTTGTCTTATATTGCCTTTTTTTGGCTCATGAGGTGGTCAGACTCTTGCTGGGGCTAGTATAGGGTGATACTAAAAGATTATCCTTGGAATTTCAGCATTCCAGAATCAGAAACATGTAACAAACAAAAGATTATTGCCTATTGTGACAGATAAAAAGACTGTACTCAAGGCTTAAATGTTTATTAAGTCAAATCTGAAGATTGATTAAAAATAATGTTCTCCTTCAATATGACATATTCAAAGAAGAAAAAGACTGCAAGCCTGAGGCAAGACATTTTTCCATTAAAGACATCACATAGTGTCTAAAAATGTGAGAAAGAGAACCAGAAGCAGTGAGATTCTTGTATTATATAATAAGCACGTCATCCCGCCTATATTGGGAAGTGCTCTTGCCTTATTTGAAAGAAATTCAGTTGAAAGACAAAATTTTCTGAAAGAAACTACAAATTCACTTATTTTGCTTGGAATTTTCTCTTCTTTACAGCAAACAAGACACACACTGTTCAGAAAATCTGAATGGTCTTGGATGGTTTCTGATTTCTGAAGTTTACAAATGCCTCCTTCAATAAACCTGTAACACTTTTACTTCTCCAGCTGACCAAGGAACTGGAAAGAGAACTCTTTTTTTATTGAGACTACATTTTCTAGCCCATCTTTTATTTTTTTTGGTTTGAGACAACATACATAAGCATCTGCATACAAAAAATCAGACTTTGTCATGAGTTCTTTTAAAAAAATTACATTCATTATCAAGAGAGCACTCTCAATACCACTATGGATATTTTAGGACAGGGTCACAAAGGTAAAAAGAAATATTTAAATTTTAAGAGGTTGCTAGTTTTATACCAACAGAAAGAGATATACCTATATGCATAAACGATTAAAACAAAGTCTCTTAAATCAATGTAAACAAACAAAAAAAAAAAAAAGGAAAAACCCCCAAACACAGTTAAATATTTTTAAGAGAGATATTCTTATTCATCTTTAAGATAGTTTTATATTTACTCCTGATGAAACATTCCATTATTCTATGGTTCTGTGACCAACAGAATCTTCTGTGTGTTCCTTTCTCCCAGATAAGCTTTATCTGTTAGTTCTACATCCTTTCATCTGCTGGCTTTGTATTGCTTTATATCTACTTGTACACAGTTCTTTATATTGTTCTGTTTATTTGGGTTGCCCAAGCCTGTTGTGCAGGTTACACAATTTATCTGTAACAACACTCCTAAAGCAGCCCAGGGCACCATCAGCCTTCTCTGTGTTTCACATTGTGTCCGCCAGCTCCCACAGTTCCTCTCCTTCCAAGCTGCTTTCCAGCTAACCCGCCCCCTCACATTTAGTGCCTTGGTTTATTCCTCCCCCTATGCATGACCTCACATTCTCACATTTCCCCTTGAACTCCATGAGATTCATGTCAGGCCATTTCTCCAGCCTGCCCAGGTTCTTCTGCATGTTATTACAACCTCCGGCCATCCTCTCCTCCCTGTGTTGTGACACCAACAAACCAGCTGAGGTTACTCTCTGTCCCATCATCCAGATCTTCAAAGCAGGTAAGAAGGGCTGAACCTAGTGTTGATCACTGGGGTACACTGCCAGCTACTGAGCCCCAGCTGGACTTTATACCACTGGCCACCACAGTCTGGGCCTTTAGCCAGTTTACAGTCTACCTCAGTGTCTCTTCATCCAATTCATGCTTTGTCAGTTTCTCTATGAGGATCTTACAAGAAAGAGTGTCAAAAACCTTGCTGACACCAAGGTAGTCTTAATGACAGCCCACTGCTCTGCATTCACCTACTGAGACTGTCATCTTCTCATGTAAGGTTATCAGTTTGGTCAAACATGACCTTCCATCACAGCCCATGGACTTAGGTATGTTCAGTTTGCTTAAATATTCCCTCACCTGATCATCTTCCATGAGTTAATTTTTTTTGCACCAGGCTGTTCCCTGCCTTCAGTACTTAAGATTTCTGAAGAATGGTTTTGCCAGTTAAAACTAAGAGGAATTCTGAACTTCAGCATATTCCATGTCCTGTGCCAGGAGGTTCCCTGCCTCATTCAGCAGTGGGCCCACATTTTCCCTCTTCTTCCTTTCATCACCTATATGCACACAGAAATCCTTCTCATTGTCTTTTGATATCTCTGACCAGATTCTGTTCAATATGGACTTTGACCCTCCTACAACAGCATCTCTGCTCAAATGCTGCCTCAATACTCCTCCCAGATCATCTGTCCCTGCTTCCACCTTCTGTATGCTTCCTTTTTGTGTTTGAGTTTACTCAGGAGATCCTATCTGTGAACTGTTCCTGGTATTTTTGGCTGACCTTCTGATGTAGGTCTGGACTGAGAAAAATAAAATCTGAAGTAGATAAAGTATTTCTCAAATGGCCTACTACACAGTGTAATCCATGGGTGATAAATCCACAAAACTATGCATACAGCTTTTAAAAATATTTAAATAATACATGCAAGAAATCAACAAAGGTTTAGGCAGACTCTGGTACTACCATCCTCATTTTATTCTAAAGTCACTGTCAGAGCCAAAGAAAAAGGCTTGCAGCTGCTGAAGAGTTTAGGGAAATTTAACGTATATGTGAAATACTGTTGAAGTGTTGCCTCTTGTGTTTTCCAAAAACCTTTATCATGGCATTTCTGTGTCACTTTTTTTTCTAAAATTGTTAAAAAGATCTCTCCAAGGAGTTGTAGAGTCCAACATGTGAAGACTCAACAACTGTAGTACCATACCATCCTTCGACCCAAACAGCTTTCAAAAAGTGCATATTGGAAAAAGCTGTCTCTTTATTAGTAATTCACCTTTGCTTAAGTGCACAACTTATTGCTTTTCAGACTGCAGATAGTTAGTTCAATTCCCTATAAAGTGAGACTTTATTTACATTCAAGAAGTACTTAAACTAAAGCAACTGATTTAATACTGCTGTCTGAATCATTAGTGTGCTAGCAGGGGACTCCCAAATCACTAGTTCAAGAACTGCTACTCAGTCATTAAGGAATTTTTCAAAGTGCTGCACCAGCACTCAGGGAACTTCAAAGCATAAAGAACTTTTTCTGTGCCCAGCAAGCTACTGACACTTTTCAATTACTGTGACGTTTTACACATGTTTTGCAAAAATGCGAGAACTACACAATGTAAGGAAGAAATAAACCACCAAGCCTTCAACCCTCATCGAGTATTTTTAATTATGCATTAAGTTTTGCAACAACTGTAGTTACCCATATTATTATTCAGTTGTGAGCCAATTTTGTGACCCCCCACTCAGGGATATGCAATATACCAGTGGGGCAATGAATTATCACCTGAGCCAGGGTACTAAGTCTGATTTGTGAAGGATATATGTACTAAAGGGGCACAGAATGCAGCCAGGGATTGTCTTGTAACAGAGAGGACTTTTATCATTTTACTATTTCCTCTCTTGAAACCACATTGCAAACATAAATAAGCCAAACAAACTGTTTTCTGTTTACATTGACACACATTTTAAAACATGTACTCCCACACTGCATAGACAACATGCTGATAATTTTGAATGAAACGGTTGTGTTCTTCGCATTCTTTCATTTCTGTAGGTAGCATGGGTTTAGCATCCACCTTTACTAAAAATCCCATGTAAAATAAAAATCGTATAAGCTTGGGAAAAAAAACATGGCAAAAAAATTCATCACCCCCATCTGCTGCATTGAACTCTCCCATTAAAAAAAAAATCATGCCTTCAAACAGACATTTAAATTAATATTTAAGTTGTCTAATTACACCTTCTCTGTCCAGTTTCAAAGTTATTTGATATTGTTGACATCCCTAATGATATTTTTGCAGTCTCTCTGAAATCCTTGTGTACTCTGGAAGCTGGTCTTCTCTGAAATAAGAGCACACAACTTCCAAGCACAATGATTCCAAATAATTCTGCAAGTATAATGACTATATAGAGAGAACATATTTAGTAATCTTTCTTTGATTAGCAGTCTGAGTTATTGTAAGAACTGCTGTTTAGGATAATCTCCTGTCCTTCTACTGTTGTGCATCTGGAATACCACTAGTAAGTAAGAATAAAAGGTTAGTTATTAAACACAACATTCTTGCTGAAGAACTTCTTCATTTTCTATGGGAGAATATAAAAACTATAGGCCGAGAACTTGCTACTGTTTTGGTGGTTTATTTTTTATAATGGAGTAAGAACTTACTGCTAAAAATACAGCATTACAGCATAACTTTCATCTGCATGATAAAGGGGATGCTTTTCATAAGAACTGCCAAGATAGTGGACACCATAAGAAAACCAGTAACATAAGTCCTTCTCTTACCCCACGACTCTGAAAACTATCAAAAAATAGAATTTCAGCTGGAGAATGTAAACAAAAAGTTTGTCAGAACTCCAAAAGCATTTGCATCTGTTAAAAAAAGCAAGATAAAGTCTAGATTCATTCTGGTTTTACTAAGGATGCAGAACTCCCAGGACACAGTACCCCCTGTGAGTTCACATAAGTCAGCGCCATAAAGACTTCTAAGAGTCAAGGTCTCAAAGTTCTCAGTGGCACTGAAACAATGGAAAATACCTGAACAAATCCTAACAAAAAATAAATTTCAGTGAATTTTTTCTGATTCCTCTAGTGTTTAATTTTCTTGCCATTATAGCTCCTACATTTTATCCTGTGTTCATCTTACTAAGTACCTGAATTCACTCATAACATTGTTATAATTATTAGCACATTCAAAGGATTTGGAAAATAGAATCTGATAAGGGTAATGTTTACACACACTCTTTCAGTCTCCCTGAAGTAGTTGAATATATTAAAGATGGGTTAATCTGTCAAAATTCAGACGTTTAAAATGTCTCAAGCAGCTAGTCATTTTGACCCTCTTTAGGGTCTGCAGAGGGAAACAGATATCTGTAACAGGTCAGACCAATTTCTTACATCTTTCCATCAAATAAAAAGGCTATAGGCAGCCTCTCCAGCAAAAATGATTTTTAGGTAAACATTCATCCTCATGCTGGATCCTGAGCACCTTTTTAACCTGTTAAGCTAAAGCTCTAGCTCTGCCTCCCAGGAATTTCAGAACAATGTTACCTCTACAGTTCTGATATTCTTTATTGCCTCACAATAGATGAAAAGGTTCCAGAACTGAATAGCTGAGGCATATTCTCTCAGATGTGTTTTACTGCAGCTGAATTCAGTCTTAGAAGGCAAACCAGGCATAGACAAATTCCTCCCTCAATATCACCTATCTTTCCCTGCCTCTGAATGACACATATTTGTAAAGGTTTTCATTAGGTACTGATTCCCCCCCTCCAGTTCTTCCCTCCCTATAATTATATACTGTTATGTACATTTTAGGGGTTTTTTTAGAAAATACATCTCATTCTAAAAACTTTGCATGCATACTTAAAAGGTCCTTCAGAAGAAAATGTTGGTCACCTGCCCATTATTTAAGATGGAAATAAAAATTTGCTATAACATGCTAATTCTGTAGGACTGTTTTCTTTAAAAATTACATAGTGTGTCCAGTGAAAGCACAGGAGGCTTTTTGATACCACTACATTAGCAGTCCAAAACCAAAAACACAGCATGAACATGTCATTTCACAGAGAAAAAGCATCTAAATTATTCTTCCTACAGATTTGGTTTTATTTTTATGAAAATGACATCAGCTCCCCAACATCCCTACCACTTCCCTTCTAAACAAAAGATTGCACATGCTGAGCCTGCAGCTATTTGTGCACTGAAAGGGTAGTTAGAAAAACTACAGTGACTGGTTCATTAGCTGCTACAAATACAACGTGTGATGCTCAGGTCCTGTCCTGTCTGTCCTCCCCTCAAGGGAACAGTAAAGCTGCTCTCACATTCAATCCATTGACCAGTTTCCCCACAAGCCAGACACAAACATAATGACCCTCGAGACTTCCTTACTTTGACCTTAGCTGCATACTGGCAAATCAATTTGGGAGGGACTGGCAAACAGAACCAGGCAGACTTGCTAAACCACATTTAGAAAGGAAAAGGGGCCAAGAGCAACTTAAGCATGGAGTGAAAATGTAGATGAAGAATTAATTTTATATAGAAGTAGTAAAACAGTCATTACAAACCGTAGGACAATACACACTGATGGAATATAATCGCTATGCAGATTCTGTTCTGCCACTCTGCCAAGATGGTGTTGATTGACTGAGCCCGGTACAGCACTGTGCATGAGAACAAGCTACAAAATTGTTCTTCACACTATGCTTGCCATATGTGCATGCCTTTTGCTTAAATAAGCTATATGAGGTGTCAGTACAATTTTAGCACACTTGAAAACAGAATGCAAATTCAAAGCCTACGATTGCGTCCATGTGACCATATGGTTATAGTTATAGAATTTATAGGGGGGTGAATGCAATAGGTAATCAAAAATTTTTCCCAGAAATCTAATATTAATTTAAAAATTAAACTTAAACATTTCCCACTTGAATTTTTATCATTCAGTATCTTTTTTAATGAAATGGCACATTGAGTAACATAAGAGATCAATACATTGTCTTAAGTAACAGAAAAAAAAATCTAAAAAAACCCCCAAGTACAGATCTTAGTGTTGCTCAAAGAAAGTCTCATAATTCACAAAGGTTTAAAAGAAAAAACAAAAAATCTGCTCTTCTACTTAAGAACGCATCACAATTCTTCTTAAATCATCTATTTAAAATTTATTTTTCCCCACCACTGATTGTAGCTGAATTTTATTCTATCATAAAAAAAAGCAAAATAAGTTATTCCAAATAATGTAAGATGATATTGTTGGAAAGCATTCTCATAAATGTATAAGGTAAGAAAAACTTATCAATTAGTAACTGAAAAGATTTTCTATCACTTGAATGGTTTACAAATTATTTTCCTTATTTAAGTCAATATGAAGTGCACACTTCTAAGTGGCTGCAGACATACCTGGTCTGAATTCGTCAATAATAAATATATATACTTTTCTTTTCTAGCAGTAAAAAAAGTGTTTTATACATTTGATCCATCCTTGCAGAAAAATTGGTAAAATCTAAGTAATGGAGTTGTAAGCTAAGTTTTTAATTAAAAATTAATAAAGATTATATATATATTAATAATTTTTAATTATTAATCAAATTATCAAATATGGTAACTTATCTGGATAAGATAATTATCACAGACTTACAATAATAAAAGTGAAATTAAAGAATTGGCTGAGGCTAATTGGCTGACCGAAATCAAATAGAAATTTAGAAAGAAATATCTTGAACAGTGCATCGGAATAAAACATGTATAAACACAAAAAATAAATTTTCAACATATATTGGAAACTTTAAAACAATATGCTTTTTGATATTTCTAAATAAAAACTACTACTTTTGAGATCAATACAAATATATCAATTTATAGCAATCAAATTCCAATTGATTATGAATATCATTTGTAGACTATGGAAACATCCTAGAGAAATATTTTTAAAATTACATGCAATTAAAATGTACTGATTTATTTCCTTAAAGAGGTTATATTAATAACAAATTATTAACAAATATGAAAATTACTCTTCACAATCACTGAGTACTCAGTATGTTTCAGAAAATAGTAAGAACATAGATTTAATTTCTGTGTGATGACAGCATTCCTACTCTGAAAAAATATGGCAGCTTTGTATTTACTTGTTCTTGGTCTCTTCTTGTTAAAGGAAATTTCTTTAACTGTTTCCCACTTCTTGACATTAGACCAAATGTGAAATACTGACTTATTTTCTCCTCCTTTGAGTTTATAGGTCTTCCAAAAGATAGCTATTTACCTCACAAGACTGATTAATTCATTGAAACAAACAAAACATCCTAGGTAGGATGCTATAATAAGAAAAATACAGTTTGCTAAACAGTCTTGATAATCTTGACTTTATCAGCTAAGTAAATTTTCTCTTCCAGTTCCAGACACTTCAACTTGTTAGATATCACTGTTGCAGCATCCTTCAAATTTCAAATGCTTCTTGGTAAAAGATAATTATCTTTTCTATTGGAAGGAGTATTTCATATACCATTATCTCACAACCTTAAAATAAATAAGAAACTCACAGTGGTAAAGGGAAAATTAAATATAAGAAGGAACACAGTTATTAAGAATGACAGAAGATCAAAAAACAAACCAACAAACAAACCCACAAAGAAAACCCACTTATATCTTGAAACCAATCCAGAAAATTGAGTAGTGTTTTCCCCAAAGAGAAACTATGGTAAGGATAATGAATGCAATTAAACCTACCTATTATCCACCCAAGTACTCAGATGTGATACACATGTGCCTATTCAAGTCTAGGCTGAAGTTCAGATCTATGGCTTAGGTAAATAACTGCTTTCAAGGTGTGGAAAGCACACCCTCAATTATGCTACAAATGATACACAGCTGGCAATAGGATTAGCAACAGCTGCAACCAAACTGCTACAGACCATGATTTTACTTTATCTTCCAGATGAATCATACTTATAGTCTAACCAGCTGCAACAGTTAGATTCTTTATTTTGTGCAACACACCACCTAAATTTCAGTTTCTAAAGTTTTTTAGTACAGAGTGTGTGTTCATATATGTTTGGTTGAAATTTATCAACATAAAATACAACAATAATTAAGTAAATTAAGCCAGGGTATTAATGTCAATAGCTTGCATTCTACATTCTATACCCTCGTGAAGGAAGCATTAATGATTGTACTTAGTGAATGATTGGAACTCAAGTGACATCATGGCCTTTGAAAAAGACAAGCAAAACATCCTCATCAATACCTATGATTCATCTGATTATATATAAGTCCGAGTCAGAGCAGTACTAATGAATTACTTTCCTTGAATCATTACTTTCTAGAAAGGTAGTGCTGGGCAAGATACTTTTTTATAAAACACTTTCTTCACTAGAAAACACAATTAAAATTAAACAAAACCAAATATAAAAGACAAAACCCAAAAACTTGTGAAGCAATTAAATAGAACAGCATTAAACTCTCCCTTTTCCCTCAATAACAGCAAAAATTGCTTTTACACTTCTTGCTCTTTCTTTGCTCATTTCTGATAATTTTTAAATTTAGTAACATATCAGTGAAGAATATTTGTTGAGAACCAGTAATTTATACTTATTCTTGCCTTTTATTCCCAATTTTGAGTCAAGGGCGGAACCCCAAATGCCAAGTTTTGGTAAGTACTTCTATTCTTAACTTCCAATTAACAAGTTTCACTGGCAATATTCACCTGCTTGACTAAACATAGATCTAGTTTGTACACCCAGATGATGATTGTTACTCTATAGTTCCTCACACAAAAGATGTGGATGTGTAAAAATTCTTCATATAGTCTTCTGTAACAAATACTGGCTATTGCACAGCTAAATCAATCTACCACTTTTATTTTTTTCCTAATTTATTTATCCTCTTATGAAGCTAAGAAATAAGCAAACAATCTCATGTAGCTTGCTGAAATCCTTTACATCTAAAATTAATATAATCTCAAACCAATTTTTGTAAATATGACTTGAGTTTTTTAATACCTATTTTCTAACTGAAGCTTTGTTAAACATGCCCTCTACTTACCTAAGAAAATTCTTACCCTTCCAGTCAAATTTGCAAGGTTTGAAGAAATAACATGTGCTTGACACTGTTACATGGTGCCAAATTAATATACTTAGTGTCATTATTTTTTTTCTCTAGTTATATAACCTCACAAACATTGCATTATAGAATGGCCTTTGTTTACCAGAATTTCTTACATAAATTCAAAGATACTGGAGTCTACATCTCCAGGCTAATTTGAAGACTAGTAGAGCCTTTTCTGTTCATCATAGATACCAGGAGTTATTTTAATAAATATCCATAAGTCCATCCAGCAAGTAGAAAGCTAACACAGAATTCTCCCAGAAGCCAGGGCACCTCCAAGGTAAGAAACACTCCTGAACTGCATCTTTGATACTGTCTATGTAGGATGAAAAGGAGGGGATGTTGTAGCAGCTTGTTTTGCTGTCACACAGGACACTGGAGCTGCAGAAAGCATGCCAAGGGGAGTGTGGCACTGTCCAACACTGCGTTGTCCAAACCTTTCTCATCTGGGCTACCCACTCGAACTCAGCCTCAAATGCACCTCAGTCTTGCATCCAAGCCACCATTACAGTTAAGAGATCCACAAACTCTACAGCCCCAGGGACTCCAGGGCTGAAGGATTTTTGCCCTAGTGTCCCCAAATCTGTAGGTTTTGTGACTCTCTGAACCCCAAACCTAGTGCATTTTAAATTACAGGTTAATTTACATTGCTCCTAAACAATCTTTGAAATAATCTAGAAAAGAATTTTTAAAAAGTAAACAAAAGATAAAACTAAGAAAAAACCCCAACACAACCCATTTTATGAATCTAAATAAATTCCCTGCCAAGTAAATTAGTAAAATATCTGTTTTACACATTCACAGATGTTTAAAGACAATAATAGTGTGAAAAAAAAATTCTATAGCCAAAATAAACATGACTTATCTTGAAGTAACTCTCACTTGAAGAGTTTATCACACCAAAAAATCTTTTTCTAAATATATTAAGGACCAAAATTTTAAAGCTGTTAAAAGTAACTTGTGAACCACAACAGAATTAGAGTACTTATCATTTGATTAGAAGAAAATCCATGTAATTTCTTTAGATATTAGTTCACACTTTAATTAATTATAAATTTACCAGCTGTAGACTTTTTGAATATGCCCTAAGCAATCTGTTCAATTCATTAGTCCCCATTTCTGTTCAAATGGCTGTTTGCTTATTGCAGCTGCTTCTTTTTCCAAAGGCAGTGACACTGAAGTTCTTTTAAAACAACGGTGTTGTACCACACAAGTTTCTGGTGGAACAAGCATTCCTCCTCCTACATTTTCACCTGTCAAATTACAGAAAGTAATCAACTATTAAGAGAAAGAGAGGTGCTACAGTTAAACTTTACAGTGTTAATAGAACAGAGTGGTATGGCGTGCTGATTTCACCTGAGGAGGACGGACTCAGAGGATTTTTTCTCTATGAGAACTTCCTCTGTGAGTTGATGGGACCAATTGGAGACTGGTATGGTTATTGACAGCCTGAGAAAACAATTGGAGAAAGTTAGTTCGCTCTGTGAAAACACATTTTGAAGGCGGTAACCCGGGAAAAAACTCTCTTATATTTCCGATGCCTGAGCATGTAACAAAGGCCCGGCCCGGGCTCCCTCCCGTACGGGGGGGCTCGGGAGGCCCCCGGCCCCCGTTTGCAATCCAGGGGACCCGATGGCTGGGGGAGGAAAGGCTCGTTGATAAGACCTTAGCCATGCTGCCTCCCCCACGGGCCCACGGCTCTGGGGGGGTGCCCGGCTCCTGCTGCTGGCTCGGAGCAGCTTTGGAGGGGTGAGCTCGCCCAGCCCCACACGGCCTGAGGGGAAGGCAGCTGGGCCCTGTCTGGGGAGCAGGGCTGGCCATGGGCAGTGTGGGGCTGCAGTTAAACCCCAGAAAGGCTGACTGAGATCTCAGCCTCCCCTCACCCAGCACAGCCTGGGCCTGGCCCTGCCCCTGCAGCTTCTGTGTGAAACTTTAACTCTTTAGTGCTCAGATAAGGCCTACAGACCTAAGATCTTCCTTTGAATGAAAGGGAAAAACAAAAGGTACAAAGTCAGTACAAGGGCTAAGTTTCTTTAGATGGAAGGATAATGAGAAGATGTTATGAAGGTTGGCAAAAAATCCTTTTGTGAAGCTGTAGGGATGAACTGATATTGCACTGAATATTGCTATAAGCCATGGAGAAAGACATGGGAAGGTTGGAGTGTTCTATTTGATGGATTGTTAATCAAAAGCATCTGTGTTGAGAATCCTTCGCCGTGAGGAGAAAAGGGGATCTCAGTTTCTAAAGATGAAGCATGAACACAGAGAGAGATGAAGAGAATTTTTGTTTTGGAACAGTTCACTCTTAAAAGTAAATACCGCATGAGTTTAACATGGCCCATAAGCACAGCTTTGGGAAAGCTGTGAAGATGGGAGGAGATTCACGACTTGCAAGGTTTTTCCCAGGTGGATGCGAATTGTGAGAAGTAAAACCACTAGAGAACTGTTTTTCTTCCCTCCCTTGTGGAGAAGTCCGTATGGCCTGAAGAGAGGAAACTTCTCTCTCCAAAGTGAACTGAAAAGGACTATTTAAGTTGGGAACTGACTGAAGTAGTTTTTTGTATGTTTGTTTTGTTGTTAGGAAGGAATGGGAGAGGGAAGGAGGGAGTGGTCTGAAGATCTTATTCTGAGTTTGCTTTTCTTTCTCTTTCTTTGTGAAGTTAATAAAGTTTTTTATACCCTTTTAAGTTTTAGGCCTGCCTTGCTCTTTTGCTTCTGGTTCTGTCTCACAGCAAAGAAATTAGTATATTTAAATTGGCAAATCAAAACTATGACATTATTTGGTGCATTGGCCAGGACATTCAAATTAAACCGAGAAACATGTATTTCAAAGGGTCCTGATTTGTTTTCACAAAAGAAATGCCACTATTGAAAGACAAGGAAAGGTCTTCATTTTATTAAAAAAATGCCACAAAATTGCCAAATAGAAACAAAAGTATACATAACAGAGCCAGGACCAAGACTTTTAATGAGTTTATGGGTCAGTTATGTAAACAGAAATAAAAAATGTCTTTCATGACTCTCCTTAACCAGAGTTTTTTGCATTTCATATACAGTCAGATAAAATAGTCTAGTAATTTTTGAAAGAAGAGCAAAAATCATGAAAATAGAACTTAAAGCTTTCTACTTCCTCCTATATGCAGAGTTTCAGACATAATTATTCAAACACTTCTGAATATCTAAGTGTATGTATAAAGTAATAGTGGTCTGACTAATAAATCCTTTGCTGCAAGGGTTAATCTTCTTTCAAGCTGATACACACTATTTTGATACACAACAAACTGTCTCTTTAAATCTAGTATTTTGAGATTCACATATGCAAAGCTGTTGTAATGACAACACCAAGCTATATATCAGCACAACATCAAATCAGACATTTCTTGCCCTGATATATAAGCTGACGTTCTGCAGAAATGAGCTGGGTACCCTAAAGCAGACAGACAATTAAGCAGAAACCTGCTATTCCAGTGAAGGCCATTCTTTACTTTCCTTTTCTGAATATATGATATGAACTGAAAAAAACCTACTGAATATCTAGAATTACTACAAGACACATTTTATGATTTAATGATTTGGAAGAGAAGTAAAAATGTGTAATTTTCACTGTGTATAAAGGAATAATACATTATTCTACCTGAGCATGACGCTCACTGGTCAGTTTGCACTATCATTCTACTGTGCTCACTATCAGCTCTCATCTTATATGCAGCTTTTTTTAGAAGAGATTTACTTTTTATATTTTATTGAAAGATAATTTACCTTAAAGAAAACACCATACAAAAAAAAAAAAAGTAAAAACAACCAGTGTCTCTGTACAAAACACTGATGATCTTTCACCAGTGTCTTGTCTAGATTAACCTGTAAAGTGTTGGTCAATCTGTCCAACACATTTGAACTCAAAGAAGAGCCTAGAAAAGCTAGTAACATATTAATGGAATTGCAGGGACTTCACATACAAGAAAACTAAAAGAACTTAAGAAAATCAAGCGTAAGAGAGAAATATTTGCTCTTCAGAAATTTGTTAAGTGTTACAGATTTGGGACAGAAGAAAACTACTCAAAGAGAAACTGAAGATAGTTAAAAGTAACTTTAAAAATAGGTTTAAAAACTCCCAATCTCTCACAAACAGAATCTTCCAGAATTCTACATGGACAATTTCTGGCCTGCAGCCATAGTCCTTAATCTCAGGTATCTCACCATTAACATACACTTCAGGTAATCCACTGACTAGGTAAACCACTTGGACACCTACAAATAACATATTAGTGTTCTTCATTAAACTGATATAGCCCCTTACCCACCTGAAGCCTGTCTAGTTCAGATTTGAGTATTGACTTCACAGGGTTTTGGTCAAGAGTTCTCACTGTGTGTTGCTCACCCATTGGCAACTTGCCCGTGTCAGTACAATAATGAAGCACTCTTTTCCTCAGCATCTCTTCCTCTCTTCCTACTGGCCTTGGCATACAGGTTTTGCTGCGTGCTGCCTCCAGCTCTGCAGTCAAACACCTGCCTTGCCTTGCCATGCATGAAGTGCACTGGGATAATTGTGGAATCTACCCAGGGTGCTTAAAGCAAGGCCTTAAGCCTCCCCAAGGCTGCCCATAAGAGCCCTGGACACAAATTGGCAGAAAAGATGAAAGAGAGATAGTTGTTGCAATCACCTTCAAAAAGGCTTAAAAAGAAAAATCCGTGAAACCAATGGACTCCTGAACCTCAATCTCCTCCCTAGAAAAAATCACAAAGGATGTCCTCTTGGTCTGCAGTACTTCTTCAGTCCTGTGGAGTGAGCCTAGGGAAACCAAAGGGCAGGGCAAGGACAATGAGAGCATCAGAAAAAGGGATATATTCTTGGAAATTTTGTATTTATCTAATTTTTACCGAGTATACTGAACTGAACCAAAAGTTTTAGCATTGCCATAACTGTATTATTATTATTATTATTATTATTATTATTATTATTATTATCAGATTGAAAATTATAGTACTCAACAACACTGTCTCCAACTGATGGAAATTGAAGCAAACTAATCTAAAACTTGGATAGGTAGAAATTTTATACTTATGATTTTCACTTCCCACTCAATTGTCTTCTTACAGAGATAAAAATATAATTAAAATAAGTAATAACATGACAATATTGAAATGCTTTATCTATATCTGATAACTTCTCCTTTTGTCTTACATTACTTTCCTATATCAATGTTATCCTAATGAAGACCCTTTCCTTCTGATAAGCTAAGGAAATATTTGATTTGTTATAGCTTGAAATAAGCAATTAATTTAAATACTTCTAAAATGTTGATCATTACAAACTGTCTTATCATACAGTCACACCTGCATATTTGTTTCTATGCTGCTCCAATCACTTAGGGAATTAACTACGTGTTTATACTGGGAGGTGGAGATAGTCAGGATTTCATTTCAAAACTGGCTCACATAGGGGAAGGATACAGCTAATAAGCTGGATGACAAAAGCTGAAGCAAAAGCTTAAAAATGGGATAGAGGCATCCAGACATTGCTGTATTCAGAAATCATCAGGGCGATGTGCTGCCAAAGACCACTTCCTGACAGACACAAGAAATTCTTAGTGAGGTGACTACATTTGAAGGAACTTTGTGGAAACAACTCCTCTTATTTTTAATAGTCACAATAAGCAAGCTATTTTCCATCATGGAAAGAAAGAAAGTCCCACACAGACCAATTCCCAGTCATGGTCACAACCAAATCAAAATCAACCAAACAACAAACAAACAAACAAACAAAAACAAAAAAACCCACAAAAACAAAAAAACCCAAACCAACCAACCAAGCAAACAAAACAAACAAACAAAAAAACTCACCAAAAATATCCCAACCAATCCAAACCCCAAAACCAGAAAACAAACACGCAAAGCAAACCAAAAACTTGGGAAGGATGATATGACCACAGTTCAAATAATGTAAGGATGAATACATACACAGTAAATATATAGTCAACTTTTATATCATCTGTTGTTATTATATTTTAAAAAGTCAAGTATCAGAGTTCACTGAGATTGAACTTTTTTTTATCTGGCATCTGGTTTACCTCACAACTGCATATAAGCACAAAATCTCTCCTAATTTTTTCACATTCAGAAACAATAAGACTACTATAAAAAAAACAATTTTTTCTCAATAAATGTCATAATTTTTCACTGGGGTATATTCCTGTATCTTCATACTAATTAAAAAACCCCAAACTAACTCAGCAATATCTAACAGGAGAAACACCAAACACATTGCTTCAAATGAAATTATGAAAATGCTCATGAATATTTCAGGCAAATTTCAGTGTCAAGGGATAAAAGTTCATAAAATTTCACAGCCTGAAGACAAGATTAACTTTTAGAAATAGCTCCTCTTTACTAAAACACTAGAGATTAATTCAGTGCTGCAACATAAGGAACTTTAATGTGAGAACTGAGCTGTTCAAATTACAGGAAGGTACCCCTCTGAGATCACCAACAAAGACAATTGAAGCCAATGGATGTGTCATGTCAGTAGTTAATTCTTCACTAACAGCAATTATTGAAAGATGCTACTGAGGATACAGGTTTTCAGGTTTTCCACCCTTGATCCCTATCTCTATGGAGAGAAACCCAGATGTTAAGCAGGTGTTTATCTCAAATCCTCTAGCACTACTTTCAAAATTTAAGAGGAAAAATATGTAAGCAACACAAAAGCATCACACCAACCCAACACTGACCTTTAGGTTTGCAAGGCAGTATAAAAGGTTATCATCTTCAAATACAATTTATAATTCTTGTGCTCTGTATGAACAGGGACACAATGAAGTTTCTGCAATCTGCTTTTTTTTTGGCAGCAAACGCTACAGCCTGTTGAAATAATGACATGATAAGGAATTTGGCAGCTATGAACTCAGAAAATCAGACTTTTTCATACTGGAATAAAATTTGCTGGTTTCCTATTATGGATTGAAAACAAACAAATAAACCCTAAAAAAAGCCCTAAGTGAAAAGCAACTCATATTTTCCTACATATTCTATTCAATGAAACTCTATATGTCTAAACATCTTCAAAACTGGTACACCATAATGCTTCTTTTTCCATTTGAGGTTGGTATCTCATCAGAAACTTCAGTAAATTTGCAACTAAAGAAATGATCAGTGCCCCTGAAGAACTGTGATTCTTTCACGTCTGTTGAACAAGGTAATTTGTTTTATTATATGCATGTGTATGCATGAGATTTAAAAGCAGTTGGGTTGCAGTGTTGATTTTTTCCCCTGTCCCAATAGAAATATATTTCTCCGTTTAAGTGTCGCACAATTTCTTTTCTTCATGGATGTCCTGAGAGGTTGAACAGATTTAAATAGTTGGGTTCCAAAGTTTAGATTTCAACTCTGCATTTAAAGTGTGTGTGAAATGTAGAATGCTAAATTGAGCATGCTCAAATAGAAAGTTTGTTTTCTTTCTACTTTTGAAGTGTATATTATATGAAGGGAGATTGTATTATTGATTAGAAGAGATGGCAGTTAATTTTCCCTTTTTAATGTGTTAATATTTTTATTAAAATTATAAAGTAAGATTTGCTCAGTAACTCTTTCAAAGAGAACAAATAATTTTTAGGGACAGAAATTTGTAGGAGAAAACAACAATAAATTTAGCTATAAAATTATGATAAAAAAGTAAAACCCATTAGCAGTAAATTAGGTGTACATACATTTAAAATAAATACTTTAATACCTAAATGTTTAGTATAAAACAATTACTTTTACAACTAAATGTAGCTTTTAGAAAATAAGTGCAAACTTTATTTATTTAGAGAGGTTTTTCTCACTAAAATCCGCGAAAAACTTTTCAATTTTTTTTTTTTTTTTTTTGTGATTTTTCATAATCCTTTTTGTTTTCCTC
>VXBI01009448.1:251691-457875 GCA_013397375.1 Toxostoma redivivum
TTTTTTTTGTAATGTGCCATAACCATTTTAGTTTTACTCCTTTTCCCAAACCCTCAGGAATGTGTTTGAATGCCCTAATGGAGTTAGTTAAAAAGGAATATATGCAGTTGTGGGAATTAATCTTTAAAATAGCCTATCCTGCTTGAAGTGTCGTCAGTAATAGGTACTTTTATGGCTAATGATATTCCCATTATTCTCCATTTATGGTTCTATTGAAATAGTCATTTTTGTGTTGTTTTCTGTACTGGAAAACAGTAGTGCTTATTACATTTTCTCTGCTCCAGAGAAGAGACATTCTCTGATATGCGCCAGTTCAGATGAAATTTCTTTTCTGTATAGTGGTTTCATTTTAGGATAATTTAGTATTAGAATTTTTTTTTTTTTTTTTGAGAATATTCAGTCGAAAACTCTCCATGTTAAAATATAATTGCAAGAGTGAAAAATAAAAGATTAAGAGCACAAAAAATGTAGAAAAAATAAAACCTAATTGATGAAAATAGCATCCACAGAGTGGCATTGCAGCCATTTAATGGCACATATATGATGTTTTAAAAAAAATGGAAGGTGAAGCACAGCTCAGTTGTGGTGCTGCTGTGTTTGTTTTGTTTTCCTACACACTGACTCACGTTCCACAAAATCTCCAATCCAATATGCAGTGCCAGTACATAAGATATGAAATCAAAACTCACATTTCACTGAGCTAAAGTATTCTTTTGAGCCTGTGCCATGGTGCTTTCCAGCCTGAATTGATAGGATGCCAAAGAGCCTGATGAGAGGTGGACAAAATATTTTTCTATGACAGCAATCATGTGCTTTATATAAAATGAATCTTTTATCTTTCTTTGAACCACTCACTCATTTAAATAGCTTTCCATTTAAAAATGTGATAATCTGTCCTAAAAGCAATAAAATCAGGAATTGTTCCAATTTTTTTTCTTCTCTTATTGCAATCTCTTACTAGAATCACAATCTAAATGTAGTAAGAAACTATGATGATACACTCCAGGAACATAAACACAGTGCAGATCTGTGAAACACTCAGGGAGGAGTAAATGAACATAGGCATGAGCACAAGGTCCTAAACACTTTTTTGAATAATTCCTCCCTGAACTGACAAGATTAATTTTTTATGCTTTCTTTGTGTGAGTCTATAAGAAGCTTTCCAAACTTTTTTTATTCATCTATTATGATTCAGCATCCAAGAAAGGTGTTTGGTAGAAAACATGCTAATTATAACAGAAAGACCAAGGACACAAGCTGATATATATTATACACTTTGCTTGAAAATCAGAGTAGGATAGTGTTACACAGACATTGATGTTCTATGAAAATGTTCACTTGTGCACAGCCAGGCACTACATTGGACAGGTTGAACTGCATTTCTTCTCTTCACAATGAGAGCAGATAACTCAAGAATTGGGGAAAATGTCCTGTTGCCCCATGAAACTCACAGTGAAATAAAACTAACCACATCACCGACAAAGGCAATTTAACCTAAAACGCATGTGCCAGACCCCTAGGGATGTGTCCACATATTCTGGATTTATTTACTCCCCGCAAGAACAAGTATACAGAATACAATTGCTGTATGGCAAAAGCAACTTTACAAGTTCTTAATTAAAGAAAATGATAAATAATTTTCTGTTTTGCTCTTCAGTATGAAACCTTGAATGAAAAAATATGGATGGATTCACTATCATCTAGATTTCTTTCCTCTTTTTACCAATGCTTACTTTAAGATGTAAGACCTTCTTTCCATCACATTTGTTTTCATTCAGTAGCACCTTTCCAACCATATAGCATAGAAGTTATGGAATACTCTACCAGTTTTCCTCTCTTTTTTTTTTATACTCATTAATTTTTCATTCCTTAGTTCCCTAGAACTACTTATCTAAAAGCAAAAGTATATACAAATGTTTAAGGGATTCATAGAACACATTTACATCAAGAACTAGAAGCAGCACTTCATGAGAATCTAAATTCTGAAGTTCTACACCTGTTATAAAACTATTCCCTTATTGTTTAAATTATTTTTCAACCTCAGAAAATTTATTTATTTTATGCTTCTGTTTCATTAAGTATGAAATCACCCTAAATAATTGTGATATTTTATAACACATATGCTAAAACATATATATCAAACCCTGGAATTTATAAAATATATTTGAGAACCTTGGAAGAACAGATCAGTCTCATACTGGGTTTAGACTAGTTATCAAGCTGAAACAATGAAACTGTTCCAGAAGAAACAGAGTAAATCTGAGATTGTTAATATAGATCTCATTGCCACAAGATATTTAGGAGGTCAAAAGCACAAATATGTGCAACTTCACAAGGACAACACTATCTTAATGGGATGGATCTTATTCATAGAAGCCTAAGAGTGCATAAACTACAGAAGTTAGTAGGAGCTAATTAGTAGAAGACAACATACAAGGAAGATCCCTTAGTCCATGTTCTTTCTTAAATTCTTCCATAATAACTAGCAACTTGTCACTGTCAGAGATATGATAGTTGCCCACATGCAATATTAGTTTGACAGTGTCTGAAAAATCTTATGCTGTATTCCTACTCCTGTGCTCATGTCACATCACGTCATGTCACGTCATGTCACTTTCTTACAGAAGTTATTCAGCAAAATCACAGCATCATATACTTTTAACTTTTCAAATGGGAGACCACCACAGGCACATTTAGATATAAACTAGTTTATCTCCTCCCCAGGGTAATAAATTTGTTTATCTCCAGTTCAGAGATCTCTGAAGGAAGCTCACATGCCAAAAATATATTTTAGCTTTGCAGAGAGGGACACATTTACAAGGAGTCAGATTATGACTCAATCAAGGAATGTGTTTTTTTTTTTTCCCCCGAAAAACCCTCTTCAGTGCTCATCAACAATATTGAAAAGTTAATCATAATCCAACTCTGTAAAAATAGGATTATCAGTCCATAAAAGTTGTCAGACTTAGATGTTCTGTGATCGGTAGGTGTCCGCATTTTTAAGTAACAGAAGTTTCCGGAATAAAACCACAGATTTTGTCAGCAGAACAAAAAAGTTAATATCACTGCCAAAATACACAATCTATATACTTTAAAACAGGCATCCAAAAATGCTTCTAAAACATCCCATTACAGAGAGAAAATAGCAATATTATTTGAAGTTACCAGTCTACACTGTCAGAGCAGTTAGTAATTAAAATTGAATTAGATTTGACAATCAGGATTTCAACTGCAATCTCATTTTGTGTGATTAATATAATTAACAGTCTGAAACAGAAAACAATGTATTATCATCATGAATATATTGTTTGCTCAGATGAAGCATTTTCACAGTGCTGTTTAATTGCTGTGACTTTTGCTTCAGATACACTACAATAGCTGTATCGTGTTACTGATAGAGCAGAGGGAGGAAAATATGTAAAGATTACTGTCATTTTTTTTAAAAGGACAAAAGCATAATTAACAGTTATAAACACTCACTGCTCAATAATGTGAAGAGCTACACAAAAAGGCATCTACATCCAAAACTGTCTCTTCTCAACATGGAAATACCAAAGCTTGATTACGTGCTAAACAACATGCAACATATACAGAATATTTCCATAGGCCTTATTGTAGACAGTAAAGCCTCAAATATTGGCAAGAATAATCACCCTGTTGGAAAAAGAACATTTCCTAAGAGAAAAGTTCTTTAAGGGACATATGATTCAAGAAAATGGAGCAAGAACTCTAATGTATTGTATGACTGATTACAAAGGCACAATAAAAGTTGTTGCCACCTCATTGCTAATCAGCACAAGCTCAGAGCGTGTGCTAACTTAAAAATTTAATGCAATGTCAAAAAAAGAAAAAAAACATTCTCTATCTCCATTGCACATTCTTTTTGTTTCCTCAAGAAAGGAACATAAAGTGCTAGCTAAATCACATGAGGAACAATAGTAAGATTTGCTTCTACAAAGGTCTTTGGGAAACTTTCAAAATACTGTGTCTTTTATCACTACCACTTACTAAATTATCAAATCATCACTGGGAATAAGTCAGTCATTGTCACAAAGCACTAAACATCTACAGTTCAAGCTGAAGAAGCTATCTCTAGAGATCCAGGATTTTATCATTAGAAAGGGCCAGGAGACAACATGATCAAATTAAATTAATTCATTCTGACTAAAACACAGCTTTGTTTTCTAAGCAAAGGTCGTGCAAAGTATTGGCAGACTATTGGAAGAAAAGGAAATTGCAAAACTGTATGGAAGGTTTTTTCTTCTGAAAGAACAGCCTCCAGTATTACTATTTCAGTGGTTCCTAAAAAGCTTAAGTGCTTTTTCCACACATAGATAAAAATCAACATTTATGTCAAATACGTTGCCTTTTTTTTCCCTCCCTACTTCTTTTCTTTAGTTACCTTGGCTGGTGTAGAAAACTGAGATGACAGAAAAAAAAATCCAGCAATTTAAATTCATTAAATACAGAAATATCTTTTTTTTTTTTTCTTTTATTTCTTTTTTTTTCTTTTTGACATGTTACTGTGAACGCTCTCTTCATCCTGGTTTATATATGAATTCTTTCGGGATTTCAGTGATCTGTGTTACTTTAAAAGTGCATTTCTATGGGCTTGAGTGTCTAAATAGCTAGCAAAATGTGTCAAAACTAACTCAAGAGAGCACTGAAATGTTTAAACATAATACTATTATTTTAATGAGATCCTGAAATTAACAATACTTCCATTTATAGAAGTAATCTTGCATAGTACCACAACACACCGTCACTCTGCAACAGACTTTTGGATGGCCTTCATTGGCTTTAAATTCCATTACTATGAACTAGGAATCTGAAATTAGTTATACAAGCAGCTATCTTCTTACAGCTCTACCAGGTGTAGGCTGGTGCCCTTGATTGATCACTCAGCCCCCAGCATTGTGCAAAATCTGCCCTCATTTCATGCAGCAGGAACCCACCCTTAGGAAGCTGAACTGGTGCAGCTTACAGGTACATGTCAATGTGCTGGCAATAGTTATTGGCTGCCATAGCCCTCCGTGTTCCTGACATGTTCCACTCAGCACAGAGACCCTTTCTGTGTGCCCAACTAGTTCTGCATGTTGACGGCGATGACTTCAACCATCCCAATCTTTGTTCTCTGTTCTGATAGCAAATTCCACTTAGAGATTAAATGCTTTTCTGCTCTGAGTGAATAGGTACAAAAGCACGTAAAAGCTACTTTGAATTACATGAATTAAAACAAAAAACCAAAACCAGTTCAGGTGAGGCAGGATGCAAGGCAATATTAAAATGGCTGCTATTTGGAAGACAACTAGTTTCAGTAGCTGATCATTCATTACAGAAAGCAAAAATTAAAAAAAAAAATTCAGTAACTTATTATCAACAACTACAAAACTATTTTTAGTTTTCCATACAGACTGGGGATTTGCAGCAACAGCAAAATGAAATACCCTACAGGAACTGGAGAGCTGAAACACTAAATTGGCTTTCTCCAATGTTGTCAGAAGCTGATTTTCATCTCTTCATTTTACTGATAAAGAAAGGGTAGAAATGCCTATTGTTTTCCACCCACAGCTTGGAAAACAAGGCAATTTGAGACTGTGAACTCAGTGATTTTTCTTGCTATCACAAATGATCTATAAGTTTCATTACTCTATGATCTTTGAATCCTCAGGCAGAAGTTCTGTTACATAAAATAAGCCTCCTGGAAACTGAAACAAAACCAGACATGCACAGAATTCCAAGCAAACACAAACATCTCAATAGAAAACCTTATTGAATTTCTTTCTACTTATCTGAGCTCTGCCTGTAGAGCTGCTACCCATTGTCAGCTTGCCAGTAGGTGCTATACTCACACAATTTGTTCATTCTCAAGTGCAAGTACTTTTCTCAAAAGGAAACAAAACAAAACTCCAGGGAAAAAAAAACAAAACAAAAAACAACATAACACAAAACAAAACAAACCACAATCCCCCCAAAAACAAAGCAAAAACAAAAAACCCACCCAACTTTCCACAGTGAAGAGCCAGGCAATCCAAGCACGTGCCTCTGGCAGTGTAAGCCATTCTCTTTTCATTGGCTGCTGTGCTGGAAGCTGGTTTTCATGCTCCTCATATGCTTGTTTTCTTGCTTCACTGGAGGGCAAGCACAATGATGTGACTTAATGTAGATTAAGGTAAAAAAAATCAAATATTTGCTGTTCTCATTATTGAAGTGTCATCATAAAAAAATGGAAATGTTTAAAATCTTGAGATGAGCTGATTATTACCAGTTACTTTTATTTCACTGAGGCTTCATTTACATGTCCCAGTCATGATTAATAAAGTAGCTAATTTATTGTTCTTTACTCTAGGGATAAATAAACGAATTCAGTAGTTAGAAACACTTAGATGGTAAGTGTAACACACTCTCTAGTGACAGCAGAATCACAAGTAAGCTATGATTGTTCCTACACTGGTTTTGTTTTCACAGTCTTTGTCAAGTATACTGTGCAAGTCAGAAAATAACTTCTTTTACAGAAAGGTATGAGAAGGTAAAAATATTGAAGGGTTCCTAGTAATTCAGATTATAATTTTAGACATATTTCGATTACAAAATAGAAAACCCTCCGAAAACCCTCCACGTAGCAAGAACAATTTTGCTGGATGGAAGACCACTCAAAATAGGCATATAGTGTTTGGTGGGGTTGTTTTTTTTTTCTGTTTAAAGTACAGTATGTTGTAACATAAAGCTTATGACAACAGGAAACAACTAGTACATCTAGTACACTCATTACCCATATCCTGAGGTAGCTCTAAAATTCAAGACTTTTTTCCAAAAAAGGGAAAATAAGACACAAAACAAAGAAAAAAGAAAAAGGAAAAAGAAAAGAAAAAGAAAAAAAAAAGAAAAGAAAAAAGAAAAAAGAAAAAAAAGAAAAAGGAAAAGAAAAAAAGAAAAAAGAAAAAAGAAAAGAAAAGGAAAGAAAAGAAAAGAAAAGAAAAGAAAAGAAAAGAAAAGAAAAGAAAAGAAAAGAAAAGAAAAGAAAAGAAAAGAAAAGAAAAGAAAAGAAAAGAAAAAGCTTCTGAACTTTATATTTGTAATAAACACAAAAGTGAAGCAACTCCAAAAACTAAGAGGGTTTGAGGCAGTAAACTGTCCTACAAGGAACTCTGATTTTAAACAGTTGCCTGCCTCTTTTGATATGCCAAATTAATAGGTGCTGCCATTCCTTTGGGAATTTCTTAATCACTGGAAAATAAAGTTACATCTTTTTTCTGATTATTGCTCAGTATAATTATTATAATGCTATACAAAATGAAAAGGCCAGAAGCAAGAACACTTTGATGGAAAGAGCACACAGTATGAAAACAAGAATATGAAAATCAGAATTGATGAAAAGTTGAAAAAATAAAAACTGGTTCTGATCCTCATTCTCTGTGACTTAGAGTACAGAATTTGCAACTGTCTCAGATTCCTTAGTTACTGACTTGTTTTTTGTGTGTGTGATTTCCATCTACAACCTAAAACATTATGTCCAACAAAACCATTTTTATCTCTCTGCTTTTTCATACTTTTAAATACTTTTCCCCATCTATTTATTTTATCTGCATTTTGCCCCTAAATTTTCCTTCTGAAGAAAGGGAAAAAGGAGGAAAAAGGAAAAAAAAAAAAAGAAGAAAAAAACCCAACAAAATAAAAAAATTAAACCCACAACTGTTAGGTATAATGTAAAATATTTTTAGGTGTTTTAAAGACAAAATATAAACAAGACTTCTTGCAATAAGACACAAATTATAATTCTAAATATCCAAGTGTTCATCTGAAAAACTTAAAAAACCCACCCAATCAACCTAGTTTCAAATTACTTTAAACATTGCACTGAATTTAATGACAATATCTGTACTGCAGAAATATTAATCTAGAAATAAATGATGACTATATTACATTCTCTTTCTATTGATATATAGGAAAGAAAAAGAAAACTGAACAGAGATTATGTAAATTAGAATTCTGTCTCTATAGTTTCATCATATATTCTACACAGGCCTTAATATCAAATTTAGAGTTACCTTCTTATTTTAGCTGAATATTGAATCAACTGAACTTATGTTTCAGTACTTCTTATTTGAAGGTGGCATTCTCCTCACAATCACTTGAGAAGTTTTCCTTTTAACCCTGTTATTATCATTTTTCACAAGGCAGTAAAAATGTTAATAATCAGTCAGAACAATATACAATTATGACGCTAATACCAATCCTCTAATTAAAATTAAGAAATTTCTTTTCTGTCTACCAAAAGCTTCATGATCACTTTATTCAGGCCTGACATGATCACTGTGAATATACTGCTCTCTTATTATTACAAGAATGGCCAACAAAATCTTTTCATAATTGTATTTAAATATTAACATCACAAAATTTTTTTAAAGGCTTACATTCATATTTTAAATTATAATTATTAGAAGCTCTGAGTAAAATCCTTTGAAGTCTAATAAAATTAACTATTCTGGTATTACTTTTATTAAGAAAAATAAGTGAAAATGCAACTTCTTTTGTTAATAAAATGCAGTTATGCAAAGAAGATGCTGGAATAATATTGCGTTGTGAATTTATGAAGCAGCAGCATTACTCAGTTTACATTTAGAAAATTAATTCAACATAGCACACTCTCAAAAATATCTGATAAAATAGTAGAAATAATATTTCCAAATATTCATATACATGAAAAATTTTCCTTGGCCAAATGCCATGTAAGAATGCCTGGTACAAGCAGCTCATGGTCCATAGAGACACAGTAATCTTTTGTAAAGTGAGAGCAGCTAAACGGCAGAAGTGAGGAATACCAAGTCCAGCTTCAGAGAGGTGGGCAGGCAATGCTGGAGAATGAGAGAAAGAGCAAATGGACAAGTTTATCTAGAGACACCATAAGGCCAACATATAAAAAACACTTTGGAAGAGCAGAAAAATCTCACAGTAGTGAAAATTGAGCTGTTGGGAGAGCCATTTCACCAGAAGGCAGTCAGGTACACACTGAACATCAAAGATAAATGCCTAGAGATTAACTTTCTTCCATTTTTTTAAAGTATTTTTTTTATTTGCCTACCACTGTATAACTGAATGAAAGAGAAGGAAAAGAGACATGAAAATCAGGCTATATATCTTAGTGGTGAATCTGGAAGAAGTAAGACTTCACAAATTTTCAACAGAAATAGTAATAGGGTTGAAACAGAGCACATTTGTATCCATAAACTGGTAATATCTCTCACAATCTCTATTCTATGACTACTCAGAGGAGATTTAAGAACCCTATTTCCAGCTATAAGGGGAATTGCAATCAAGCCTTTTATACTCAGTATTGCCAGCTAGTCCCTACATTACACACAGTCGCACACCAAAAAAAAAAGGGATGCCTCAAAAGCTGGAGAGTGTACAATTGAATCTACCAAATTATTTCTGTCCTCTTCAGTGCAACCTCTACCGTTAAATGAAATCAACTAATCATGTGCCCTGTACATCTTTAAGTTAGCTAAATTAATGATGGGTAGGAAGCAAATCTTTCCAAAACAAATTAACTACAGAGACATATTTGGTAAACGTATCTCTTTTGATCAGGTGGAAACCTCAAATTAACTAAATATTAATCCAATATTCAAGTAGTCGTCCATTTTGGTAATTTATAATCATACGGCATGAAGTAAATTGCAGATCTTTTTGAGTTTCGGTATCTGAAAATCTTCTAAACAAGAACAAAGACTGATAATATTATGTAGAATTCTTTAAATACAAAACATATATTTCAATATTTTTTGTATCATATTGTGTTGAAATCTCATTCCTAGATTTTCTGTTGTTTCTGGTAAATTGTCAGTTACAGAGCAAAAATGAGCCAATTCTCTTTAAAATATCATCATACTTTACATCTGTGGAAGACTAAGGCAAGGAAAAAACACCGTTAGATGTGCAGAGTATGGTTTAGGGGACATTTTCTATTTTGTTTATAAGAACATCAATAAATCAACAGAGCAACAACCCATTTTATATAAGATATCATCTGGCTCACTCAGTAGTAACGCCAATTCTAACACTTATTTCCATAATTTCCATAAAAGCTGGGATGTGAGGTGTGTAGTATAGGAAAGATCAATAATGCATATAGTACGGTGAAAATTAATAATACAGAATAGTTTCAGAAGGTAATGGTAGGGAGGAGTCCATAATGCATCCAACAGCCACACATAGTTCTACAGCTGCAATCTCTTCCAGGCAGCAGTGATGAAGAAATTTATCACTCTTCACACAAAGACTGGCACAGCTGTTTTTGCTCTAACTCACACACATTCTCATATCTACTTAGAAATCTGCTAGGTGTTATTGCCTGTGACAGTGACCTCCCTCCCCCAGACAAGTTTACATGCTGTCTAATTAAATATTTTCATTCACTTCAAATATGATATATTTATTGGAAAGTACACTGCCAATAAAGTATTAAAAAAAGGGGGTTGCTTTGTGGAGGATTTTTTTGGTCACACGGGACCTTTTGAATCATGGCTATAACCTCTGTATGAAATTCATAGTATTTAATATTTCAATAATAACTACAGAAGTAGTATTTTCCTAATTTTTAAAGTCAGGGAAAAAAAAATAAAGGAAAATTACTCTATTGTAAAAAGTCTCTGGGCAAGTACTTTTCAATGAAAGAATATAACTTCTATTTTGTGAATTATTGTTTAAGATATTATTATCTCCAAAGTATAATCATCATGTGGGGGCATGTCTCATTATTTTGTGGCATTCAGTGCTTTCAAAATGAAATATCTCCTGCAAATTTGTAACTGTTTTGGCAAGTAGGGAAAAATGATTGAAAACTTTGGTTACACAACCTTCAAGATCAAATGATGAATTATCTCTTTTGTACTTCCCTCTATTGAGTATCATAGAAATTGAGCAATTAACTGTAAGCAAATATTCATTATAGTTCTCTGGCAATTTATGTATGGAGTAATTTCTCGCAAAGTCAAACATATCAATTTTATGCTGTGATCACAAATCTTATTCATATTCGCTCTGTGCTTTCTTTACTGGCTTGAAATTTTTAAACTATATTTCAACATAAAATAGTGTCTAATATTTTGATACATTTGTAGGAAGCATCAGTGACATGAAACAAAAGTATGCTTTTTTTCAGCCAAATCTGTCATATTTTTTGTAATAAAATAGGTGCTAACATTCAGTTGGTAATGCACAAAGCCATTTCTCTCACATCCAGTACCACCAGAAGGTATGTCTATCATAGGTAAATGCCAGCAAACAAAACTAGTTGTTTTTCCACCTTAGTCAAACAATCTGTGGATCTGTGACCATGGATCACACTGTTGTATGGTTTAATTGTATCTGCAGAAGATATCTTATTTTCTGCATTTTCACATTTCTTAGAAACAACTGTAACTTTTGTCATTCAATTTTAAAGACTCACCAGAATTATTTTTATTACCTAATATCATCTTATATTCCACAATTCTGACTTCTGGACAAAGCACAGAAAAAGCCTTAAAGAAGTAATTGTTTTCTTAACTGATCTACTATTCTCTTTTTTATGGTTTGATATGGGCTTGTGTTTTTTTTTTTTTTCTTTGTTTCTTTTTTTAAAAGTAAGACTCTCATTGCTACATTTTAAGTGATAAAAGTAGATGAAAGAGTGGAGAAGCAGATGGAAAGGAAGACGAGGGTGGAATTGTTCACATAGAAATGCAACTTAACCAACTAAAAATTAGTAAGTTTTGCACTCAACTTCAATTTAGGATCACAGCAGTAAACATCTTTCATGCAGTAGGATAATGCAAAGCATTTGTTTGTATTCCACCACACAAATACTTATCTGCGAAAAACATGCAGTATATAATAAAAAGCCTGATCATAAAAAGCAATTCTAGTTACTATTCTTCTATATGGAATAAATATACTGGAAAATTCACTTCAAATGAATTTTTCATTTCATTTAAGGAATTGAAAACACTTCTCCTTGAAATTTCTGATGATACAAAGTAATTTTTGGTTTTGAAGCTACTTTTTTGAAGCACTCTTTGAGGTCTAGGACGCAAGGTGATCTAAACATGAGCAATAAATTCTTGGAAAAGAGCAAAATATCTCACACTAATTTATTCAAAAAATCCTTCAGAAGGGATAAAAAATTATAGCACTTTTCTCCTATTTCTTATTTCCTAGTATTCCTATTTCTTTACATAACAACCTAGCTTTTTTTCAGTTTACAAGCAATGTGCCCTGTTAAGAGCATGAATCAATCTCTGCCAGTTTAGGAGAGAGTCCTTCAACTCATTCTTTGATGCTTTCACCAAATCTTAAGCTGAAAGCAAGGTAACTTCTTTTCCCAGTTCTACTCTATGGCTTTAACCCCCTCCTACATAAAGAACCCAGAAAACATTTAGATCACGTAACAGTGATACAGGGTAGCATCCTTCTGCATTGATATTCTGCTGAGACTGAAAGAAATTTCACCAACTCTGATAAGACCTTCACCTGGAAAATTCCAGGGTCTGCTATGAAGACTTGAGTTGCTACCCACATTTAAAATTCCATTCATGGACATGCTATTCACTGAGCTTAGTGTCCTTATGTAGAAAAGTACTTGTTGGTTACACATGAATTAATTTTCCAAAATAATTTTTTTTGGGCATGCCATATCCTTCTCAGGCAAAATGAGGAAAAGACATTTTAAGAGGCAAAGAATAAACATGAAGCCACTGCCACAATTTTATTTGAAATATAAAAATTGTTTGGTTTTGGGTATGTTAAATGAGAACATTCTCCCCGCCCCCCTTTTTTTTTTCTCTTCGCACTTTCTGAATTGTATGTTTTGTTAGTAAGAAGTTACTTCAGACATAATTACATGCAGAAAACCTTTTTCAATCAACAATTACAGTGTTCACTATCACTCTTCAAAGACTTGCTAATCAATACCGCTTTCCCTTTCTTGTGAAATGGATGAAATAAGTAAGTTCTGTTTTCTAAAATGAAAGACACCTAACAGAATTGAAGAATTTAGCACTGATCCCAGAAACCAGAAAGAAAAGTATTGTTTCAGCAGATCTTAGGTCTGGGATGAAAGGAAAATGTCAGAAGGTGTTCCTAAATTCATTAATAGAAGAAAAGAACAACAACAAAAAATTACTAAGCTCTTCAATTTTTCTGTCTTCTCATATATAAAGTCTCATACTGTTCTCATTTAAAAAAAAATCTACTTAATGAGTTCTCAGTTTTTCTTCTTCCCAGTTCACCCAACTTATTGATGGTATTTAGAGTTCTGTATCGTTTCCCAGATACATCAGATGCAATTTATTTTTTGATGTCAGTCTTGTCCAATACAAATTATTTCTTCCTTTCCAAAGGCCAATAGGCTAGATATTCTCACCTCACTATGCCTTGTCTCATTTACGTCCATATTTTCTTTTATTGATTTTTTATTCTTTTGTGTGAGATGGGATTTGACCAGCTTCTTTCAGAATATTCTTGCTACTCAAAAATAAGAGCTGAAAGCTAAAGAAAATGTAATTTTTTCAGAGCTGAAATTATGCAAGAGATTTTTTTTTTTTTGCTGCTTGCTGCAATACTAAGAAAGATGAATATGAAAGGAAAATGTGTTTTTTTAAAAAAGTGTTTACATTATTTTAAAATGAAAAATGCCCCAAAACCAGTTTTATTACACTATCCTGGTAAGGATATACTTGAACAGACATTGTGCATAGGGTGCTTACAGAGCAAGTCTGCTATAGGACTTGGTATGCAAAGTAACTCTTTTTGAATACAGTAGAATGCTACCTCTGTCACATTAAGAAAATTAATTTTATGTTACAGTTGATTAGGTAATAAGACCAGATTACTTGGTAACAGTTAATATTCACATTAACTTTTAAAGCAGTGAAGAATTAAATAAAAAGAGAATTTGCATGTTAAAATATTCATTAAATAGTAATCAAAGTAATCACAGAATTAGTCAATGATTTGGATTGGAAGGAACCTTAAAGATTGTCTAGTTCCAATGACCCTGCCATGGAGAGGGACACCTTCCACTAGACCAAGTCACTCAGAGCCACATCCAAGCTGGCATTGAATACTTCCAGGGATGGGGTATCCACAACTTTTGCAGTGTAACTTTCTCCAGTGCCTCGCCACTCTCACATTAAAGAATCTCTTTCTGATATTCAATTTAAATATACCTTGTTTCAGTTTAAAGACATTGTCCTTTGTCCTAGCATACACACCCTTGTCAAAAGTCCCTCTTCAGCTCTCTTGTAGAGCTCCTATAGGTACTGGAAGGTTGCAGTAAGATTTCCTTGAAGCCTTCTGTTCTCCAGGCTGTACAAGCCCAGTTCTCTCAGCCCATGCTCATAGGAGAGGTGCTCCAGTCCTGTGATCATCTTCATGCCCCTCCTCTGGACTCACTCAAATAGGTCCATGTCCTTCTTGTGTAATGGTAGGTTATGATACATCTCAATTAATGTGGACATATTGCTTGCAAAGTTCTTTCAGCCTTTGACTAAAGTATTTTCATAAAACAGGAATAAAATCACATAGCAGGTCATGAGTATTGCTGTATTCTTTCTGCTTACTTAAAGCAGAGAATAGTATCCCCGTTCTCATTTGTCATAGCTCATAAACTCATCACTTTCAGGATTAGCTTCTGTCCTCTGTGAAAGTCAGTGCAAATTCATTTCTACTCAAAGAGTATTAGTGAGGACATATTGGAGGTCATAATTGTTGCTTGTTCCTTCTTATGTGAACAGTCTTTTGATATTTATGTATAAAAGCCATTTCTAATAGTAGATTCTCATGTACCTTCTTCCTCAGTTGCAAAGCTACAATAGACCATTCAGCTAAACTAGAAAAACCAGCAGAGATCACAAATTGGCAGTTGTCCTATGGACAGCTGGGCAGCACTGTTTCACTCAGCAGACTTTCCAGTGGCTCACAATGGGTTATTCACTCTACTTTCTTTAGAAAAAGAAGCTTCTGAAGTTATATGCTATTCCCAGACAAAAGCATTGTAAAAGGCTGGAAGATTTAATAGACTCTGTCATCATTAGTGCTGATAAAGATTTAAGATGCTGAGTTTCAGAGAAGAGGGTAGTAGGGAATGGAAAAAATATATAAAAACTGTTGTAGTTCCTTCAGTTATTTAATAAAGGGGACAAAATTCTAACTTTGATGGTCATTAAAAATATCATAATGCCTAGTATTTATGTTTCTCTTGAATACTTAGTTTTATGCTATATATATTTAATTGTATTTCAAAGTATTGCCAAAGCTGCAATCAAAATCAGTCAGATATATTTCTAGCTTGATGTCCTGTGGTGGATTGACCTTGGCTAGCTGCTAGACACTCACCCAGTCACTCTCACTACCCCTGCTCAACAGACCAGGGGAAAAAAAAATACCAAGGAAAACGTTGGTTACACTCAAGGTATCAAAAGAGAGAAAATATTTTGCCCCTTTGCCATCATTTTTCTAGGCTGGATAACATAAAACTCAGCTGGAAAGACAGAATTTCAATTCATCTGATAATAATTTTACAACCTGAATATAGAGATAGTAGAACCTAACTTGGACAGGAAGGTAAGCATTTTATTTCTCTACCTTTTCTGCTGATATAGTTGAATTTTTAAAAACATGTTTTTTTTCTAATTTCAAAAAGCAGAACTTTTTTTTCCTCCTATTCATTACACTGCAATTGTTTCAAACTCGAGGGTTATCACTTTTCATATTATATCTCAGGCCAGATTTCTAGCCAAAATATCTGAAAATACTCTATGAGTATTTGTTCACATTTCTTGTTTAGGAGGCAGTCATTAAATAAAATAATAATGATCTCCTAAATAAGGAACAATACTATTAACTTTGTTCCAGAGTAGTTATTCTGAAATCATAAGATATTGCCTCACCTTTAGCCACTTCTATTTTATAACATTATGCCTTTTTTTTTCCCTACAAATTGTTTCCTATGGTACACTGTATGAAGTGCATTGCTGACACAGATCTCTACAATTTCCTTTTAGGTATCAGAAATGAAGTCAACATCATGTAAATACTTGCTACATTTAACTTGAAATAGGATTTCTTGCTGACCAATAGTTCACTTTATTGCTCACAGTTATATTTGATGTTTTGTTGTATATTCATATTTAGGGAAATATGAACATTTTTAGATTTATGAAGCATATATTTGTGAACAGCTTGAAAATAGTATTTTCTTCCCATAGTCTTTCAAATTTTGTCATAGGAGGACACTGGACTACTAAATATAAATTAAAATATTTTCATATTGAGAATTTAATATTTATAGAAAGAAATGTCTTGACGAGAACTAAAGTTGCTTTCAGTTCTTTCATAATTGGATCTAACGAGGCCTTAAAATTTTTTATCTTAATGAATGTAGTTGTTTTGTAAATGAAACTATCAAATTCAAGTCCAGCTTAATGGTACAATGTTTAACAGCATAAATTTAGATCTGTAAATTAACTTTGTCTGCATCACATAAAATCGTATTTGGGCTTGACTAAGGACTGTCCAATAGTGACTATTTGAGAGCAATTGGGAATTGCATTAAAGCTTGGCACAGACACAGGGTGCTCAGGAAGAGTTTGAGGAAGTAATAGGTAATTTGTAGGAATATGTGTCTATTTGGATTCCTGTAGGAGTTCCACAATTGAAGGTTAAATAACATCACTGAAATTGGAAGATGAAAGCAAGCAAATATACACTGGTAGATTGAAGTAAAGTGGTGTCTTCAGTCACTTCAGCTTTTCATCCTTGTTATACTTTACAAATCTTACTGAACAGTAAAAATATGTTTTGTTTTGGTGAAGTTTTTTTGGAACAGACAATATTAAAATAACTTTCTTCTAGAATTAGAGCTGAATATATGTTTCCAAACAAAAGAAAACAAACTAATTTACACCCAAAAGTAATTGCTTTTTAATTATGAGTGAATTTGGCTCATTTTTCTCAACTCTGAGAAAACATTTGAATAAGCTTTGGCATAATACTGAGTCAATATTAATTAAGTTATTGCTCTATTAAAAAAAATCCAAACAAACAAACAAAATTAACACAGAACGGGTAGGTTGATGATACCTTTTTTTTGCCACTGATCCCACCATTACCAGAGAAACCAACAAAATAATCATAGTTCTGTAAATTAGAAAAGAAAGCAGAATCTCACTTCCTTGCAGAGGAGTGGCTTACCCATTTATTTTTAGATCAAAACATTTAAACAAATAACCAAAATTTCTACATTGAGTTGTGAAATGGCCTAACAAAATTTCCAGAACAAAAAGCTCTAAAATTGTCAACTTAGCAAAAGATAATTTGTAAAACATTTTAAGCAACACTTTGAGTTTCATACTTGATATTTTTGGCAACGTATGCTGAAATTAACACAGTGAGTTGATGCAGTGATATATTTTTGCTTGATTTCATTCCATTGTCACAGAAACACTTGAAAATCAAAAAGTGAAAAATTTATCAGAAAATAACAGAGCCAGAAGACATAAAGTATTGCCACTCAGAGGATGTAGCATACATAAGAACTGCATTATAAATATTTCAAAAGAAAAATAAACTCAACATTAAAACTAACAACCAAACCCCTGCTAATTAATGATCACCAAGAAAAGAGGCATTCATTCAGCACCTGAAAGTGTTGGAAGGTGTTTAAAATCAGAACAAGATATAATTTTCTCTCAATTCTGCCAAAACAAACTCCATCCAACCAAGACTTGAAAAAATATTGAATTACTTTTAGTAATACTAGAAACCTATAGCTAATCTTTGTCTTCCAAGAAAAAGCCCAAACTGCAAAATAATATGAAAGCTAGAACAAAATAAATTCCATGTACATAATTCAAATTTAGATGTTATTACCATCTGGAGCTACAAATCATTTTAAAATAACACAAAACCGATTACTTTTTGAATAAGTGAGGAGAAATACTTGACTTGAATAAAACAAACTATAACATTTGTCAATATTGAGTGGATACAGCTCAAAAGTATGTACTAGTGTCTTTATTACAATAAATTACCTTTCCAATAATCAATTACAGATTTTTCCATATAAGATGGGGAAAAGAAAGTTCAGTGTACAGGAATTCCACAATCTGAAGCAATGGAGACTATAATAGCGCAAGAAAATTCATCTGTTGTTACTGATTCACTGTAGTATTTGCAAAATATGGCCTTCATGACAGAGACATTTAGCTACAGGAGAGACTGTAAAGACACTTCTTTTTTTTTTTTTTTTCTATCATGGACTTAGGATATCAAGGCAGCATTCCAGAAATCAGGTACATCATCTGAGTTACCCCTAAACGGGATCTGAATATCGGTAGTCTGTAATGCCTGGACTCATGAGGACTACAGTGATTGCAAAGGGTCTTGCAACTTCTGGTATTTATTAGTATTTATTTCACATGGTCATGAAAATCTTCCTTAGTACTCACAATGTAAGTTTAATAAATTAGTGGTCCTAATCACTTTCTCATATTTGTAGAGTCTACTACTGCTTCTATATAACTACAGATATTCTTATCTACTTGAAAAACATGAAATTGAGTCTGCATTTGATTTTAGGCCCAGACAATTTTAACAGTTATATAGCTTTTATACAGTCACTGACTCACTGCAACCAACTATGTTCTGTATGGTGCAATCATATTGAAATGAAATATGTGGAATTGACCGTTTCCAGTCATATTGCCATCCTATTCACACGTGAACAGCATGATTTTCACTCCTTATTTTCCTGTGATTGCATACTAGTCTCTATACTCACAAAAGGCCAACAGACATTCTTGGGTGAATATCTACAGATGAAAAAAGGATTATCATTAATCTTTGTCTTAAAGACGAAGCAATCTTTTATTTTGCTATACACCTTAAACCAATACATATTTAGTATTAATGAATTCATGCATGAATGGAGATCCCAGCCACTTAAGGGATTTTTTTTATCTGCTACAAAATTGCTGTATAATTTTATAATACACACTGATTCATATTTTACCTTCATTTAGTAAATGGGAAATTTTTCTATTCTGTTAATCTGATTCTTATCTATCATCTCCCCATAGCATATTGTATTTTTGTCTAAAAATACATAACAAAATATAAATTATGAATAAAGTTTAATTAAAACAAAAAAGGCACAATTTCGAATAAATGGTGTGGCTGATTTTCAAGGACAGTGATAGTGTCAGTTTATGTGGGTTTTATTTAGTTTTTAATAAAACATATTTCTTTCTGGGCGAGATACATTGTCCATATATGTCAGAGACTAATCAATGATTGATTACTGGAATACTTTTTTTACTGAAATCTTACAGAATTTCTGAAGAAACAGACTCTTTTTAATTTTTTCAAGAACAAGCATAAAAGCAATATATAATTTAAAAATTCATTTGTATTCTCTCTATATATTTATACATATGCATATATTTCTCATTTTTTACCCAATCAATTTTATTTAAACTTGGTGCTCCCATTTGTAGAAATAGATCCTTGGTATTTATCACAACTGGACCCTATGTGCTAGGAATAATCAGCTTTTATTCTGGATAATGTTTCCCCACACCCACATCCCATAGGAAGGTTTTTAGCAATTTTAGGAATACACATGGAAGATTTCCCATTATCAAAGAATCTTGGTTGTGCTACAGCATGTCTCAAGAGGTAACACTATCAGGAATAACATTAATACTTACGAAGGGGAACAAACATTCAGATAAATAATTAAAAGAGGGAACTTATATGGACTAAAAAGATCATTTTTTTTTATATTGCACCCTGTCTTAGAACACAAACTTAATAAAGAAGCAGAAAATTTGACATGAATTCTGACATTTCTGTATAACAAGTTTTTTTAAAAAAAGTAACATGAGCAAGACTAAAAACTACTGTGTGGGAGTTGATGATGCTTCTGGTGCAAACTCTGTGTAAGCCTGTCTGCCACAGACAGCTATGTGAGAAATGAAAGCCGTGAAAGAAATATTTTTACGTTTTTACAGAAGAATGGGTGGTACTTTTAGTTCACAATTTTATTTTTATATGCTTTAATTATTCAAACAACATACACAGCAAGAAAGGAAACAAAGCATAAACTAGATTTACTAATACACAAGTAGTATGTATAAAAGAGGTAGTCCGTGACCACTTCTCTCTCACACAGTTTAATAAAGCTATTTTACTTATGATATGTGTATTTCTCTATAAAGTCTGTCTTGTAACTGCATAAACCTCTCTGATAGTATGTATCACTGTGATGAGTCACTACCCATTTTTATGAAACAAACAAACAAACAAAAACAAAACAAAAGAAAACCACAAGAAAACCTTTTAAAGTATTAGAACAACTCAACTTTTTCCATGTGAATATCGCCACTGTAATTTATTGTGTCATTGAATGAGACCACTGGATACTACTGGTAAATTTTTTATATTCTGCTACTGTATTTCTTTTCTCTTACATTTTAAAAACCACTGTATTTAAACAGATCACAACATAACAAATTATTTATGCTGCATAGTATTTTTGGGTTTAGTAGAAATTAAACAAAATCATCTACATTAAATAAAGTTTAGTTGAACTTTAATCAGCAGAAAAAAAGAATTCTGGCAAATATAGAAAAGGGAAAAAAACTGATTCAGAAGCCAACAAAAATTCTTTGGAGACATATTAGTGCAGAAAGTGAAGCCAAAATTATCAAACATGCGTAAATATTGCAGTATTTTACATGATTCTGAAGTTTTTCACCTGATGCATGTCAAATTACGTAATATTTTACGTAGTTGTGTAATAAACTGCTTGAAAACTTATGTATCAACTGTAAATCCTTGAACAGACTACTAGCTTCAGGAGTGGACTGCATAGCATTCTGAAAACTGAATTCATGAGCAGAATGAACCATCATGACTTAGAATCACATTGCAGACAGTAGAAAAAAACAAAGACTTCCTTCCTTTTTTTCTCAGGTAACTAGGGATCAACATTGGACTATTTTGAAAATATTACTGCCTCAGGTAGTATTACCTGTGTTTTCAGATTGACTCACTTCAAGATAAGGTTATAGGGGAAGGATAAATTTTATTTTTTGAGGTTCTACAGTTCTGCCATCATGTCTTGGGTTACAATATAAGCTGTAACCAGAAGTATGTATTCTATCACCATCTGTTAAAACCTGGTGGGGCGGTGTTCTTTATCTCTTCCATGACCTGTCCCTCATAATTCCCTCTCGAGAGGGTATCTTCTGTCAATGGGATGTTAATCAAGCCTCATTGCATGACTAATGAAATTACATCATCCCATAGTGAGATGCTCTGCCCAGGAGTGGAAATAAGCATTCCTACCTGGATATAAAATGAGGTTTAGAACACCACAATCAGCCTTATCCACTGAATTCCCAGAGGACAAGAGCTCCATAACCGCCACTGGCTGTTCAGTGGAAGATCAAACCCTCTGCAGGATCATTGCTTCAACAGAACCACATCTGTCGCTCCAGGAGGACTGCAGCCTCCATTTAATGGGACTGCACCAACACCCTGATTGACGGGGTGTCAGGTTGTATTCTGACCCTGTCAGTGTTTCTGTATTATTGCATTTATTTTAATTTTCCTATTAAATTGTATTTCTGGCTTGGGCTCTACCACTGTTTTGCTTTCAAACTAGTATATATCAGAAATCTGTCATCAAATAATATAAAGAAAAATAAATGTTTTCATTGGTTACCTAAATGCTCATCTGACTTGACTTCTAAATTTCCAAGAAGACTTACTGTCTGTAAAAGCAACATCTTGAATGACAACAAAAAATAAGTCTAATATTTAAAATACTTTTTAAAAGCAAAGTGCCCACATAAACCTAACACTACTTGTAATCAACTATAAAATTCAGTGAAATGGAGACAAAAGAGATGCATTCATTAAACCTTAAAAATGTATAACTAAAAGTGAATATAAGTGCTGCCATGCTACTTAAGACAAGTGAACCTACTGGGTAGATTTTGATCTCCAGCAAAGAGGATTCCAGCCAGCTTCTAGATAATGTGAATGAATGTTCATTATTATCACACTGAAAGTTTTCCCTAATATAAAAATAATTTTTCTCTTGAAATTTTAGTGTCCTGTTGTCAGTAAATATGGAGATTACTGATCATTATTTCTTTTACACCATCAGTTCTCAGTAGGTTGCTGTGCACCAACATGTTGTGACTGCATGCACTTGTACAGGCAACCAGAAACACAAACAATGGAAATATAGATATTTCATATCTACATTTCAAAACATCCTTATTATCTTCTGCTTTGAAGGATTTTTGCTTTACATTGAACATATGCAGGTCCTCCAACTTTCTTGGCAACTGATAGTTTTTAAATACCATTCTCACTGTGCTCAGCCATATGATCTCTAAATCTCTTGTTTTTAGCCGTTTAAAGCATAATACTCTGTTTATATAAATTTTGTGGTCTAATTTTGCTGCATTCTGCAGACTTGTTGCACTCTGACTTTTGCAGTGTATGTATGCCAGAGAAACTCACTTTCCATACAAGGCAAGAATTTAATAGAAGGTGAATGTAAACCTTAAGACTGACTAACTAAATGTGATTTAATTATTACTATGAAGTCGAAAAGACTTTTGTTACATAAAAGATCCCCAAATAATGAGACAGTGACACAGTGAAACTTAATATACTGATACTTCCTTGCATTCTATACATCAGTCTTTGGCATTAGGATCATACTTCCCCTGGCCCTTTTGGAATTATGCAAATGGATTCTTCCTCCTCACTCTAGGACCCTCTAGGGATTATTTCTGTATGACTTCTAATGTTTCATACACCTTGATTTCTTCACTGATCCACATTTCTCTATGACATCCAAATGTACCCTTTAAAACATATCTTACATACACTCATTACTTTACTGTATTACATCTTGGGTTTCCAAATCTGATTTTTTCAAGACTACATTCCTTAAATGATCAGTAATGGCCCAATGGTAAGCTTAGAAAAAAGAAATGAAGTTTACATTCTTGGTCAATAATCTGCTTATATAATGTAACAGCTCTCAGAGATTTTTAACCCATAATGACTTAAATTATTCCTTCCAGAATACATAACTTATCCATTTCTAAAAATGAATGACATTAGGTTTAAGAAATATATATGCTAGAAAAAATTACATCACATACTGGCTACAATGATCTTCTCACACAAAAAAATATGCAATAAAATTCTGACATACTTTCAATAAAGATAGAATTTCTTATCAAGTACCTTTAGGATTAACATTTAGAGCTCTTTTAAGTAGGGATTCTTATCACTGTGGAAAAAAATGTCACAAAGAGTTCCCATCCTCTGCCAAAAGCATAAAAGCCCCCACCTGAGACCTGTTTCCTTATTTTTCTGTCTTCATCTGTATGGCTAAATAAACATAGATGTGAATTTCAGGTTAATTTTATCTGATCGTTAGAATGAAAACAAACAGGTGAGCACCATATCATTTCTTCAAAGATACTTAATGAAGTTCAAATTGTACTGTTCACCTACCAAAAAACTTAAGGGGGAAAATGTTGCAAAAAATATCCTATATTAAACAAGAATGCACAGCTTCTATGGCTTTATTTTTTGATCTGGGATGACTTTTACTCTCTAGTGAGTCAATTTAGCTTCTAAAGGTACTGCTAACAACAAAGTGTTTTGTTCCCACATTTCTTTCCTCCTAAAGTTAAACACCAATTCTGGCAACTGGATCTTAGAAAATAATTTCTCTTTCAGATGCAATTTGTGGAAATGTGTGGATGATTTTTACCTTCTATATCATTTAACAAATCTGGCAGTGCAAGATCTTTGTGCAATCAAGTACATGCACGATATCTTCAGCCCTTGCTGTTTTCTTTCTGTACCACAAAACACTCATGACTTTTGCTGCTTTATTACAGCTGCTTTATTACATGAAATTCCATAGTGCTATTCTTAGAGTGTGTTTTATGTTCTGTGATGCTGTGCAAGTGACTTAGTAACTCTGCCGAGTTAAACACTTAGTATGCTGAAGATTGCACTTAAAAGGCCACTCAGTTATTGTCTCATATTACTTACACTTTTAGCCTGATTTTTACTTTTTAAGCCCAAATGGCTTGACACAAACATTTATGTTTATTTAAATTATGTCCTTCAATAAATTAGGAAATAAACAACTGAACAAATAACACATATAAATAGAAGCCAGCTACCACAGGAAAATGAAGTATAAGAGTCTTAAGTTTATTGAAAATATTAACAAGAATTATTTCAGAACTATCTATGCACTTTTTGAAATTTCTATCTTTTTATGCTACTAAAATTCATGTTGCTTTAGAGAAGTTACTAAACGCTGTTCAAAGTCCAGACTCAAAGTGCAATATGGAGTAAGAGCAACCAAAAGACCAAGTAAAAATAATCTGGACACTTGGCAAATAAAGAGTGGCAAACAAATAAAAATAACTTGTCAGTATTTTTGTTAGTGAAAAGTTTGCTACCTTTATATACAAGAAAAAGGGCAAAAGGTCTATAATACCTTTATTACAGGCTACCCTAGGTTTTACTCAATACTGCCAAATTATAGAATCAGAGAATTGTTAAGGTTGGAAAAGACCATTAAAGCCATCAGGTCCTACCATTAAAAAAATATTAAACCTTTAAACAATTATCAACCAGTACAGCCAAGCTAGGCAATACATGGATAATCCACACCCCAGGCTAATTTCTGTCCTCTCCACAGCTGCATTTTGTGCTTAGTCAGGAATTTTTTTTTTCTAATATCTTTTCAAGACCTACTATTCCTTCATCATGGCATGAGGCTGTGTCAGGGGAGGTTTAAGCTAGATATCAGGCAAAGCTTCTTCACACAGAGGGTGGTTGAACAGAGGTTCCCCAGAAAAGTGGTTCCAGCACCAAGCCTGAGAGAGTTCTGTCAGTGTTTGCACAATGCTCTCAGGTACATGGTTTGACTCTTGGGGATACTCTGTGTAGGGCCAGGAGTTGGACTCAATGAACCTAATGAAACCCTTCCAACTCTACAATTCTATCATCTCTTTGACAGAATTTCTAGGTGACTGCATATATTAAAAATCATATTGCTTTATGTCAGATACATTTATGTTATTACTAAGTAAATATAAATTTAATCTTTAAATTTTTTTTAAACAATGGAGCATTATGGGTCAAATTTACCTCATAAACTCATAAATACTAGATTCTTTGCCATTGGAATACACAGAGCTGGGATATAATAACCTGAAACAAAAGTTTAAGTTCAAAAAACTAGTGTTGCTTTGATACTCCTCTTTGAGAGGTGCATACTTAAAGGGGCTAAAAAATCCCACAGGGCTGCTGTCTACATAAACAGAGTTTGCATACAAAAACATTTTTAGAAGATAATAGGAAAACTATTCATTTAAAAGGAAGGTTGTAATGGTAAAGTTTTATTCTTATCCAAATAAAATCAAAACAAAACACCTTAAAAATATATATATTTAATGAAAAAATCACAGACTAATTTCCACAGCAGGGAAAATAAAACCCAAAACAGTCTACTAACTAATTACTAATAGAAAGAAGAGTCATCCTTCCCTAAGCAATGGAGACTTTGCAGTTTCACAAAAAGCCTGGCATATGACACAAGTCCCAAGCGATACAAGCCTTTGAGACTTGATATGTCCTGTTACTCAGAATAAAACAGGTCCAGAAATAGGGGGACTAAATGCTTTTGGAAAGCAGGACCAGGAAAAATGCGGCTATGTGTGACTGTTCATCACTTTGTATCAGTAAACTTTTATCACACTGATGAAATTGAAACCACAGAGTGTGGAAAATTTTTCCCATGATCAGTAAGTGTTGGAAGACAGCACATGCATCACTAGCAAATATAGTTAGCATTTATATGTCCTTTATTTAAAAGTAAACTGCTAAAATGCTGGCAGATAATAGCATTTTCTTGGCACCTTTATGGGCCCCTCACAATTCTTGGCTACCTAGTAAGAGATTTTCAAAGGAATAAAAGTCCTAAAGCAATGCACACAATTTATCATCTAAATGGGCAGTCATAAAGAACATAGAAAGACTAACATTAATATGATCTATGCTTCTGTGTTGTATGTGTGACTGACAATTAGTACAAATTAATTGGTTTAATGAAAACATATTATACTTCCACTGAACATTCCGTTATATAGAAGATAAATTATTTTATTAGAGCTATGTGATTTTCATTATTTTTCTGCTACAATATTTGAGTGATCTTTTGCATGTAAACTGACTACCTCTGAATGGCATTTATTGTCCTCTTTATTAATTCTTCTAATTTTAAATTAATTACAAAAATTGTTAATTAAAATTGTCTACTGTTATGGAGAAGACAGCACAGCCTTCTCAGAAAAATAACTGAATTGCAGCATGTGTTTGACTGGAAATAATAATTGTTTTCAGCAGGGACAAAATATACAAGAAAAACAAAATTATGAATGTAGTACATTTGTGATACAACAGTGTAATTATTTTACTTAGCAAAACATTTCAAGAAGAAGATTTACATTTTCCCGCCTGAATTAAATGTCCAAATGAAGTTATATTTTTCTCTAAGCACTTCATTAATTTTGGCAATTATTTACTTTATTAAATTCCTTCAATACTCTTATTCGATTCTGCATGTTCAGTAGTGTTTGCTACGTAAATATCACACATTAATCAATCTTAAAGGCCAACTAAGAAGTAGAAAAACATTAAGAATCTGAAGTGTATTATGCTTGTCATAGACCATAGAGCTCAACATTGTCTGATGTTAGTTATGCTCAGCTAAACATACCTACATTCTCATTGTGTTACTTTAACAATTCCCCAAAACAATCCCAGTCCAGATAATTAAAAAAGAACCACATGAAACAAAGAGCCCTTAGTTTCATCCTCTATCACTGTGGATATTTGTAGATCAAATGTGTTTCTTCCCTCAAATAATATTAATGATGGAATATCAAAAGGAGACAGCGATATAAAAACTGATAAAAATTCTATGTTCATTATATTAGGTGCAGAAGAAAGAGGATAGAGAAGGATATTTTGTCATTTATATCTGAGATTATGCTCAACAACATGTTTCTCAGTTTTCTCAATAGAAAACTACTCAAGCTCCATAATGTTAAGAAAAATCATGAATGATTCATACTGTGCAAAATATAAAGAAAAAAAAAAAGAAAAATAAAAATGTTTTACTTTGAGTAGCAAACTGAAGAAGGCTATAAGATTCTGGACTACCAAGATATAAAATTCATTAATTTTGTTGTGTTTCTCTTATTAATTAAATATTGTTAATTCGAAATATCTCTGCTAGGAACTGATTATGAATACTCACAAAATGCTGTTGTATAACCATGAATACACACTATTGAATCATGAATAGTGAGTTATATAATTTAACTATGAAGAGCTATGGTTGGTGTGAATTAATCACAAAAATAAAACCCACTTAACCTACCTGCCATGATTATTCTAATATTGCAATATGCAAAAGAAGCATTGACAATGTATTATAGGTTTAACAGTAAAGAACTTACTTTTTCAGACATGAGAGATACTTCCTATTCCTAAGGAATCTCTCCTAAGAGAGATTATTCTCTCTTTTTTCACGCTCAAAAAGAGCATGAACTTTCTCCCTTTCCTCCTCCTCTCCCCATCACATTTTCCTTCATGTCCAGAAAGTAAAAGATGTTCTCTGATACTTGTCCTCTCTCTCTTCCCCTGCACATACCCCCAGCCCACCCCTGGCTCTGGTGCAGGTTCTGCTGTAACATTTTAGTGCTCTGTCTCCACCACTTGATTTTTCAGACACAGACCAGAGCAGCACACAATAAGTTATGGTCTAAAACTTCCAGAATCTGAAATAGATGTGAAATTATGTTGTCTTGCTCCCAGACGTGCTCCTGCCTCGTGCTTCTTTTACTCTTCCTTGATGATGTCCCACATTTTGTTTCCTTCATTCTTACTTGATTTAGAATAATCTTCTAGATTTATTTTCTCTACTAAGTACTTGAAAGTATTCATAAAATCTAATATGAAGCAGTTTTGGCATAAGTATGTTATGTTCTACATGACAACAGACCTAAAAAATAATTTAAGTAAAAGATCATGCTAAGTACTAATCCTACATACATCTTATCTTTATTTTTGTGGTGTTAAATTACAGCATTTAAAACTCTGAAAAGATATACTTTCCTTTGTTTGCTACAAATGTAACCAAAAATACTTAAACAAATTTTTCATGTTGCTACTGGGATCTACTTTTTCCCATATGGAGAAAACATGGTGACTTTAAATAATTCATAGCAGATGAGATTCCAGTGATTACTTCCTTTCTGCCCTGAGGAAAAAAGAAAAAAAAGGAAGTATGTATTTAATTACTCCATTAATGTTTATGCATTTTTTTCACCTCAGTATGGTGCAGTAACATAGATGCACATGACATCAGTAGCTTTAAATGTGTTTTATTTTTAAACACAAATATTTATAAAGCTACTGTCAGTCTTCTCTGAACTGTCTGTCCTCACATTTAACCTTGCAATACCCAAAATTTTAATCTTTCCTTGTGTTTAAAGGAACAGAGTCTGGCAGTAATCTTAATTTTTAAGTACAACCAGAGGCCTTCTGGATTAAAATAAAAGAAGAACAACTTCATGTCCTGCGATCCCTTTTTTTTTTTGTTAATGGAAGTACGTTCATGTACACATATGTGCACATATATTAAAAAGGAAACTTTCTTTCTGCTCCATACAACAAAGTTTGTGGGCTTATTCAGCATTACAGCAGCCCCAAGCCTTTGATAAATCTAGCTCCTTGATTCATATAAACAAGGTTGAAGTCATGCTTAAAAACAACAAAAAAATTAAAGACCAAGCAAACAAATTAACACAAAACAAACAAACAAAACCAAAAACAACAACAAAAAAACAACCCCCCCAAAAAAACAATAAATGAATCAAACAAAAAATCTCAAACAAAAATACCACCAATACTCCAGTTACTGGAGCATCAGCTCTGCAGAAAGCTACTTCTCCTTGACACTAGAAATGGAAAGTTTCACTATGAATACTATTTTCCAGCCATATTTTAAAATCCATTTTAGGAAATAGAAGCAAAACCTGGATAGGCAGTTATTTCATTCTGCAGATGGTCTAGAATGATGTCACCAGTGGTCTATTCCATGTATCCTCATATTTGTTTTATGTTTATTTAAATTATTTTAATTCTTGAATATACTAATTAGTACTGATTTGAACATAAATTTGTGCCTTTCTATGGAATTTTATTTCTCAATTGGATACTCAAACATTACATTTGCCAGCTTTTAATTTTCTCTTTCTCTGCAGCTCCTACAAACAATTTAAAAATTGCCAACTCAAAACTCAACTGCACAATAAAAATTGAGAAGGTTAATTTGAAAACAACTAAAAAATTAAGACAAAACTGCCTTTACTAGAATATCCTGGGCAGGTTTCTTTTAGCAAACAACCAAAGCCTAATTTTAAAAGACCACAGAAGCTGATATTTTTTTTCCTGTAAGACAATTTACACACACCTAATTCCAAAGGTGATTGAAAACAGTATTAACACCACATCTTCAGTGCACGTTATTACACCTTACAAGGCACTAAAATTTATGGCAGTGTAAAAAGACCCAAAACTTGAAGTGAAAGTTCAGACATTATTTCTCTGGGCTCTCTTCATACTCCACAGCTCTTTACAGCAGAAACTTGAAAGCAATAATGAAATTCTGACCATTTTATCTTCAAAAGCATCATTATTACTGTAGAAAATGCCTCAGATGAAGAGGGGGTTGATGACAGGGTATATATATATGTAGCTCTGTGTCATACAACCAACACTATTAACTGATCAGAAATCAGTAACAAAACTATATTATAATTCAAAGATTCTTTCAATAAATTCCCACAAATGAACACATGAATAGTGAGCATATCGCTGTATAGTCTGGTTCTGTGGTCTGTACCCCTGACCACATTTATGGCCCCTGGTTGCACTATGCCACTCTGCTGGAATTGTGCCTGGTATGCAAGTTACTGAAGAGGAGTAGGCAGCACATGTTGCTGGTGACTGCATCTCTCCACCTTAAAATCCTGCATGACTCAGGATACTTTGGAAAAGGGTGTTCTTCGTGCCATCGTGCTGAGGTAGGTGAGTTCTCTTGCACTGCAGTGTCACACATGAGCTCATAGCTACACCCTTCACAAGTCTGTCATCTGCTTTCATGGTGGATCAATGTGTCCCTGTGGGTTCATCACATAAAATTCTCAATTGTTTCCACTCGCAGTTTGTGCTTTGTCAGATCCTAAATTTTGACTTTTTAAAATGTGTAAAGATCGCACTTATTTTGACATTTTCTCAGAGTATACTTTTTAAAAAAAAATATAATCAGTATATGAAGAAACCAGCACTTTAAGCAGCAAATAAATGATGATGCTTATGTAGTTAAACAGTCTTATTTCACTATTGAAAGACATGTCTGAATTAATCCCAGGTGACTCTCTTGGGGCTGACGAAATGGTACCTGAAAGGAATTTATATGTCATCTCCAATTTTACACCTCTATTTAATTATTTTTTTTATAGAGTTTTCTTTAACATTTTCAGAATAATGTTTGAGAGAACATTCCAGAACACTATTAGAATCATTATGCATAATTCTCTCACCTTAAAAGAAAGCAAACAAAAAACTCCAAGGCAAAATATATTCATGTAGACCCTTAATCATATCTGTTTTACTCCATTCAATATAAAATGCCATAGTTCTTTAATCCAACAGTCAATGTATTAGAAATCTATTTAAAACAAGGAATTGGATTGGTCAAAGGAAGATTTTATATTTTATTCTGTGGGAAATAATGAGGATCATAACAGCAGTTATTATAATCTGTTACCTGACTAGAATCATTACTTGGAAGCAAAAGGTCAAAAAAGCATTTAAAAATATAAATTAAGAAGCATAAAGTATTTTTTTTTCTTTATTTACAACCTCAGAAACACCATTGCAAAATAGCTGTGTTTCTATGCTAAGTAAAGTTGTTGCAATATAGAAAACAATAAATGACTCAGAAAATATGTCATTTTTCTTTTATAAGTGACCCCTTAGCGGTGTGGGTATTAAGGTAGTAGCAAGCAAAAAAAAAGACCCACTAAACCATAAAATAATTTCCAAAGACTGAGAGGAATGCCTAGTATTGTCCATGAAGCCAAATATATCACAATCCTGCAGTAATTAGTCTTGTAAAACTAGGATGCTTGAAGAAAACTAGCTATAAAAAATTAAATAAAATAGGAATATTTCCTTAAACACAAAAGAAAACTGAAATGGCTGCTGAAGGCTGGTACTTCCTGGCTTCCAATGTAATGAATACCATAGGGACATGAATGCACAGTTTCACAATCAGTCTTTCATTTTTCTGGGAAACAAAAGAATGAGGAGTTCTGCCCTATTAGGAACAGCAGGAAATTTTAACTCTATGCTCCTCATGTCAAAGAGGAATGCCTCAGGCTTATCAGGAGAGCTTCCCTATTCATTAAGAAAACTTCATGAAGATTTTTTAGAACTGCCAGTTGGGTGTAAGACTCTTAGAGGGAATCTGACTACTCCCCTCCATCTTTTGAATCAGCAAAATCTACTTTTTTAGTTCTTAACTGTCCCTAATGCAGAGGACACTGTGTCAGAAGAACAAAAAAATCCCTTTCTATATAACAAAAACATGTAAAAGTTCAAATCAAATAAATACCAACAATGAAAACTTACTTGAAAGAATTTGGATTCTTAAAAATTTCTACTGCACTGCAAAAATCTATTTGGTAGGGAAGACCATCATGCACAGTTTATAAAGATCTCAAGCACACAGGTATTAATATTAATTAATATTTATTTTCACGTATTAGATATGCAGCAGCCAATTGCGCACTTGGCAACTTTGTCCCAGAAATCTCTGGAAGTAAATAATTACATCAGGTTCAGAAACTAAAGCCCCTGGACATCTGGAACAAGAATTACGGCGCTTACTGTCAGCTGTCTATTCACATGGTGATGTTTTAGAAAGGCACAGCTCCTGAAAGGCCAGTATTTCTCTGAGCCAAGTTAAGTTCAGGATGTTGTTCAGGCAGTCTCTACTCCACCTCCTTCCCCAACCACTCCCAAAATAAAGGATCAGTTTTCGGGAATGGCAGTCCCCTCATTCAGCTGTACAGTGGCAGTAGTGCTGGTGAGGAAGTAGGCAGGAAAACAGCTGAGAGCAGGGAATATCCTTCTTTAGTAGCAGCTTGTGTTTATCTTAAAATTTAAACTAGACATAGAGACTTAAGATGATTTATTTTTAGGCAGTTAAAAGGTAGTCCAAATTCTGTTGTATCTAGGATATTATTATTGATTGTTTATTGCTATTATTTTAACTCTTGTCTGGTAAATGCCAGGATGGGAAACCTTTGGAGTTATGTAGAAGTTTGTCAAGAGTTATCAGGGAATAGAAATTTTAAAAATTTTAGCCTGAAAAGCTTCATTGATTTTGGTTGATTAATGAGAAACATTTCAGAAAGATTCAAAGAGATTTTAGAAGTTATGTTTGCAGGATATACATGATCCATTTGCAGTTCCTCAGCAGATTCATTGATTTCATAAAACTGACATGATTTTATAACAAAAAAAAGTATTTCTTGCAAATAACCTACTATTCTTGCTATTTTTTAATTGCAGTCATAATTTTATTCAGCATTCAATACTGACAGCTGTGAGCTTTCAATAATTACAGGACAGCTTTAATTTAAAATAAGAGATTTTAGACAAAGACACTTTCCCTTGAATTGTATTTTTTTCTTAACTAGTATTAGTTCATATTTGCAGGCAGCCAGAAACTAAGATCTTTTATCTGAAATACAAGTAAAATGGGCCTAGGATCTGAAATTTTAAAACTGTTATGTTGAGGGACTCATGCTTACTCTTGAAAGTTGAATGAAATGTCAGAATTGCAGTACTAAGATGTGTATTTACTTTGCAATGAACAGCAGAAATACCCAACCAAACCAAAACTGTTTTACAGTTTTATGTTAACACCTTGTGATGATAAAAACAAAAAAAAATCCCATGCATATGTAATTATGAAGAATCAAAGTGATTTAAAATTAATTGCATAAAAATATGAGTATCTCTATAGCAATTATTACCAAGTTCTCTGATGTTGGACAGATGTCTCAGAAGAGGGCAAAAATTATTTTCTTTCCCATGGAAACCAAGAACCACTAAGACTTATCCACCATTTCACATTAATTGCATGTTTGTGAGAAAACCAAGAAAATCTACAAGAGTTACATAGTTAAAAATCATGCTTCTAAATAATAAATATTAATGTATGATTAATTTATCTACCATTCAATTATAAATGCAGCAAAGAAAAATTATTAAGCAGTATATCACATGCTTATAAAAATCAAATGTTATCTCCTAGGACTGGTGTATTCTCTCAAGATTTTTAATTTTTTTTTTCCCCAGCACAACAGTTGCAACAAGAATATGAAGGAAAAAATGTCAATTGAAGACAAATTTTGTAACAAAGAAATGTTATCACACGCTATAAAATCAGTGACTGATAACTGAAAAGTAATTACACGTTGCATGGTACATAACCAGCATCATAGCCTTTTCCACACAGTCGTGCTTGACTGGAACAGGGCATTTCCACTTGCAATAATAAAAGTAATTTGTGTATCATAACTGTTTTACATCTGTACTCATCAGATGTAAACACATTTTTAAGTATTCAATATGGTGTTCAAATCCTGCTAGTATAGATTTAACAGAGAAAAGCACAGGGGAAGAAAAGGCTTATTCATTGCAGAAGGATATACTTTTTTCACTCAGAATTTGTCATGTGTTATTTGCAGCAATTTTAGTACAGAATTTAGGAATGCAAGGTCTGTTCAGGATGTATTTTACCTTAAAAAAAACACTGAGCACTTGTTCTTCAATAAATTTTTAAGGAAAAATATCCAAAACGTATTGTTCTACGATAATGAAAATATAAACTATATCACTAAATTACATGAATTAGAAAATGAGACAGAAAGGAAATGCACAGCAAAGTGTGGAAGTCTGCTGTTGACACTAAGTTACCACTATAATTAGGGCAAGAATTGACTGCAGAGAAGTGCAGAAAGACTTTAAAAATCCATATGATTATCATAGAACCAAAACTGAATGAGGAGAAATTTAAAATGCAAGTAAAAAAAAAAAATCAATCCCAGTTTCACAAATAAACTTATGGATCCTGAGTTACTCATCAAAAATTTAGGACCAAGTTCATGAGTTTTTTAATAGAAAACTTTCCAGCAAAAGTTCTTGTTTTAACAATAATTCACAATTCTTCTCAAATAATGAAAAAAAAAAAAATGCCAGAACAATATGATTTCTTCATTCATGGCAATTGTGGATTTTGAAAAACTATGATGTACAGTTGTGGCCCTCTATCTTAAAAAGAATGCAGTAGAACAAAACAGAAATATGAAAAGGATTATCAAGTTATATGAAACTTTACATAGAATTAATTTAGACAGATATGTCATACTATATAATAAATGTATGGTTTTTAAAGTATAGATAATGACTAATTATTCAGACTTCCAAGAATGAAGGCTTATTAAGTGAGGCTTTTAAGGACCAGACTCCAAAAATATAAAAGTAGATGCTACATGGAGTTGGCTTAAAAAAATATATAAAAATATTGCTATAGATACATAAAATTACATGGACTCAACAGAAAAAATAGAAGATATATACACTTATGGTTACAAGGTACCTACATACCATGTCTAGTAACTGAGAACATCTTAAGGCTGGAAAATAGTAGAAACATTTTCATCCAAGCCTATCCTATCTATGTATTTCTTCCCTAAACATTTGTTTGCAGGCAGTTCTGGAAACAGAATATTGAGCTCTTGGAACTTTGATGTGTTGACAGGAGTAAAAACTAAAAGAAAAATAATATTTTTAATGTTTCAAAGTAACATCTATTGAACTCTAAACATACTTACAATTATTACCTTTTTTGGCTGTATGCCAAAGGCTAGTCTTTGGAAAAAAGATGTTCTTCTTTGGTCCATTTAGTTCAGAAGTTATATTACAAAGTTGATAATCATTCTGTTCTCAGTACTTGTGATAACTTCTCTAAAATACTTGAATAGAAAATATCAGATGCAAAACCACAAGATATGAACAAGAAATGTCAGGAAAAAGTGTCTGCTGTAAAACATAACCTTAATTTGATCCTAAATTTCATTGTATCAAAGCATTTTCATTCATCATCTCTGCAAAAAGTCTCAGACAGTAAGAAGGATGATGCTCTGCAAACTCTTAACTTAGTGCATGTGAGAAATACCTGATTTCTCAGTCTGGTTTTTGTTTTATGTTATCAACTACACAGATTTTCTGGTTTTAAGCCTGGATACCGCACAAATACATTGATGAAATCAATATATTTCCACAGAACATTTTAACTTTGTATAATCATCTATTCATCATCATAAATAGCCAGAGATTTCTTACGTAACCTTTGTCAAGTTATTACCCGGTATGGTTGGATAAATACTTCTGCAGTACATAGTTAAATTATTGTAAGATAATATAGACTAACATGATCAATTGAAAGTCACATAAATGTGGAAAATAAATATTTACCCAGTCTCATTTTCTTCTTAACTTTTTGCACAGTACTTTGGTCAGATATGAAATGTCTTTATGCTATCAGAAATAGACACTCATGTACATAACTAACATTTCTTAATAATTGCTAAGTAAGATAAGAGTTTTTGTGGTCCTCTGCTGTAGAAACTTATTCCAGGCCATTTTTCTCAAAGTACAGACATTTACACCTGGATCTAGTTACTTTTAAAAAATAAGGCTTGATATTTTTAATTCAGTAATATATAAAAGGTAGTAAAACCTAAACAAACCAATCTGCAGTAAAATCAATATTTTCTCAATAGTTTCCAAGGGAAATCGGATTAGATGAAAAGTTGGTTTGCACACAGTTCAGAATCATGTATCTTTTAACAGATGTCACCCAGCCTAAAATTTCAGTTCCCACTTTCATCACAGTGTCGTAGTTACGTTACATTGAATACTTCATAATCATAATTTTAAATTCAAAATGCTAGTGTGTGTTCTTTCTATAGAATACCTATATTGTATGACATACACTGTGTAATATACATTTCTAACATGGAAGCCATTTGACCTGTTCAAGGAAAAAATTCTGAAGAAAGAATATTTGAAGAAAAAGTTAAGGTCAAGCACATAGTACTATTCTTTTACTATATTTTTCTAAAGGTAACGTTCAACCACTTTTAGTGACTCTACACATATCACAATGGCCTTGAAAACATATGGTCTTCTTAACTAGAAAAATTATTAACACTATCAAGGGCACCAGTAATATAATAATTAAAAGTCTAACAAGCCTTACAAAAAACGTACTAGGCCTTTTTTTTTTTTTCCTCTCTAATTCCTTTTAAAAAAAAGGCAAAAAGCCCAAAAAACACACCCCTTAATAATCATGCTAACTTTAAATGTATCTATATTGACACAGGATATTTTAATTTCATTAATATCTTTAATTATATATTATTTATAAATCTTATATATATATAAGATATATAAAGATATATATATCTTTTATATATTTATATATCCTTATTATATATTTTTAATTATTAAAAAATATAGATTAGAATCTACCCAATGTAATTCAAGTGTACACCTTGGTGAGCTGTTCTATCATGTTCTCTTCCATTAGCTACAAATTCTCTCCCCATAAGTTTTCCCAAACAAGACTGTTTTCCATGTATCCAGTAACTGAAAAACAAATAGTACTAATCCTCTTCATAGGAATGGCTAATGAGTCATGGCTAGGAAACTGTAGCTAAACCTCCTTTTTTAAAAGATTGGCTTACATATGATACAAGACAATATGTACAGTACACATGAGGAAAGCTAATTGACTCAACTCTAATTCTAAGAAAATGATAGGTATAAAAGATAGATATTGTAGCCTGGGTTGTGAAATAATACTAGATGCAAAGAAAGTGCTACAGTACAAACTGAGGCTCTGATCTATGCATAAGATAGAGTAGAAGTCTTTCAAGGATGACTGTAAAACAAACAAAAAAATTGATAATTTATAACTGCAATATTAATATTGTAATTAGAATAATACCTGTGTTACTGAGGCACAAGAACTGATGATATTTTTAGAAATTTTCCACTATGTGTAAACAGGGAAAATTATTTTCTTCATACTTGTTTGCAAATCACAGCTAATACTTTCATTTGCAGAGACTTACAGGTGTTCCCCAGAAAGAGCCACATTTTCAGCATAATTGTCCTTATCCCATTCTATTACTCTCACCAAAGCATGTCTAGTGGTCCATTTGATGCACCTCCACCTCTCCTATCTGGCAGGCAAGGAATACAGCATCAAGATGTGACTGAGACAATTGTATCTGACAGGAGTCATTCCCCTTTTTCTGGAATTCATGTACATACCCACACACGCTGTACATTCTTTTGGAATACGTGCACATTCTCACACACACTGTACATTCTTCTGGAATACATGTACATACTCACACACACTGTGGAACACATGTACACACTCAGGCTCTCCCCACATGGCTTAGCACAGCAGAATGAGAGATTCTAGGAGCATGCAATGTCAATTCCTTGATAACATTTTACCTGCTCTTCATACCTTTTATACCATGAGCCAGAGCTTGGAAGCTGGAGAAGGGAAATCAAAGGTCTGAATCACATAGTTCAGAATCATTAAAATAAAAATTTCTAAAGCCTGTTATGCATTCCTATTTTTTCACTCTGTGTTGATGAATTATATAACATGAACCATTATCTGACTGGCACAAAATTTCTCTATTTGGGTTTCCATTAGCAGAAGGTAATGATTGAACAATATTGGTCTGGCTCTTCCTCTGTATCAGTGAATATGTTAAGTAGTTTTCATTAAAGATTTTCATTATATCTTTTTGCAAAGAGGTATGTTCTGAACCATATTCATTAAAATCTTTTTAATAAATAAGACTCGGATAATACCTTTTACTTTTTTTTTCCCAAAATAACCCTACACTTAAGAGTTGAAGTGCTCATGAAATATAATTACTCCATATTTTACACAGAAACTGGAATACAATATAGCAGTTAGATGAAATAAAATAAAATATAGAAACCATTTTGCATTCATAATGTTCAAATCTATTCTGTGCAAAGCAACAGCCTTTCCTTTTCATTTCCTAATATTGCATTGAATAAGATGAAAGCATTTTATTGATGCTCTGCTCTTTTTTTCTTGCAACCTTCTTTCCAAGAAAGTTTAAAAAGTAACAATGGATGGGCATGCAGAGTTTCTAAGAAAAGAAAAATCAGAGAAAGCTATGAGAGATATTAGAGTGTATTTTTAAAACAACACTGTTTTCCATGGTTTGCATTGTAGTAATAGGCATAAATTTTCATTTGAAACCAACAGCCATTTATATGCAAAACTCTACTTGCCACCGAGAAATATTTTGCTGCTTCTCATAGGCAAATATATTTTTGCTGCATAAATATGTTTAGTCTGAAAATCTGAATAGGTATCCAAGCTTTTAGCTTTAAATAAGAGGAAAATGTGGATCCTTGGCTCATGCAAGAGGGACAAACAAAAACTAATTTACCTACATTTTAATCTACTCAGAACCCGATTCAATACATGGCTTTTTCTTCTTGCAAGACCTCTCACTTTATAACTGTTTCAAACTAAATCAAACACCCGAGGTTTTAATTAACTCAGAATATTTTATAACAAAGTACTTCAGAAGAAAACAGAGGCTATATTATGAATGGATAAAGCTTAGTGATCTATAAATTTGTATTCTACATCTCCACAGTCCTTTCCCTTGCCCAGATCATCTCCTTCATCTCTCACACCTGGTTTCCTGACTCCTTTCAGACTGTCCTTTCTCCACTAGCCATTGCTCCCCTGAAGAGGCAAGCAGTGCAAGTGGTGGGGCAAGGCAGCATCTCTGTGTTGGGTCCGGAGTTTCCCTCGTATGCCTCATGACTGTCGCAAGGATAGAGGCTCTCCCAGGGACCCCCACCTGCTCCTGGACAGGAGTTCTGGCCTGGCCGAGGTGGATGCTGGCCAAGGGACTGTTTGCTGATGCACTGTGCTCACTGTGGCAAAATGATCCAGCAGCTGTCTATGGTACAGTGCCTTCAAACAGGTACTACGCCTACCGCTGCTTCTGGGAGCGCCACTGCATGTTCTGTCTCGAGCACCTCACAATGGCCCAGAAATCTCCCCACCTCTTGGCCAAACGCCACTTGCTTTGGAAAGGACTATAAGAAAGCGACCCTCTGGAGAAGCCTTGGAGATCTCCCCACAGAAGACGTGTCTATTGGCTGGGACTGTGAGGATCCCTGGTATCTATTGGCCAGACCATGAGGACATCCGTCTCGTCTGTTGGTAGCTATTCCCCATTCTCCCCCTTTTTCCCTCTCTCTCTCTTTACTTTGTTTCCTTTAACTCTCCCTGTATCACAAAACTGAGTTGTTGGCACTCAATAAAGTGCATTTTGCTTTGAGCAAACCGATTTTGTCCCCTGTTGTGTCTTTTGCACCTCTGAGATCAAAACGAACCATCATGACTCCCACCTGTATTAACAGCGGATCCTGACAGTTGCTTAATCAACTGCATGATTAAATTGGTGACAGTCTGACATGGTATCAGGTTCACTGAAAATGATAAGTTATGTTCTTGCTGCACACTTTTGCTCATCTGGACTCAGGATAGAACTACTGTTAAACATTCATCTACATAAGAATTCCCTGACTGTAGGCAATTAAATAGTCCAAAGGGCTTCACTACATTTCTCTGTCACACTGGGCTTCTGAGTTCATTCTGGAAGGCACAAGAGTTGGGAGAAAAGTCTGAAAATCAGTATTACTGCAATTTTGTAAGTAGTTTCAGCAAATTGAGGTAAAATGAGATTCAACTATACCAAAAACCCCCAAAATTACAAAATACACCTACAAAAGCAGAATGGCAAATGTTGTACCACTAATTTTCACTAAGTGAACGAATGATTGCATATGTCTTTAAAAAAACATTTATTGGGAGGGAAGATAATGTGGGCAGCCATCTGAAATATTCACACAATATTTTTAGAGTCTGATACACATGTAGTCTATATGAATTAAGATTTTAAAGAAACACCAAAAACCTAAGCATGCTTAGTTTATACATAGAGAAATTTATCTAGGTTTGCAGAGTAAATGACTGAATAATTTCAGGTAACAAGGACTCATGTTAATGGACACTAAATCAGTAGTCAATTATGATGCTTTAAATGTCAACATCATTAACCTTGTTAATTCTTTCACTGTCAAAGGAAGGGTAAAAGCAAGTATCATATTAAAAAGAATAATAAAAGCTACTCTTGCAGACTGCTCTTTAGGGATAGCTTTTGTAGTTGATGATAGGGCTGAAGAAGCAGGTGCAACATTTTAATCACCCATCCTTAATTTACAAACAGTCTTAAAATATTACTATTGAATTGAAAGTTAAAATAAATTTGTGTCCAGAACTCTAATTATAAATGTTACTAATTGACCTATTAAGTGGATAAGTAGACTCATTAACAAAAAAAAAAAAAATCCTCTTTGTCCCAAAGGAAGCAAAGTACTTACCACTCTAGGTAAAGATTGGGCTCACGACCACCTGAGGAATCTGAACATACATAAATCTATGATGAGATGCATCTCAGAGTCACAAAGAAATTGGTTGATGTAGCTATCAAGCCACTCTCCAGGATATTTGAAAAGCCATGGCAGTCAGGTCAAGTCAAGGGGACTGCAAAAATGGAAGACTTGTTGCCATCTTTAAAAAGGTTAGAAAGGAGGACCCTGGGAACATATCAGGTGATGACTTGGTAATCATCAGCATCACCTCTGTGCCTGGGAAGATCATGGAACAGATCCTCCTAGAAGCTATGCTGAGACACATGGAGAACAGAGAAGGGATTCAGGACAGCCACCATGGCTTCCTCAAGGGCAAGTGTTGCCTGACCAACCCAGTGGCCATCTGTGATGGAGTTGACTACCTTAATGAACAAGGAAGGGTTGACAGATGTCACTTACCTGGACTTCTGTAAACCTGAGAACATCCTTCTCTCTAAATTGGTAAGAGATGGGTTTGATGGGTGGATTGTTTGATGGATAAGGAATTTACAGTCAGTCACATCCAGAGGGTAGTGGTCAATGGCTAGGAGTCCCAGCTGAATCAGTGACAAATGGTGTTCCACAGGGGCCCATATTGGGACCAGTATTATTTAATTAGCCTAATCAATGACAAGCCAGTGGCATCAGTGCACCCTCAGCAAATTTGCAGATGACACCAAGCTGAGTAGTGCAGCTGACACACCTGAACAACAAGATGGCACCCAGAGGGTGCTGACAAGCTCAAGAACTGAGAGCGTGGGAAATTCATGGGGTTTAACAAGACCAAGTATGAAGTGCTGCACCTGGGTCAGGACAACTTCCCAGTGTCAACTCAGTCTGGGAGATGAGCAGATGGAGATGAGCCCTTCTGAGAAAGATTTAGGGATGCTGGTGGGGGAGAGGCTGGGCATGACATGGCAAAATGCATTTCCAGCCCAGAAACCAAATGTGTCCTGGGCTGCATCCAAAGCAGTGTGGGCAGCAGGGGAGGGAGGGGATTCTGTCCCTTTGCTCTCCTCTGCTGAAACCCCACTTGTAGTGCTGCATCTAGCTCTGGGGGCCCCAGGACAGGAAGGACATTGACCTGTCCAAGTAAGTCCAGAGGAGGGACACCAAGATGATAAAAGGGATGAACCATCTCTCCTACTGAAAGGTTGAAAGAATTAGGATTGTTCTGTCTGGAAAAGAAAAGACTTTGGGTTACCTAATTGCAGCCCTACAATACCTGAAGGTAACCTACAAAAAAGCTGGAAAGGGACTTCTAGCAAGGCATGTAGTGACAGGACAAAGCTTGAGAGTACAGCTGAAAAGATAGATCCTCTGAAATAAGAGTGGAGAAAGCAGAGATGTCTGTTTCTTTGGATCTTGACCAGTGGACCTAAACAAGGCACAATGGAGGCAGAATACAAATGGGGGCAGAAAATGCTTGAGAGGCTATAAAAGATGGAATGTGATGAACCCTAACTTCTCCATGAACAGTACAGACACTGAACAGTGAGGCTCTCAATCAATCTCAAAATTCAAATCTGAAAGCCCTAAACCCCCAATAAAGCACTTCTCTGGATGGTCGTCTGGGAGATGCATGTCATGCTCTGGGTTAACAACAATAAGAGATCAGATAGAGCGGTAATGTTACAGTGCTAGCTTTTATAAAGTACTCCACAGTTTTCTAAGACATTGGCACTTTATGTGCTGTTGGAATTACAAGTAAAAGTTTTTTCTCAAGTGTTTGAAAGCAACTGAGCCTGCAAAGAGACACCTTTTGTCTGTGAAGAATACAGAATGACAGTGCACAGTTTTATTAGGGAAAGACAACACTATTCTCTGCTCCTAATTTTCAGGGGGAAAAGAAAAAAAAAAGTGTTTTAAAGTATCAAGAAGTTTCTCACACTCATAGAATAAATATCTAACACCTCTATTCTCTGAGCCAACTCACTATCACTGAATTTCCTAGTAAGAAAGAAAAAAAATTAACCTCTCAGGATTCTCAAATCTACTATTATAAAACATAACTTTAAAAAACCATATCTTAATATTCAACTTTGTGATTTCTTCTGCCTCCAAGTAAGTTTAATTCTAGCAGTACATTCTTACAGCAGTTGATTGGCTGAATCATCCTCCGAGAAAACAATTACTAGACACTACTGCTGTAACCAGCCAGAGAACTTACAGACTTATCTAAGTTAAGTGCCTCATTTCTTATAGTTTATTTAAATACAAACCTGTCTGTGAAATCATGATTTGTGGTACACGTTACAGCTATTGACTGTGGAGCCTTTCAACTTAATCAAGTATCATTTGATTTTCCAAATCCAAAATTAGCTCTTCTTAGCACCATGTCCAAAAAATTCAAGAAATCTTTTCAATCAAATGGAGAATGGAACAAATCTAAGCCCTCACAGTATTTCTGCTGAACCTCATTACTTCAGATACAGCACCAGTGTTCAGGGTCTCTGGCAAAGTAGCAAGAAGTTACACATTCTTTAGTGCCTTTCGTGCCTCCACAGACAACAACTCATTCTGATGCTGCAGCACACACCTGGAGCCACCCATATACTGCTAAACAATTTACACAGAGACATTCTCCTTTCTATATGCATCCTTTGTTGAGACTGACCAAAAGCCACAATATATCCTGTTGCTGGGTATGATGCATAGATCAACTGAGGGAAGTCAAAGTATAAGAATGGAACTTCCTGTAGCGGCTTGTAGCCCAAACTGCCTGCCATAGAAAGGGATATGTTGTTTCTGGTATCCTGCTGCATCCTCCTAACCAGGACTTATGGTCCTACTCATGCTATTTCTGTGCCAGTGGGAATAACAGGGAGTACAAATCCCCCTACTAAATTCTAGTCTGCATTACAGCTTAAGAGTGGGAGAGAGAGTAAAAGCAAAGCTGCTGAATATATGTGGTTTGCAAACAAGCAGACTACTGGAAGAGGACAGTTTCCACTAAGGCAGCTGTTTACTATTTAGAATATAGAAAACAAAAGAATATATATTAAAAATTCTTTCAGAAAAGATTTTGGTGATAGACAATTCAAACTCTGCCACCATACATATTTTTTCTATTAATTTGTGGCCAAATAATATTGGTAATATAGATAAGTTATGCAAAGCTCTCAAAAGGCAGTTCTACTAGAGACTGCAAAAGCTGAATCAGGAAATTTCTTGTGTAGAGCTGATTACAACATAAACATTTTCCATTCAGAAATTGAAGTAATGCAAACATAACAATCAATTCCATTTACTTATACAGTTCCAGTATTTCGAATGAGAGAATGATTTAGGTTGGAAGGAACCTCTGGAGGTCATCTGGTCCAACTTTCTGCTCAGTTTGACTCACTTGGAGAAGATTGCTTAGCACCATATCCAGCCAGTTTTTGCTTGTTTCCAAGGATGGAGAATTTGCAACCTCTCTGGCCACCCTTTGCCAGTACTTGGTCGCCTTCACAATAAATAAGCTATTCCTTATATTCAGACAGAATCCCCAGTGAATAGAAAAATAAGGATATGGTAATACATTTTCAAAGATTAATTTGAATTATTTGCTGGGGGAAAAAAAAAAGACACTGGAAGTTAAACAATTTGTAAATTACATATCATTAAGGAATTTTCCCCAGGAGATCCAAGCTTGATGGCCAGAGGAGATGATAATCTACACTTGTACTATTCACTAAAACTTCCCTTGTATGTATTCAACAATAATGAAATCTAATTAACCATACACAATCCAAGGTTTACTTTAGGTTTAAATGAAACAGAGTAATTTTCTTCAGTAAGATTTATTTCTGTTGAAATTTCCAAATCAAGCTCAGACTACCACAGCATATTCAGACATTGAACAGTAAGAATTCATAACTAAAATAGCTTGCAAGGACTCACTTGACACACGAGCAGCTAAAGACTTATCACGAAGAAAGCACTAAATAAAATTCTGAAGAGCAAGGGCTGTTATCAGGGTTTTCTTATGTGACTAATAGTACCATGCAGAATGTAGCACAAACTGTCCCAGGATGGATCTTCCCTTCACTTTCACATTTGTTATATAGCCACAGTTGCTATTTAAGTTTCATGCCAGCTTAAATTGGATGCTAAAAATAATGCCTGATTATTAAAGGTGTCTCTTCCAATGCCTTAGCCTGATACATGCAAAAGAAAAAGGTTTGCTTACTGATCAGGAACACTATAAGTCACTTTTTAAAATCTATGTCTAGAAGTAAGACGTAACTGAGAAGACTCCTTTTACATTTAAAACAATGTAGATATGAAGATGAGGCTCTTGGAATATTATCTAAGTTTAACACTCCCATTTGCAAAGGCAAAAAAAAGTATTGGTCTACTACTGTAGCTGTTACAGTCACGGCATATTCCTTCAGCACAAAACAAAGCACTGCAAAATAGTGTATCTCATGTATGTTCAGAAAAACTGTAAGATGGAGAGTAGTGAAGGTGAGATAAGATATAGTTACCTTGTGAACAGTGAGAGCTGGAAGTTTTGCACACTGAAATATTTAATCCTCCATTAGCTGCACCAAAGAAGGTTTCACTAATGCTCCTAATCCAAATAAACACTTTGAAACGTGTGTTTCCTGTTAAAGAGTGAATATATCTCCAAAATAAATGCTATCTACTGAAATATTCACACTGGCAAAATGACATCAGCCTACACTTAATATCTGTATGCCTGTGTTCCACAGGATAATTTACATATTTCAAGGACACTCATTCCATGGCCAATAATCTTGATTAGGAGAAATCAACTTATTTGAAACTGTGTTACAAAAGAAATCACAACCCATTAATTACATCAAAAATGACCTTGGTATTAAAGATATACTCATGATCCTCTGTGACTTTCAGATAAAGTTGACTGCACTATACATCAACTGTGATACTCTGAAGTGCAGAGTCATAAATCTGTACCTGTTTATGTATTTACTGACTCATGCTAGAAAACCCAAGTGCTTATTACTTCCAACACCGCTACGCATAAACAGACTGATGAGAATGCATTTATGGTGGACTGCATCTAGTCAGTGAGAAGTCACAAAGGAGAAATAAAAGGTTGCCAGAAATCATCCTGACTGCTCTACATGACGTGAAAGTAATTTTCTTGTGGACAAAAAAGCATTTTATGCAGACCATATAATCCCTATAAATGCTTTCACAGGGAAAAAATAGTGGTTTTTTATGCAAGATGTGAAAGTGTGAAAGTCATTCTACAAGGAAAAAAATGCAAAAAAAAAAAAAAAACAACAACACACACTGAATTATGTCCTAACAATATAGTGGTAAAGGTTGTTGTTAAATCTGTATTAAAAGGTTATCAGTCCCCTCTGAATTCTTCAAAACAGGGACAAAAACAAGTCAGGAAAAGAAAGACAAAAGTAAAGCATAGCAGCGGTAAGATAGTTAAGACAACAGCAAAAGTAGATGAAGACTATGACCTCACACAGCCTGGGCAACGATTATAAAGTTCTGAAAAGACAATATATTCCACAGAAAGCCATCTAAACAAATAATGTAACAGTTGAAAGTTATGACACACATCTGCATGTATGAATGATTTCTTTGTAATAACTTACAATAGGGAGCCAAGAGGCAGGAAAAAATACAATTATTACACTAGTCCCAAAAATCCATCTTTTCTGATATAATTTGTTAATGAATATGTATTAAGATCATTGTCCTCCCTTCATGATTCTCCTTAGGATGCAAAACAAAATCAAGTCTCTCAGCACAACTTTGTGTTTGAAGACCAAAACTGGTTTAGAAATGTCACCACCACTATATGGATTGAGAACACAAGAGCTTTATTTGAGTGCCACAGACATTAGTGGAGATATCTTCCACCCATCAGAATTCCTTCAAGCATACAGCTATTGCACAGTTGTTGACATTAGACTTATTAATTTGAGCAACTGTCTATCTGTAAAAGATTCACAATCAGGCATAGTTCATAAATCTCCGAGCTAATAACTCACAGGAACTACGTGTGTATTCCCAGAGACATTGGCTTATTTTCTTAAAGAAAACAGAGTAAAAGTGTGTCTAAATTTCTACCAGTTTAATGTTGAAAACAAGGCTGTAGGAACCAGTAGAATCCTATTTTGGAATTGAAGAAACACCAAAGATTGAAAAGAGAACTTCCAAGATGCATTTCTTTTTGTTTCAGCATTACATCACATAATTTCTTCAAAATAATGACTTAAACTGCACTGTAAACAACCCAGGTTTTGTGTCCCTCTAAAAGCTTAATTAAAATTAAAATTAAAAGCTTAATTAAAGTAAGGACACTGTGAAGAGGAGTAAATGAATTAAATAAAATCATGGCCAATTAACAAATGTGTTCAATTTAGAAGTACCAACATATATATTTAAAGAATGAAAATTAACAGCAGATTTGGACCAATATCCAACTCTTCAAATTCATGTAAAAATGTGCATATATATATATATATATACATATATACACATGGATAAATATACACAGACATATATATATATACACATATGTATACAGTGGTGATGTGAAAGCATGTTTTTTCTATTATCCAAAACACCTGAAATGCAAGAAACAACCTGGCCCATATCTTGTTTCCCAAAAGTGACCCATGCAGTTGTTTTCTGACTATGCTGCTACCATTCGGGGGAAAAAAAAAAAAAAAAAAAAGCTTCTGTTCTTCTCTTACATTGTGATTATTCTTTTATTCCTTCCCTTGCAAGTAATTTCTGGTCTTCCATATAGGTTTTTGGACAAATTTAAGCGACAGTGCAGTTTTTAGAGCTATTCACATTTAATTTTTCATTGCTTCCAGTCAATAACCACTAACATATTTCTCTACTTTCTGTCTTTTAAAGCAGTAAGTGGTCTCCCTCTCTTTCTTCTTCTTGCCCTTCCTTTTTTTGCAGTCCAAAATGCAAATCCTTTGTTACTCCTTTATTGGACTTGAGAGCTGTTACTGCTTATATTTTTAAGGCTTTGCCTTGACACTTCTAACTGAAAATAGTAAACAAAATCAGTACATATTTCTTATGCCTTCAGCAATAATGCTTCTGTCTATATACATAAATTACAGACTCCCTGTAAAACAGTGAATGAACTGCTCTTCCAATTTTTTGAAGTGTCCCAGAGTCCCATCCAATCTCCTCATGTGTGTTTACTGTAAATTGGAATTTAAGCTATAACCAAGCATGATCAAAGTTACTTCTGGAGGGAGATGACTTGCTGCTATTTCCTCAAGGGCAAAGATCTCACACCTGCAGTTCAGAAATTACTGAACTAAGCTGCATATGCATAACTGCCAGTGTTTTGACAGTGAAATAGTAATAATAAATAAATAAAACACCCAAGGAATTGCTACAGCATGGCATGCTGCCTTTTAAGCTCTTGCAGCAGCTATATGGCAAATATCCTCCATTAGCTTCGCTGAGTATTCTTTTACTGACCAGCTTCTCTGGGTACATACTAAATAGAGTACTGAGATCTGATCACCTTTGTAAGTAGAGAGATACAAATCTTACCTTAACATTAGAGCTTTGCTGCTTTTATTAAGCTCTACAACAAAATTATATTTGTAGCAATCTAATAGAATTATAGAATCGTTTAGGTTGGAAAAGACCATTGAGATTTAGTCCAATCATTAACTCAAGGCTACCAACCTAGTCTTACAGTTTACTGCTCTTCTGCATTATATAAAATTATATAAAAAAACAAAACAAAACAAAACAAAACCATGTTCCTTTCTTCTTGTTCTACTTGTAAGGTACAACCTTAGCAATTGTCAGGTAATTTTGTTCCTAGCCTTAGAGTAAATTATATCCTCCTCCTGCTGCTGAGTTGCATGATCCCTGCAGTGTAGGTGATTATTCTCTGCTTGATATTACAATGTACAATATACAGAAACATTGAGAGAAAGCTTAGAAAATGCAAGCTCTTTTTCAACCAAGTTTATGACATTTTTTAGTGTGTCTGAAAAAAAGACAGAAATGGGATTTAGCCAGTGTTGAACAGACTAATGTACGCAATCTGAGATGCCAACCATAACAAAAATTCCAATTTACAGTGAACACACATGAGGAGATCGGATGGGACTCTGAGACACTTCAAAAAATTGGAAGAACAGTTCATTCACTGGACAATAACTTCACTCTTTCTTTACAGGAGATTCAAGGCAGTACTGCACATGTTTGCACTAGCAGCTCTGAAATTATAATGCAGCAGCAAGCTTGGGTTATTCCCTACAGATTTTTTTATTAGTCTGCAGAAGAAAATAATTAAAACTAACTTTAAGTGTTCTTTTCATAACTAGAACCACCAATCTTTCCTCAAATATGAAAACCATCTCTCTTATGCATGTATTTTTTTCCATTTAGTTGCAAACTTAGCAAAAAAATACATACATAATACTGTCTAAACACTTATTCTTTGACATTAAGATTAATGTGAGACAAGGCATATGATGATTTTGAAGTATCTCTGAAAATGCCTGGGAGAATTTATGTTGGCACACTACTGTAAATACTGGCATTTCAATTATCATGCTAAAATGTACATGTCCCCTGGAAAAATTCACTTAAATGAGTCTAAGTTTACTTTGAATACATTTAAATATTTAGAATAGAACCATTCTGAGAAGTTTTCTTCTCTTTATTCTAGGTTTGATGCAAGTCTTGTGACAATAGCTAGACTATACTACAACTAGGTGTAATGCAAGCAGCTGAAGTGATAGGTTAGGTAAAGTTCAGCTTCTAAGGCACATCATGATTAACGTGAGGTGCTTAAAAAAGCTGATTGAGTATGAGAGACTAATTTTATCGTAGAATAAAATAATGGAATGGTTTGGGCTGAAGGAGAAGCTTTAAAATTCATCTAGTCTAACCCTCCTACCATGATCAGGGACATCTTCAACTAGATCAAGTTGACCTTGAATTTTTCCTGGGATGAAGAATCTACTACCTTTCTGGACAACCTGTTCCAGTGTTTCACCACCCTCATCATAAAAAGTTTCTTCCTTTCCTCTAGTCTGAATGTCATCTCTTTTAATTTAAAACAATTAACCCTTGGTCAGTCACAACCAGCTCTGTTAAAAAGTTAATCTCTGTCTGCCTTATAAGACCCCTTTAGGTACTGAAAGGCTGATTAAAGTCTGCCTGAAGTTTTCTTTTCTCAAGGCTGAAAAAATGAAGCTCTCTCAGCCTGTCCTCACAGGAGAGGTGCTCCATCCCCTGTGATTATTTTTGTGGCCCTCCTCTGGCCCCATTCCAACAGGTCCATCTCTCCCTCTTGCTGGGGGCTCCCAAGCTGGATGCAGTAGTCTGTGTGGGGTCTCATGAGGGCAGAATAGACAGGAACAATCTCCTCCCTAGACCTGCTGGTCACACTGTTTTCTACAGCCCAGGATACTGCTGGCTCTCCGGGCTGAGGGTGAACATAGCAAACTCATGTTCAGCTTCTCACCCACCAGCCACCCCAGCCCCGTGTCTGCAGGGCTGCTCTCAATCTGCTCATCCTCAGCCTGTATTAGCAGAGCAGTTTGCTCTGACCTGCGTGCAGCTCCTTGTACTTGGCCTTCTTGAAGCATATGAGATTCCCCACTTCTCAGGCTTGTCCTGTGCCCTCTGGATGGCAGTCCTTTCCTCAGGCATCTCATATTCCTTGCTCAGCTTGGGGTCACTCAGCTTGGTTTTGTTCACGCAAATAAACGTGATAGCTATTGTTTGCCATTGTATACAACGGTAAACATGGCATACAAATGTGGGTTTTTTCCATATATTTTTAACATTTTGCTAATCTTTCATTGAAGTGTAATGTTCTAGTTTAAGTAAGTTCTAGTTTTAAGAGACACTCTAGGTTTCTGTCTGGTTTGAGTTCCCCTTACCTCCCCAATTTCTAATTGGCTCTCTTTTTTTCCCCCTCTGTTGAGTATTTTCTTCTGAAATTTTTATCAGATGTTCAAGGTCACTATGGCAGGTTACCTAATCTGCATCTTCTTTAAACTAAATATTTTATTGTAATCCTTTCTAATCACCACAAAAGCCAAAAAAAGAAAGCTGAAAAATGAGTAGATTGTCACTGCAATCCCTTGAACTAAATTCTTAACATCTTCAATGGAAAGAAGGAATACTCTGTCATTTCTACACCTGCTTTCATCTGCTCTCTCGGGTTCTTCCTGCTGTGAACACCCTGAAGGCTATTTCTCCTCTGAGTACATAGATCTCTTTTTAAGCTGCCATCTTATACACTTAACATTCTGTGCACTTGAGTGCACTTACCATTTGCTTTTTGCTGCAGCTATAAATAATATTAAGAGAATATCAGTGTCGAGGTGCCTTATCCACATATATGCAATGGGATCAGCAGGTTTTACGAAACATTTATCAACTTAACATTTGGAGCTTTCACTCTGCTTTCATTTGAAAAAGCAAGTGCTGCTACAAATGGTTTTCTCTAGACAAAGTGGTATTCAATTATTCAAATTACTTTAGGCTATAATAGTTGTACTAATCATTGTTCATTTTATTAATGGTGAACACTGTTAACATCTTAACAGCAATATTTTAATTCACTGCCTAGACAAAGATTTGTGAGTAAATAGAATAAAGTCAGCAAGAAAATATGGTTAATTTATTGGAACAATAATATACATAGCTTGCTAAACTGCTAAAGTCTTACTTGAAGTGAAATAATTATTTTGTAATCCAAACCTCACATTATATAATGTAATCAGATGAGAGTGATTAAAAAGAACAAAAAAAGTCTTTGGCAAAACCTTTTTAAAACAAATATTTTCTGTAGGGGAGAGGAGGATGGAACCAGTTATTGCAAGCAAAAGAAGGGTATAAATCTGAAAATTAAGTCAAAGGTTCTGTATCCTGCCTAAAATGGAATTTCTATGTATCCGAAGTCATATCTTTCCTATCCTTCAAGATGCCATGGACTTCTCTGCAAAATTCAAACAATAAGCATGTTTTTTAATATTGAATCTCAATTTAGGTTATGGTAAACCCCATCTTAAAACAAACAATGCATTTCTTAAGGTAGTCTAAGTTATCTATGCTTTAGATTTTACCATATTTAGTCACATGGTAGTACCTTATGCCTAGATACCTGACTTCTGAAGTCTACCAATTTCCGCTGAGTCTTTTAACAGACCCAAAAAACAGCTTTAATTAAATGTTTTGCTTGATGGAATATTTGCAGATCTTTCTGTAATTCAAAATAAAACCAATCCGTGATTCAAACGGGGTTTAAAAAAATGCCTCCCACAGATTACTATAATTTATACAGTAGAGTAATCTCCAGGCAGGGATCAGGGATTTTGACTGTCCATATTACTACTTGAGTGTTTTGAAAGAATATTAGACTTAAAGAAGCAATGAAATCCCCATTTTCCCAAAAGATTTTATTCACACCAGTATAAAGAAGTGAAGACGGATAATAGTATACAAGAAAGTAGCTGACACTGCCTCCTCTTCCCAAACGAATAAGTGAGCATCATATTTTCATTTTTTCCCCAGATTTTAACCCATCAAACAGAAGTTTACAGCCTTCAATACCTAATCTTTTGAATAACAATATTAAATATATTTACGTATATATTTAAAACTGGCCACAAGGCAAGGTGGAAAAGCTCTAAAATACAGAACAGGTGATTAACAAAATTCAAATTGTAGAGAAATATTTCTTTCTATTACATGTGTGGTAATTCTAAAAACATGTCAATAATGCTTTCAATAATGAAGCTAGTTAAAAAGTGTATATCCTTGACTGAAGTAATAACCTGATATTAAATTTCAGTTAATCTTCCTAGTTGTACTTATCCTGTAGTTTCAAATGTAGAACATCAGTCTACTCATTAAAAAAAAAAAAAGAGAAAAAGAAAAAAAAAACCCATAAAAACCTAAAAACAAAACAAAACAAACAAACAAACAAAAAACAGCAAAACAAAGCAAACCTACAAGAAGAAATATTCTGTACTCATTCAAACATTATAGTAATTTTCCAACATTTTTCTTGACTGAAAGTACTTAAGACCACCTATTGATTATTTCATTTGACCAGGATCCTAAGTAGATTTAATATCTACATTTATTTTGAATCATATAATCATATAATCATGAGTAGCTGGTACAAAAAAAAATATGATTCAAGGACAAGTATCTAGATTACCTAGGACTTGTTTGCTGATTTTATCAATTGACACAATGGTATTATGAAATAAATGACAATGATAAGTGTGTCCCATAAGAAGCAGTAGAGGAACAGATTTTAAGAAGAAAGTGGTGACATTCAGCAATTGTATCCATGCGGAAAATGTTCTTCTACAGTAATATAATGACACAGTAAGCTTTGTAGAATCTCATAATAAAATAGTTTTTCAACAGAAAAAAAATAAAAATTAAAATCTGGGAAACCAATACAACTCACTTTCAGCTATTTCAGCTATGAAAAATTGGGCATAATCCACTGCGTTAATTTTGATAATTCATCTTCTGTTCAATGATGATACATTTACTTCCCTTTGATTTTATTTAAAATTTTCATGTGCATTTTTAAAAGAAAATTTAAAAATTGTTGTTAATCCTTTGTCTTCCTTTGTCTTCATGGAAGACTTCTTATGCAGATTTGTATGCAGAAAAATGCTGTAATTTCTCCAAGTAAGACTTCTTAAGGAAATGACAAATAATGGCATGTCTTCCCAATCCCTGGCACAAGAGTTGCATATGCATGAAATTTTAGCCTGGGAAGTCTTCCCTCAGTAAATGTATTTAATGTGTGGACATGGTCTTCTCTGTGCTTTCCCTCACAGCCATCTGCTATGTGGGCACTGCTTCCATTCACAAGTGAATTGAAAATTTCCTTAGAGTATTCATGGCAAGAAACAGGAACAATAAGCCAAGGCTTTATCCTTCAACCAGAATCACTTTTTTTCTGCTTGTAAACCACTGACATAAAGGTCTTGGCACACTGAGGAAATATATTTCAGAAAACAATATCTGAAAAGTAGCAAAACGTAATGAGAACCAAAGTCCTGCTACCAGTAAGTTTTGTTGCAATGGCACTGTAGAAAATAAAAATAACCACTTCTGGTAAGAAAATATATAAATAAGAACGTATCAATATGATAGGACATTCTCCACAATAAAATTCTTTGTCAGAGAAGAAAATGAGGTTTATTCTAGAGATAAGGGACATTCTTCAGAGAAGAGGTATGTGTACTACTGTTTCCATAAATGAATTTGCTATTCTGAGCTCCATGTCTGTGTAATTAGATATCTGTGTAATTAGATATCTGTGTAATTAGACCAGCAAATAGATTCCCAAGCACCTTAGAATGCAGGGTCTCAAAATAAGCTGAGTAAACTAAAATTATGGAAAAGAAAATGAGCAGGGATCCACTTGTGAAGATTTTGGTTAATGTGTTCACAAATCAGTAGGTCTGAATTTACCAGGGAAGTTACAGTGAAGGAAGTTGAGGTTTCAGTGAGTATATGGTAAAAAACGGAGCTTATGGAAAAGCAATGTACCTTTCTTCCTCACATACAAAATTTCTACTTTCATCATTGTGGACTTTTATTCTGTAAGAGGATGATGATGACAAATCTTCTAAACTATTTCTATCACTTCTGTCTTGACATCTTCGGGACAAAACTAATTCAGTTAAGAGAATGAACTGAATTAGTGTAACGGCTCATTGGTTTTGGGAAGCTCTGCATTTCCAAAATGACTCTATTGCCCACACAGCACCTTAGGAAATGAGATGCATCCATGCAAATGGAAAACAAAAGGCTATAATTTCCTTCCTTCCTTCCTCCCTCCCTCCCTTCTCACCCTACCCCTTATTTAGATTCCACTGCTTTGGGTTTATACTCTAAGACAAGGGACTAGCTTATACCGATTTCTATGTTGTGCATATCATGTTTTATTAATTTTGTAAGTATTTGTGGAACCTTTGACTTTTGTCATTGCTTTTTGACTGTGGGCATCTACAAACCTTGGGTTCTCTACTCACTTTCAGGGTGGAATGCCACAGTACCTACTGCTCATTACCATGCAGCATCTCTTATAGCATACTACTAAAAACACAGAAAAAAAAAAAGCATTTTAACATGCATCTGGGAGAAACCAAATATAGAAGACTAATGAAAATATGTTTCAAATTAGGTCATAGCCTTCAAGCTGAATGTTGTATTCAAAATACAGTCTCTGCAGAGAAACAGGACTCTAAAGAAAAGCATATATCCAATGAGTTGTCCAAGAGGACTTTGCTTAGGAACTATTCATACACATAGGCCTGCACATGCAGCAGGGAGTGAGTCTCTCTCTTAGTAAATCTCACCTCATTAAAAAAAATATTTTGCATGAGGTATACATCTCTAAATAAAAGCATACCAACATAATGAAATCATTCTGGAACTTCTGTCCATTTTTGCTCTGTCCCATAACTTTTCAAGAACCAGAGTGCTTTGTATTCTAAACCAGAAAAATGATTTCACCAGATATATGTTGCAATTACTGTCCACAGAGACAAGTCAGATTATTTCTTCAAATATTGATTCAGTATTTAGACATTGGATGGTACCAATTTATGTCTTGGAAGCATAAAATCTTTACTATGTTGTTCTGGGGTGACTTTGGGGATGCAATTCAGCATCATATTTGTCTTTTTAGCCCAAAAATAAGTTTTGCACAGAAATAAGTTTTGCACCTTTAAAAGTAGAACTGAGAGTGAAGCAGGGGAGAAGGAGAAGCTGTGGAATGTCTGAGGTGGTTGTATTCAAAACACAGAGATAAGAGCTTCAGCTTTCCTGCTCCTGGACTGTGCTGTCTGCAGCACAGACACACAGAGGGAGAGAGCTCTCCTTTGCTTTTAGTTAGGGTTTTTAGCTAGCTGAGGCAGAAAAGTTCCCTGGACTGTGGCTTTTCTTCTTCTTGGAAGTGGTCAGCCTGCTCTGGACTGAAAACCCAGAAAACACCGGGAGCTCACACCTGAGGCCCACCAGGGACAGGACACAGCATTTTCCAGTGCAGGAGGGATTGATAAGGAACTGAGCTACACCCCATGAAAGGGACTTTCTGAATTTGACATATTTTCCAGACAAGAAGGTTTTATTTTTCAATTTTTATGCTTGTGAATACTTTGCTTGTTAAATAAACAGGGTTTTTTTTCCACATTTTCTCCAAAGGAATCTTTTCCCGAACCAGTTGGGGGAGGGGCCGCTTGAATCTGCTTTCTAGAGGGACCCCTTTGGAAGTTTCCTCCCAAATTTGCCTGAAACCAGGACATATATATATTTATATATATATAAGGATTTTTTTTTTCAAATGTTTAGACAAGACTAAGCACATATTACAGTGAGCTGTAATGATCTCACAAGAATATTTTCAGCAGTTATCATAACTAGATACAACTCAGGAATCCATCAAGGGATATTTAAGTGGTTTAAAACAACGATCTAATCATAAAGACTGCACATAATTAATATCAAACAAAATCTGCAAATAGTCAGCTGCATCCCATTAACCAGTACTGCGCAAATAATCTGTATCATCTAGTTATGTAAAAAATTCTGTGAAGAGCCTGAGGAAATAACAAAATTTTACAATTACTTCTTGTGCAAAATACTCCTTCAGAAGCAATAAACATTGAAAAAAAAATCCATGATGATATGATAGTGGTTATGAATAGTCCTCATTCATTAGTAGTCAGGTAGAGTAACCTAGCTCACTTCCATACTTCTCGTTGGACTCTCCCTGGTTGTCCAAAAGACCCAACCAGGATCCATGCCAGGAGGGAAAACAGTGGTCCTTCTTTGCTTGAAATTCTGTTAAACTCTGCCTGAAACACAAGGACTCAGAGGGCCAGAGAAAGAATGAAAGAGCAAAGATGTAATGAAAAATATGCTGACTTATATTTGGGGAAATAAATTGAATTTCATTCTTCTGTGATTTTTTTATATATATATTTCTCATAGAATTAGAGAAAATGAGATCAAAAGAGGCCTTAGAAATGTAAAAAACTACAGGAGCAGATTTTGTATCTTATTCACCTACTTTCCTCTTCTATTTTTTCTAACTCCTGTAATTCCTCTTCTCTTGATTATACATTCTAACAGGAACATTTTATTCTTAGCTTCATACAAAAACTAAAAAAAACAACCCCTCCAAAAACCCCTAGAAATCTGCTTTCTGCCCTCTAACTGAAAAGGTAAAAGAGTTATCATGCTTTAATAAGCACATAGATTCCTGCTAATCAATTTCTAACAATTGTTTAAAAATATAGAGTATTCTTCACATTCCTGTAGGAATACATAGCTCAGACAGATTTTTTTGACAGTAAAGGCAGAGAGAATGTTTTAAATAATCAAAAGTAAGCTTCTGAAATGCATCATTTTCCCACTCCCAACACACATTACGAATCAATATTCATTCTGTGTTTTTCCCACCACATCCTCTGCACAGTGTTCAAACAATTTTTAATGAATCCTGCACTCTATACTTATTCACTATGGCTTTCTTTGTATATCCACAAAGGAACACAAGACTGAAAATTACAGCAGACAGAAATATAAGGTGTGTTAGGATGAGATAAGTTACTTTCAGAAANCTTCCATACTTCTCGTTGGACTCTCCCTGGTTGTCCAAAAGACCCAACCAGGATCCATGCCAGGAGGGAAAACAGTGGTCCTTCTTTGCTTGAAATTCTGTTAAACTCTGCCTGAAACACAAGGACTCAGAGGGCCAGAGAAAGAATGAAAGAGCAAAGATGTAATGAAAAATATGCTGACTTATATTTGGGGAAATAAATTGAATTTCATTCTTCTGTGATTTTTTTATATATATATTTCTCATAGAATTAGAGAAAATGAGATCAAAAGAGGCCTTAGAAATGTAAAAAACTACAGGAGCAGATTTTGTATCTTATTCACCTACTTTCCTCTTCTATTTTTTCTAACTCCTGTAATTCCTCTTCTCTTGATTATACATTCTAACAGGAACATTTTATTCTTAGCTTCATACAAAAACTAAAAAAAACAACCCCTCCAAAAACCCCTAGAAATCTGCTTTCTGCCCTCTAACTGAAAAGGTAAAAGAGTTATCATGCTTTAATAAGCACATAGATTCCTGCTAATCAATTTCTAACAATTGTTTAAAAATATAGAGTATTCTTCACATTCCTGTAGGAATACATAGCTCAGACAGATTTTTTTGACAGTAAAGGCAGAGAGAATGTTTTAAATAATCAAAAGTAAGCTTCTGAAATGCATCATTTTCCCACTCCCAACACACATTACGAATCAATATTCATTCTGTGTTTTTCCCACCACATCCTCTGCACAGTGTTCAAACAATTTTTAATGAATCCTGCACTCTATACTTATTCACTATGGCTTTCTTTGTATATCCACAAAGGAACACAAGACTGAAAATTACAGCAGACAGAAATATAAGGTGTGTTAGGATGAGATAAGTTACTTTCAGAAAAGTAATTTCAATTATTACTAACAATCTGTGCTGGTGTCACTCTGTAGGCTTCAAAGAGTACTTATAAGAGCAAAGACAATGATTTACTCACTGTCAGCAGCTGTAGCTATGCAGGAACTAGCTGATATGAACCACCACAGAGATGAAAATAGCATTTATACTGGGAGTGCAAAAGATAATTAGATGCTCTGTTACCTAAATTAGTTGAATTAAATTTTCATTGGCCTCACTGAATATTAATCACCCACACAGTTTGTCTTCATGTTGCACCCAAAATCTTCTATAGTTCTTATTATATATGTGTACGTCAAATCCCTTTCCTTTCATGTATATTTAGAATCATATATCACAGAATGACAGAATAAGCTGAATTGGAAGGAGTCCCCGAGAATCATTGAGTTCAACTCCTGGCCCTGCACAGCACCATCCCCAAGAGTGACACAGTGTGTCTGACAGCATTGTCCAAAAGCTTCTTGAACTCTGTCGGGCTGGTGCTGTACCACTTCCCTGGAGAGCCTGTTCCAGTGCCCAAACACCCTCTTTCTAATATCCAATCTAAACCTTCCCTGACACAACTTCAGGCCATTCCCTCAGGACTTGTCACTGGTCACTAGAGTGAAGACCTCTCCTCATCTTCCCCTCAAAAGGAAATTGCAGACTGCAGTGAGGTCTCCCCTCAGTCTCCTCCAGGCTGAACATACCAAGTGACCTCAACCACTCCTCATAGGGCTTCCCCTCCAGAGCCTTCACCATCCTCATGGCCCTCCATTGGATGTTCTCTAATGGGTCAGTACAAACTGCACATATTATTCAAGGTGAGGCTGCCCTGTGCAGAGTAGAGTTTAAGCTTAAGCACAATAATTCTAAAAGAAGAAGGAATGATATTGTCAAAGGTTAGAGAATACTATAGTATATATCATTGCAATTTACAGTTCTAACAGTTCTTGCACATTGGAATTTTACAGAAAATGTTAAACTCAAAGCATGAGTGTTTTCCTAAATACAAACTATTTTTTTCCTTTTAAGTCAAAAAGTTAACACTAAAAAAACCAACCTCTAATCTAAACAGCACATCCATAGTGCAAAAAGGTTGCAATATCTGAAGAGTGCACCTTATGGTGGAGAAATTCAATGATATTTACTTTTTAAAATTAACCAATAGCTCTTAGGAGCTAAAAGGTAGAGTTACCTGTTTTAAACACTGTTCATGCTATAGAAGGGAGGAATTTTATGATAGGAAAGTGCTAATTCCAGGCCTGCCAGAGGCCTGGCAGAGATCTGGTTAGCCCATCCTGTTCAAGGCGTTCAAAAAAATTTCTCCCACTGACAGACTGTGAAAAAAAGCAACTGCTCATATGCATGTCACTGGTCAAAGATCCCTCCAAGTTATGGGAGAGATGGTATCTGTGACCACCAATGACCACAACAGCCCCCCAGACATGCCTCTGTGGATACATGGAACTTGGTCTATATAAAGGGGGTACCATTGTCCGGATGCTCGAAAGATAGATTCAATGATCTCAGACCTGTGGGGAGGTTAACAAAGCTTGGAAAAAAGGATATATGACTGATAATGGGTACAGAGAATGCAAAATTTAGGGGCCATGAGGACATTTGGCATAACTCCCAAGGTAAGAAAGAAACTAATAAAACAACTCAGCAACTGCTCTGGAATCGGCTACAGCTGGGTAAGAGGTAATTACAGCGGAGGGAGATTGCAACCACTGAATAAGGGACCACTACCCCAAGAAACTCACTGATTCAAAAGAAAAGACTGGGCATGCAGATTAATTAATATAAGAAATGAGGGAATAATTTAACCAATAGAAAACAGAATACTAGTTAATAAGGAAACTATGTAACTTGTAGCAAACAACCATTACTTTCTTTCTTTACTAAAATGTAAAAATGGTGAAAAGATTTGATGGTGGTGGACTCTGTGGACCCAGCACCTCTTTCTGTGCAGAACCTACCAGGACAAGACTGAACTGAGTCCCCTGCCTCACCACCAAGAACCCCAAAGTGATAGAGAATACCTCTCTCTCCCCACCTCTCTTTTCCCCACATCTGTGCCTCACCTCCACTTTCACTCTGCCTGCCCTCTCTCTCCCCTCCACCCTACCAGCTCTCCTGCCTCTGCCTCTCCTTTTCTGCTTTTCTATTTTTCTGTCTCTATCACACATTTATTGTTAAAAAAAACACCTTATATTTGGCTTTGTCATATGGTCTCATTTGCACCTTCATTTGAGCAGAAGTATCTCCTGCTTTTTGGATCTTAAAATTAGTGAAAAGAAAAATTCACTCTGTCATTTTTTATAGCTATAGGTTTGTAAACAATAATATTTGGCATCTTAGTCAGTTCTTTTTAAAGTGCTTATGGGCCAAAATCTAAAATTGTACTCAATTATTTCTCATTATGATTCTTAAGAAAGTGGTAAAGTTTAATGGATGCCAAGCATGAGAGTTGCTATCCATTACTTCTCTGAAAGAGATGATATCAAAAAAGTAGAGCATAGGGTCCAAATGTTGATCAGAAACTATGTTAAGTCTTATTATTTTTTAACCAACCAAAAAAGAGGTTAGTGGGTATATTTCTTCAAAGCTTAAATTTCTACCAACCACTTCTCTTCATAAGTTCATTTGCTGAATACACTTTGTAAAATCAACCTTTAAGTTTTGGGCTGTGCCTGGATCTTGAAGTTCATCATCAGAAAGAAGCAAATTAGAAAATCTTTGCCTACATTTCTTTAATGCTAACTGATTGTGCATCTGGGTAGTTAATTGTTTTCTGTCTCTGTTACATGTATCAATCAATTGAGTCTTCACTGTGTTCCTGTGGAACCACTATGTTTTTAAAGATACGTATTTATTTCTAGACATAAAATCCTTAATCTCATTTCTTTTCATATAGAACAAGGTACCAGTCCCTAATGTAGCTAGCATCCTATGACATTGCTATGATGAATTGAAAACACATATTACAAGTGTTTCCATGTATTTACAATTCACCCATTGCATTTTTTTTAAATGCATCTTGCTTTTTAGATCATTTACATTTCTTCAGCAGCAGAGCAGCTGAGCTACACACCAGTTCATGGCAAGATGTCTTAAAGAATCTCAAACTATCTGAATCAATACCAAAAACCCAAGATATCTGTTTCCAGACCAACTCATCCTTCCTGGCCAGTGGAGGTCCTTCAAACAGAGATGATATAAAATTTCTTATAACTATAACAATTCTTCTGATGGTACTAGAAACCTACACCATAGAAAGTTGTTTTCATTTCCTTCATGGTCCATTTGTCTTCGAACTAAAATGAGTGAATTGTGGCCAACAGCCAATTTTCCTTGAAGTTCAGGAATTTCAAGTTTTGCTGTAGTGCAGCTGATGCTTTATTTTCTCACATTCTATTATAATATTTTATTTAAATGTAAGAGTGTTTCTACTAAAACAGAAAATATTTGTGAGAGATGGATTATTTCTTTCTTTCTTTCTTTCTTTCTTTCTTTCTTTCTTTCTTTCTTTCTTTCTTTCTTTCTTTCTTTCTTTCTTTCTTTCTTTCTTTCTTTCTTTCTTTCTTTCTTTCTTTCTTTCTTTCTTTCTTTCCTAATAGCACTATGACAGGTATTTACTGAGCACATGCAACCTATTTTCAGTTCACAGAGTATCATATCTATAAAATTCTGTCCTAAAATTATTAACATTAATAGAAATTTTAGCACCAACTCAGACAGAAGTTGTTTTGTTGCTTTTGCAACTAGTAATTCAAGGTCACAAATCCAAATTTTCTTTTTTTTCATCCAAGTAAAAGGAAAAGAAAATATGGACCAAGGACAAAGTAGTATTGAGGTGATATTGGAAACTTATGTTAAGTGTTCAGGGACTCAAATAAAGAAAGAAATTTATAGATGAAAATGAGACTGCTAAGACAATGTGAAAGCTTACACTGATTACTTAATGCATGCTTCATTAATTAATTAATCTACTACTTGCCCAAACATGCTTTCGGAATACATAGCATGTCATAATGAAAGTGATCGTGGTCTGTATTGCTCAGTAAAAAAGGAAGCCAGCTAAATCTTATTACAGAAAAGCTTGTTTCCTGCTGACATGAAAAGGAATTGCACAGCTAAAGCTCTTCAAAGACTTTGAAGATGTACAGCATTGTGATAGTAGTCAGAGATTGTGAATTTGGGAGTGTGTCATCTGATGAGTCCCTTATAACTGAATGCCTTTATTCCACCCCTCCGTGTTACTCTTTAACCTACTCAAAAAGATCATGCCAGTGTCACAGCACTCAAGCAGCAACATCTTTAACCATGAGTCAATGACATCAATCACTCTTGCTTTTTTAGCACACCAGAAAAAAAAAAAAATCAAAACCCTGTCTTTGTTCCCTATAAGCGATTTTTCACTTTTATGTTAATGTGATAAAAGAAAATACAAAAGCAAACCAAAATTACTCAACATTTAAAAGAGTGTAAAAAAAATTCATGATATTCAATGACATTGAAAAAGTCACCTGTGGCATTCACATCCTTAAATATTCTTCTCTAACTTGGCCATACATAACTGACACAATGCAGTTACTTAGACACAGTATGAACACAATAATGGGATATATAATGCAAAAATTATTATGATCTATATTACTTTTCTTCTATGAGCAGGTGTGTGACTGAAGGTGTTTCCTTTTCTGAATGTTAGAAGATGGGGCACATGTAAGCATTTTGTGTAATTTTTTGAATGACACAGATGTGCACTCTAATATAATAATTCTGCACTTGTAAATTGAATTAACTTGTTACAAAACAAGAAAAAATATTTAACTTATAAATCTATATGTTCAGTCTGCATTTAGAGCCTTAGAAGCATATAAAAACCCAGGTATCCCAAACTAATCTAGAGCAAGACTAGATGTGCAAAATTTTCTAGACTGTTCATCTGGTTAAAAACTTAAATTTTATTTCTGTGGTTTATAGTACTTGAATCCTGTTTAATTTTTAACTGAGTTTAAGCCTAATTTTGCTTCCCAACTTTAGGTTAAATATTGCCTTCTTCTATGAGTGCTAACTGAATTAAATATTTGAGTTTCACCATCCTTCCTGACAATTCAATCAGTTCAATCAACACCTATTTTTGTTAGGCTAAATTCGTAAAAGAGCATTAAAATGAGGACATAATTCTCGTTCTCTTATTTTATAAGTTAAACAGTAATGAAAGACATAGTCAGAGCTATCAAATTCTAAAATTAATAACCTTGGTACTTGTCCCTTACAGAGAAATACATCTTTATTTTTTGATACAGCCAAGCAGTGAAATAAGATTATGATATTGGACTGACTATTCGGAATTATTTCCATCACAAAAACTGAATTTTCTATTTCATCAAAGAGCAAATAAATAAATAATTATTACTAGTTTTCATGGGCCGATTTTTTTAAAGAACAGAATACTTTGTAAATAGATTAAAATACATATTTTTGAGACCAGTTCAAGCATTGTCACTCAGACTGAAGCATTTCTTTAATTGAAAAGTAAAATAACATTTTTGAATTCTATGAAAGAGATAAAAATTATTATCATCACATTTTGATGAGAAGTGACATAAAGAGTGCATCAATTCTCTACTCTCCATCAGCACAATTTTTAAAAGGTTAAATCTCTAATCTAAGTAGAATATGTAAATATAATTTAAATGTTACAGCTAGCTTTCCCCTATTTTGCTGTTTTACTGTTTGGTTTTTTTATTATAATTTTCCTATTACATATGCTTTCCCACCAACTCAATTTTCTTCTTTAGGCTGAGAAACAAAGTGAAAAATGGGTATGAGAAATCATTAAGCCAGATATGAGGTATAAGAAGATGACAAGGGGATCTGCTTTAACTGAGTCACTTACTCTTCATCTAATTGAATTAAAAATATTTAAGACTATATTGGTATGAAGAACAAAGTATGTGATATAGTAAGAAAAATGAGACAATCAGAAAATCATTCAGGTGAATGTTAATAATAGAGCCTGTCTGTTTGGGTACCATTTAATTGGATTTATCTGCTTTAGTAATTGATTGCAGGACACCACTCTTGACCACTTTTACCAGGCTAATGGTACAACATATTTAGATGATCCAATCAATTCTTAGTCTTCCTTATGCTTCATAGTTTGGGAGTAATACAGGTCACTGAACAGCATTCTGATAGATGCTGAAAAGGAATACCAAGAAAACTTTCCTTTTTTTTTCTTTTTTTTTCTTTTTTTTTTTCCCTGAAATACTTTTAAACACTGACTTAAATGGTTATAGACTTCAAAGGAGCAGCAGACATTAGAGAAAAATGTTTTTCTAGAAAAGAAAGTAAAAATAATAGTGAGGTTATTTTTGTTATTTACCTAAGACAGTACAAACACTTCATTGGACCTGAATGAAAACTATACAAAAACACAAGAAGACACTTACTTGATGACTAACCAAGACCTTAGAAATATATTTTCCACCAAAAAGTCTTGTAAGTCTCCACTGAAGATACCAAAAACCTGATAATTTAGTTGCTTTCACTGAAACAGAACAACAAAGTTTTGAACATGGTCAGAAAATACTGTTTTTCTTTGCATGATGCTTAAGCAAACAGAATAGGCATAGGCATTGGACTGTCCTTTGCAGAAGAACATGTAGATGTTAAAGTGTTTATCCTGGTAAATCTATAGAGTCTGTACTACAGTAATGCATGGAGTTTTGTTTTTAAGTAGGTGTTCAAAACTGGAACTCTAATTGAAATAATTAAATAAATAGCAATGGTATTTTCAAGATTTGTAAGTAGCTTGGAAATAATATAAAAATTCATATCTCATGCCAAATATAAGAAAATGAGCTAATTTGAAAACCTTTTGAGTACAATCAAATTAATTGATGCCTTAGAGAAATAAAGAGGCTTGATTCTGAAACTTCAGAAATCACTAAAAATACTCAAACAACAAATTGGTTTTGGACAAATTTATAGCTAAATCTGTTGTAGAAAACATTTTTCTTTACCTACATACGTTAATTACCAGCCCTCCTCAAATATGCCCTATATAACCTCATTAAACACTTTTCTCTAGTTATTGTCACCTAACTAATCTCACAGTATATGATGCTAATGAAAAAGAATACATCAACCATGTAAATGCTAGAGATATATTAAATAACCAAGAAATATTTTTCATTGTTTATGTAAGGACCCTATCGAAATATCCAATGATGCGTATATAGATTCCTAGTTAATGTGAATCCATAAATGGAGTCTAGGTACACAATATAAAAACTGAAATAAACTTATCCATTTAATTTTTTTTTTTTACTTGATAAGCTTTAATGTCTATGGATCTATGACACTGAAACAATCTGATTTATAAGACAAGTTAGTTTTTAAAAAGGGTGTGAGACAGATATTTACTCACTGTATTTGTAATTCTACCGGTAATATGTGAACTTCCTTTACCAGGAAGCTTTGTTAGCTTTATTGAAATTCACCGCTTGTAATAAAATACTCATGAATCATTCATAAGACATAGGAAAACTACAGGAAAGCCTAACCCTTGGTTTCACATGCAGGTGTTTTGTTTTGCCCCACAACAAGATATCATTTTTTAAGTCAAGAGACCTTGCTATTGACAAGCAAGTTCTCAAATATACCCTAAAGGCCGTGAACAAATATTTGGGTCAAGGTATTATCAAAAATTGCAGAAATGGCTCCACAATAATATCACTTTTACTGCCTCTCATTTGCCTCCTTGTAATATAACTGGTAAGTATCAGAAATCTCTAGTAAACCCAGAGAAACTACAAATAGAAAAGAAACAGTACCTACACTGCACAGTGTAAGTCATTCATAAATGAAACATCAGCAGTTCCAGAACAAGGCTGCTGATTCTTGGTTACAACTGAAATGTGTTATCAGTGACATGGCTTAATTGCACGTGGGCATGTAATTCTTCCACTCAACAGAAAAAGTATCAGTTTGGATGAATTTTTCTTTTAAAATATTATAAGACTCACAGTCTTATCTGGGTTATTTCCACATTCTCTCCTTCAGAATTTGTGAATTTTTTAATGGTTAAATTCTCTGTTTTAAGCTTTGTTATCTTTTTCTGCCTTACTTCCACTGATCTCCCCCTTAATAATTCTTTCAATATTTCACTAGGATAATTGGTCTCTGCTAGGGTTGATATTACAAGAACTGTTATTGATATCTTTATGAATTGTAATTCTATTAAGAATGACAGCTGAGTTGTTCTTCAATCTTATGAGTACTGGTGTTTCTTATGAGTACTGAGGTTCTGATGAAACATTGAGATATGTAGATGTCATCATACCATTATTAATAATATGTTAAGTTCATATGATTACCACTGTGATTTTAAGCAAATAATTTATTAATAATATTGTTATTAATAATATTAGTAGCATTAGTATTATTTTCCATACCAATGATCAATTGCTGTTGTCATTATTATTTGGTTTTAGAGTTTGTTTCCTCTAAGCTACAGTATTCACAGCAAGTGGAACCCAATACATTGAGCCATTGTGACCATTTTTTTTAACTTCTATTAGTGTGTTTTCTTAAGATCCCAAATTTGTCCAAGAGTATTTCTTACTCCCCTACATTATTTCTGGGAATTCACAACCAATTTTTTCTTCTTGATGTGATTTGTAATTAACTACCTGGTATTAGACTGGTAGTGACCTGCATGGGTCCATTTTGTTTCCTGGGTTTGCAAATGTTCTGTTCAATGACATAATAAATAAGCTTAATATGCACTATAAATGCTGAAAAGTATCATAATAGGAAAAAAAAGTTCTTGGTACATTGGAAATTACAAAATTTTGGTTCAAAGGGCAATGGAAATTAGTGCTGAGCCACCAAGTTCTCTTAGACAGACATTCAGAGTGAGAACACATTGTAGGTGAGACTGGCTAAATATAGATGCCTAATGACACCCAAATGGGACAGTCAGATATAAAACTGGAGTCTACAGTTGACCTTTTGAAGTGGTCTTCTGGCCATGAGTAAATATCACAAGACATCTAACATGACATTAAGACAGTTAAATCCCACTCAGCTATGTTGTGATGTTTTCAAACCAGATTTGAGATGAGTCCTGAGTATGCCAAGAGCAGAGAAATGAAATCACTAGAGAAATATCTGTCCCTTTTAGAGGATGACTCCAGGAGGTTGAGTGTCACACTCTCCAGAAGAGATTAAAAAATGGCAGTGAAATGCTCAAATAGAAAAACATTTGAAGAAAAGAGTTAAAAAAAAAAAAAAAGAAAAATAAACCTGAAATAAACAACCCCAAAACCCCCCAAAAAACAGAACCAAAACCCCCACCACCAAAAAACAACCAAGGAACATTATTAACACAGTAAGCCTGCTTTCCCAGAATAATTTCCCCTTGATTACTCAGCTGAGTAATATGCTGACCACTACTGCTAGCTCTGCACTCTGCCTGCCCAAAGCCGGTGAAGAATGCAAATCTTCAGCTTTAGGGTGAGCTGTGCCTGCCCTTTAGAGTATGGGATACAAAAAGACTCTCCTAGATATGCCATAGTTCAGTAGCATACACAAAACAGCTGGTGACCTGAGAGGATGTATAAAGCCACAGGCTTTGTAACTCCTCCCTCCTCATTTTCTTTGAAGTGCTATGTATTTGAAGATATTTTGTTCTCCTAGAGCTTTTAATATTAAAAGGGGTTCTTATCTAGAGAAGACAGCTTAATTACAGAGAACTCGTATTCTAGTATTATTTAACATTCTCAAAGTAAGTGAGATTAATACTAAAGAACACACAATAGATTTTTTTAGTTCTGCAAAACACCTACCAGACTTTCAAAGAAAAATTGCCTCGACTCTTACCTCTCACAAGCAAAGCAATTCTCATTGTTTTGTAAAATTGCTTATCAAGAAACACCATATATGTTGAAAAATTGTTAATAAACCAAGGTCATAAAAAGTTATGTAGCAAATTCTTGTTGCACACTTCACTCTATGAAGTTTATTTACCCTTAGTGAGTTTAGCCTCTAACCACATGGCCCTGTAATGCAGTGCTGTCATTGCCATTAGGCAACACACAGCCTGTGCAATCTCCCTCCTCAACACTTTTCAGGCTCAACCATCTGCTGTCAACCAAGTGATTTGAGAAACACATTGGTCTACATGACCTCCAAATTTTATTGATATCAATACAAAAAAAAAAATGCACACATATACCAGGCCACATATTATTTCTCTCTCTGTGTTTTCTTATTAAGGATGATAGTAATAATCTGTAAATATATTCATTTTCTTTGTTTTATGACATTCTATGGCTGAATTCTGAATTCCATGAAACTGGATGTGCAAATTCCCAATGAATTTCATGTGAAGAATTTTAATCCTGTTTGCATTTGACAAAACACAAGTGGAAATCAGGATTCTTCGGTTTTGATCAGATAAATTCATATGATTGCTCCTCTGAGTTTTAAGAAGATGTTTCCATATGCACTAAGGCTTGTACAGGCAGGCCTAAACTGAAGCACATTGTGTACCTGAACTTTAGCAGAGCCTTTGAAATTATCTCCCACAGCATTCTCCTTCAAAACAAATCTGGGAGAACTGGCCAATACCCCAGAGTCCTGTGGAGCCTTTCAGAAGGACCTTGACAGGTTGGACAGATGGGCAGAGAAGAACTATCTGAAGTTCAACAAAAGCAATTGCATGGTCCTGCACTTCGGGGAGAATAATGCCATGGACCAGGACAGGCTGGGGCCTGACCTGCTGGAAAGCAGCTCTGTGGAGAAGGATCTGATGGTCCTGATGAACAACAAACTGCCCATGAGCCCACAGTGTGTCGTTACGGCCAAGAAGGCCAATGGTTTCCTGGGGTACATTATAAATAGCATTGCAGATCAAGGAATGTGATCCTGCTTTTCTACTCAGCCCTGGTGAAGCCACTTCTGGAGTGCTGCGCCCTGTTCTGGGCTCCTGAATACCAGGGCTCCTGGAGCAGGTCCAGCAGAGGGCTATGAAGATGATTAAGAGACTGGAACATCTCTGTTCTCTGGAAAGCTGAGAGAACTGGGGCTGTTCAGCCCCAAGAGGAAGTAACAGAGGGTATGACAGACATGTCTGTAAGTATCTGAAGGAAGGGTGCCAAGAAGATGGAGCCAGGCTCTGCTTGGTGGGGCCAAGCAATGGGGCAAGAGGCAGAAATGGATGCACAGGAAGTTTCACTGGAATAGGAAGAAAAACTTCTTTATTGTGCAGATGACTGTGCACAGGAGCAGATTACCCAGAGAGGTGGTGGAGATCTTCAAGAACAATCTGCAATGTGCTCTAGGATGACACTGCTTGAGTACGGAGGTTTTATCCCATGATCCCCTGTCGTCCCTTCCAACCTGTCCCATTCTGTGGTTCTGAGAAACTGGATACTTGTGGCTCAGACAGGGGCACTCATGCCTGGATAAAAGGCTGGTCTGGAACAGAGAGAGGTGGTGAATGGAGCTGCATCAAGCTTGTCACAAGGGCTCTGTACTCGGACCAGTTCTGTTTAATACCTTTATTGATGATCTAAACAAGGAGATTGAGTGCACCCTCAGTTTGCAGATGACAGCAAGTTGGGCAGGAGTGTTGATCTGCATGAAGGTTTTGTAGATAGACCTGGAGAAAATGGCCTCATGTTGCACCAGGGGAAGTTTAGATTAGATATTAGGAAAAGTTTATTCACTGAAAGATTGGTCAGGAAAAGCCCTGGACAGAGTAGGCTGCCCAGGAAGGTGGAATCACCACCCCAGGAAGTGTTCAAAAGATATGTGGATGTGGCATTTGGGGAGATGGTTGTATGGTGCCAGATCTTAGGTGTCTTTTCCAACCTTAATAACTCTATGATTCTGTGTGGATGCCTAATAAAAGAGAGAATCTTAACATGCTCAGAATTAGCTTTGGGGTGAACTTGGATTCAACAACAAAAGATTTAGAAGTTTTATGTTTAAATAAAGTTAATATTAGGAGATTTGATAGAAAGCTGAGGTGTCACCTCTTGACTAATATCAAAAAAATTTCAAATGCTTCTGGTATCAATTCTGTATCATGTTAAACTATGAAAAAGTCAGTACAGACAAAGAAAGATAAATTATTGACAGTTATATCTCCTAATTATTTGCTAAGGCTTTTGTTTCTACTGTCTCAAAAATGAGTCATCTATTAAGTCAACATTAGAACTCAGATCTCATTTGTATATGTCTTTCTTTAAGACTTGAAATCTGAACAGGCCAGTATAAGCTGCTCTATCTGCAGGATTTAAGAAGGAATTCTCAGTACATCTCCAGCATTAACATTTCTTACAAAGCATCTACTGACATCTTACAAATCTTCTGTGCCAAAGGTTTACTAAAGCAAAAACCATAATGGATTTCTACATGCATTACCTTTTAACTCTTCTTCAAGATAATTCTATTATGTGGGCAATACTGTCTACTTGACATCTTAAAATATTGAAGAAATAGTGCAGTGGAGAGCATTTGACAACTCAACAATCAGAATAGGTCAAAACAGTAGTGCTCAGAAAGCTTGCTGAAATATCTGGATGTGTTGTTGGTTGTGTTTTGTTTGTTTTTATTGTTGTTTTAAAAGTCTTATCAGAACAGAGAAAGAAGACTGAGGGACAGAAAAAATGGTCCTAAAATGGAAGAAATGGTAAAAGTTAAAACAGGCTTTGTATATGTCTATGGTACACACATTCTCTTTCAGTGGAAACCTGATGAATATTATTTAGGAATAGAATTAAACTAACTGAGTTTACATACCAGATATGATTATAACAGTTTTATCATAGTGTTATTTCAGATAAGGGTCTGAGAATTGAGGAGAAGAAAGGAAGAAATTATTCCAAAAAGGTTGGGAAAAAATTGCTCCAACACAGGACAGTAATAGTGTAAAAGAAGATCCCTTACAATCATCTGTCTGCCAGACTCAGAAAGGAGATGTTGACAGATTCACAGCAGTTCCCAATAAAGTAAGTCCTGTTTAAAGGTAGCTATTGGACAATCTGCAGAGTAAATCCAGAGAGCAGAAGGGCACCTAATCTACTAGGAATGTGTAAAGATTAAAAAAGAGAAAACAGTCTAGCAGCTTTAAATTGTCCTATAAATTATAAGTGTATTAAGCAAGAAAAAAGGTGCTGTAAACTGGAATATAAACATAGTTGAATAATACAAACAACAACAACAGTATATTTATATTTTGCAACACTGATAGCATAACCGCAAGATAGGAAAACATTTTGCCTAAGCAACTAATGTGTCTAGGGAGTAAGTCATACATGGAGCGGCCGAGGCAGCTGGGGTGGGTTAGTCTGGAATAAAGGAGGCTCAGGGGAGACCTTATTGCTGTCTGGCAAGGTGAGGGTTGGCCTCTTCTCCCACAAAACTAGTGACAGGATGAAAGGGCACAGACTTCCCTCCGGGAGGGGAGGTACAGCTTAGAAATCAGAAGGAATTTCTTCATAGAAAGGGTTGTTAAGCACTGGAATGGACTGCTCAGGGAGGTGGTGGAGTCACCACCTTGGGAGTGTTCAAGAAAAGATTGGGCATGGATCGTAGTGCTTTGGTCTAGTTGACAAGGTGCTGATCAGTCAAAGGTTAAAATTGATGAACTTAGCAGCCTTTTCCAGCCTTAACGATTCTGTGATTCTGTACAACACTGAAATCAAACATCAATATGTTTACCTAAAAAAAGGAGCTAAAAAATTAAAACTGAACTTTGATGGCATTCTAGTACTTTCTATAAACATGAAGCACACTATATAATAAAGAAGTAAAATATAATCTATAGGAGAATATCTAAAATTCATAAAAAAATCAGAAAGCAATCAAAAAAGGAGACTCTTCTAGACACAGAATCTATCAAAGATTGAAAGAGGTATGAGTAGTAAGAACATTAAATCAACAACTTCATATACATATTTTGCAAGAATTTGAAATTATATGAATATTAGATTTTAATCACTAGAAGAAGAAAGGGAATTTAACAATCTTAATGGGAAAATAAGTGGATCTATAACTGGATTAACTGTCAGCAGTGAAGTGAAAATTAGTAGTACAGAAGGAGGGATTTAGGCTACTGGTAAACTTAGGGAAAGTATTGAAGTGAATCTCTCTAAGAAGAAAGATATTGTGAAGGAAAATAACACATAATTTCAAGAGTTGTTTATACTAGCAACTTAGACAATATAATATAAACACTTTATATATTAGTGCAAGACACACACAGGGGCAGTAAAAGAGGAAAGAAGAAAAAAAGAATATCAATTTAAAAACGGTGCAATAGTAATGTTACTACAGCAGAGTTATTGAATAATAAATACCTTAAGAAAATGAAAACCAAAGATAATTACTATAAAATAAGAAGAGATATGGATTATGAAATTCAGAACAGTTCATATGGACAGAAGAATCAAGTGAATCAAAGTAACTTCAGAAGGAAAAAAATTAAACAGGGATTTTACTGGCAGATGAATTGTTGAAACCCTCCCTGTCACATTTTTGCTTTGGATGATGAATGTTCTCCCCACACCTTCCTCCTGCATTGCGCAGAAAGCAGTGCAGCCCCACACAGATGCAGCCACACACTCTAGAGGCTGAGACAACTTCACAGTCATCTTGCCAAAGCAAACAGGGCTCATGCATTGGGCCCAGCACTTGTTAGCTCACTAGGACAGTTTTAGACTTGATTGAAGCTTTAATGATTACATGGAAAATCAACACAGTTACCTGAATTTTTTCCAGTGAGTTAGCACTAACCTTTCCCAGGAAAAGGAATTTCTTGAAATACATCACAAAGTTCCTTCATCTCTGAAAACACCTAACATTTTATTCACCTGTAAGTCACCAAATCAATAGGAAATCTTTTTCATAAATGGTTCTGAAGAGGACATTAAAGAAGACTTGATTATAGAAAACAATTCCACAACTGCCTTGAAAGTTTTAATGGACTAGCTCTGTGAGGGACGTTGTAAAGGACATAGTCTCTGTGCCTAAGTCAAACATCTTTTCATCTCATCAACACAGAAAATATATGTCAAATATGTGTGCCAAGAGGATGGTTCCAGACCTTTTCAGTGGTGCCCAGCAACAGGATAAGGAGTAATGACCATAAACTAAAACATAATAAGTTCACCCTAAACATGAGGAGGAACTTTACATTGAGCGTGGCAAAGTACTACCAGATTGCCCAGAAAGATTGTGGAGTCTATCTCTCCTGAGATATTCGAAACCCACCAGATATGTTCCTGCGTCACCCGCTCAAGGTGACCCTGCCTTGGCAGAGGGTTTGGACCAGATGACTTCCAGAAGAGCCTTCCAACACTAATGATTCTGTGATTTTGTGATCTCAAGCAACAGCTATGTACTTGTGGAGAGAGACAATGAATGAACTACAGCTTAACTGCATATCAAATTTAAAAAAAAAAATCATCTCTGGCATCAGAAACCATAGGTCTAATGTAAGCCCTTTCAAAAACAGCAATAAATTTTGCAGCTGAAATGAAAGCAAAAAGATTCAGGGAAAAACCTTGAGCCTCATCAATAATGACAGTAGAGTACCAATCAAAAGCCATCTATGTGTTCAGAAAACTAGATTGCACCTGGTCTGTATGAATGCAATTAATGAAGCAGACTACTATAGGTAGCAGAAAACAGCAGGAACTTTGCAAGACGAAATGAGTACTAAAATTATCAAGGTTCTCCTTTTCTCATTCCAGAATTCTGAAAGAAATACTGTAAAATAAACCCAAATTAGACTGTATTATTTTATCCCAATAGTTTCCCTTGATAAGGCAATTGATTTTTTTAAGTGGAAAAAGTACAGTTGGTCTCACCTATCTAGATTTTGGTGATTAGTGTGATGAAATGTTGTTAGAAGTTGCTACTTAAATGGAAGAATATGTGTATCAGTTAAAGAATTTTAAAATTACTAAGAAGATGGCAAATAGACAATATTGGGTTAGTGGTAAAAATTAAGATTAGAGAAAAATTCTTACTATGCTACCTCCAGGACTTCTATTGAGACTTTTATTTTTCATTAACCTTGTCTCAAAAATCAGGATTTTTAAATGAAATGCATTTTTAATGAAATGTGCAAGCAACATATTTAGGATTTACTGTCAGAGGACTGGAATATCATACCTGGAGAATTAAACAACTGAAAAATATATTTTTCATCCTGAAAAAGACATTAGACTTCTTTCTATTACAGACTTCCTAGTTTCTTTCATTGTTTTATCTTCAGTTTTACATTCCTGCATCAGAACAAATAAAAAGACTGAAGAACTGCCTTACAATGCGTCTACAAATCCTATCTCCATTTTTGGCATATATCCCCAAGAGGTTACTTGCATTTTGTAGTATCTATATGCCAGAACCGTGCTGGGTTCTGTCCAGCAGTGAAATGACTTGAAAACTATGACACTTTATCCACAAAACTACTCAAGACTACAGAGGTACCTAGATAGGTAACATGACAGGTATGTTTTCTTGGGGAGACCTGTCAACAGCATTTTTTCCTTCATTTCACATGCACTTGCAACACTAAACAAACTTGAAAAAAACCTTTTGAAAGGAATAGTATACAAACATGATACCACTGTTCTATTCAAAATCTTCTGCCACTGTGTTGCCTTTTTCCCAACCTGCAAGATAATTTTAGTGAGCATGTAATACAAGGGCAGATCTGTATTCGAAGGCCTTCAGGGGCAGTTATGGAAAGATGTCCACACAAGCTCACCCCCAGGGGTGAGTACATTTTTATAGGTTTTAGGAAGTTGGCATAATTGATAAAAGACACTGATTAGGAGCACAAATGGTGATGCAATTCCCCCCCAGGTCAAGCCCCTTCTCTGGAGCCCCCATTAGCACTGGCTGTACTTTGTCCATGAGAATGGATCTTGAAGATTTGCTCCATCCTTGGTTCCCAGGAAGAACCAAGATAGCCCTGGGGCGTTGTACCTTCCAGGGCTTGGAGCTCTGGAATTTGTTTTGTCTTCCTGCCTAGAGAAAGGCCATGGAAAATTACTGGGAAAACTAGCTGCTAATACAATAGGCTACACAGCTATAAATATGTGTGTGAAGAATACAAAGAACATAAAAAAGGGGAAAAGGCAAAAACCAAACGGCATCAATTGCAAGATTAAATTACTTAGGGAAACCAAACACTTGGTCAATCATAATGCTTTTATTTTAATATGGCAATGAAATCTTCCTGCTAAAATTATTAGTTATGAGTAATGGCAGAGCTGGCTCATGATTAATTTTCATTACCATATTATTTAGCTGTATGAAACAAATATTGTACCTACTTTTATACCTAAAATCAATATTCATCTCAACTAGAAAGAAGCAGCAATAAACACCTGCAGCACTTGCTCAAGGACAAATGAGGCAAATCAAACTTATTTCTTTTAAAATGTTTCAGAGTTAAATTTGTATCAGAAAGCATCACCAATGTATCTTGCTAGCAAACACATTCTCTGAGCAAGTACAGCAGATTCTTCTTAAAAATCTAAGACAATTTGGAGTTTTTACAGTTTTTGGTCATAATCTCTCACACTGCTATATAAAGATTTTCAGTAGTCAGCAAATACTCACTATTTAAGTTTAAAAAATATATTTAGGTATGTCTGCATCATCTGAATCTATGCATTTCCATGTACATGGAAGCATTCAGGTTTTAGAAAATGCCAAGGATTGTGTCCTGAAAAATCATAAATCTAGCCTCCTTATTATACAAACAAAAAACCAAACCAAAACCAAACACTCACCCTGCAGTATCTAAACAACACAATAATTTTATTTCTTTTGTCATTTAATAGGAAACCTAGCAAAAAATTTTCCCTATGAGAAGCTCTTAAGACAAAAAAGTAAAAGGAATCTCATTAATTGGACTGTATACGGAAGGGAAGAAATAGCTAAAAATGTGATAAGGCTTGGTGTTATTCAAAAACAAAATCACTGCTATCCAAGAACATTTTTCATTGTATAACTAAATTATTGTTTGCTAGACTGACTAAATAGCAACATATGACAGAGTAAGTGCTTTTCAAGCTGTTATTTTATAGAAAGAGAGCATTCGTATTGATTCCTACATGTGATACCAGCTTATTTACAGAGGAGAGCCAAGCAATTGGTTTTCTCCTTCTCCCTATCTTTGTCTCTCCTTCTTTCTTGGAGTTATGATCACTGTATATTTCTGTGCAAAAAAAGAGTGGAAATTAAGTTGATATAGTCACCAGAAAATCCTGCTTTGTACAAGTGCTCAGGACAGCAGCTACTTCTAGTAGACAGGTGGATAAACTGCAATCCTGTTTTTGTCAGAAATAAATTGTAGTAGTGAGAGTTTGAATGAACACTCCTTGCTCAGACAATGCTCATTTAAATGGTAATGCCAGCAGGCCTTATAAGAAATTAAGTGAATAATATGAGTAGGCTTGAGTCCCTTATGAATAAATTACTTATGTAATTCACCCATATAGTGAAGCAGAAGTCATCAAAACTGCTGAAGACTGTGGAAGATTAGAGAGTCCTTTCTACTGGAAAGAATATGTTCTTTCCTTTGATTTACCATGCAAAGAAAATAGTTTTGTGCCTGTGAATTGAAAAACAGAAACTGTCTGCCCTTCATATTTTAACTTATAAAATAGTGTCTGCTGACTAAGCAATTATCAATTGCTCTAAAAGAAAAAGAAAAATATCTTTGAAATTAAATTACCAATATATATTGTTACTCAGTGTCAAGGAAGTTTCAAGTTTTCTCTATAATATGGCTTCATTTTCACTTTTCTCCGTGCAAACATATACTTTATAGTTCTTACAAGTTCTTTGTAGCACCAAGAAGAATTGTCATTAATTCATTAAAACTAGATAGAACAACTCATTATAATGGCATACAGAAGAAAAACAAAAAAAAACCCAAAACATTAATAATATGTGTTAATACAGTGTAATGGCTCAAATGAAGAAAGGAAAAAGCTTCACTTTGGCCATATGGGCTGAAGACTGAATTCTTCAGTAAGATCTCCTTTCTTTCAGTCTAATGATATTCTCAGCACTTATTTCAGTGCTACAATCATGCCAAAAGAGAATGCTGTACCTTCAGGGATCACATTGCTTGGTATGTAATATGTTTTCTATACCAAAAAAACAAAAACCAAATCAAATCAATGTTTTTCCACCTTGCTGTTATTGCACTATCAAATACTTTCAATTAGAAAGTTTATTGATTGTTTATTAAGCTTTCATAAAATATTATTAACTGGAAAAAAGTCCTGTAACCTTTGGTGAGCTAACCTTTGTCAGACAAAAGGGTATTTTCAATACTCCTTTAGTATTATTATATTACACTTAGTAAGTATAGCTGAAAGATTACAGTCCTATTGTCTGAAGCATACATACACATCCTGAAAGAAGAAAATAGAGAAGGGTTCACTTCTTAAATGAGAATGCATATATTGTTCATGTCACATGACACAGACCTTAATAGGTAAATCAAAACTGCTACTGATTAGATATAAAGACTCAGTAAATTTAAATGACATTAAATATTATTAACAACTCACAGAGCAAAAAGCAACCTGAGTAATTCTACACTGAACTTACATAAAATGCAGAGAAGAAACCTCTCAAGTATTTTTCAAATATTCTCCTCCCTCGTGTCCTGGAGAAGGGTCTGGTTACCTTTTTTTTTCACAAAACAAAGGGTGTTGATAAGGAGAAAGGAAAGCAGGTCATGCCCAGACTCGCTTCTCTACTTTTGAAGGCTCAGGATTAGAAAGAAATAAAAGCAATTACTTTTTTTTTGTCAGCTAGTGTTATCTTTATAAGAATATATAATAAAACAGTGCATGTTTTCACGAGAAAAACTTTATAAAAAAATCAAAACTCTATAGTTAACTAGATTTTCACAAATTATCATTTAATAACACAAGATTTCATTTAAAACACACAGAGAGTAATGTGAGATCTTGTTTTTCCTTATTTGTAACCATGTTGGCTATGACAATTATCTTAAAGAGTTTCAGGTCAAGTTGTGGTTCTAACTGGATCTTTTAAAATTTTATGTTAACTTGCAACTTGCTTTGCAATTTATATATCCCTTTCTCTAATTGGTAAGGTTTCGATGACTACTTGTTATCTTACTTTGCAAATGATCAATTCACTGCTACATACTCAGAAAAGATTCACTATTTGTAGCAAGCAGTCAAATCTATCATCATAAAGTATTATAAGCAAAAGAATTAAAACACTGAGCTGTAACTATGAAAATTATTAGAAAATTAGATTAGGAAGATTGTCCCACAGTACTGATATTATCCTCAGGTTAGAAACTTAAGCTGACTTCAGTGGGAACTACCATCATTAGACAAATTAAATTTAAACGTGGCATCAATTTTAATACTATTTATTTTAAAATACTTCAGAAAACATGGGTTGCACTTTCAGAGAGAAAAATGCCAACACATCTCTGCAACAACTGCAGAGCCATCTGGAAGATCATGTTCGTGCTGTAAGCATGCACATCTACTGCACATCCACTGCCTGATCTTTCCTTATATAGAGCTGCAGCTGTTTCACAGCTGCTGAGGCAGCAGCTTCATCAGCACACACAAGGTCCCCAGAGGTCCTCACCTGGTCTAATCTGTGTGGCATGTTTTATTTTAAAGCCTAGGGAGAATGATGTTGGCATCAAACTCTATGTCACCCACACAGTGCTTTCAGACTGTCTTGGCTTCCACTTCCCATTACAGTGATCAGAATGGGAAACCTCCTGGGCCTTTCTGCTACAAAGCTGTAAAGAAGCCTTTTGATTTCTGGTGCCATAAGCTGTTGATAACAAGGTTTGCAACCTGCCAGAAGCCCTCCTGAAATTTCACTGTTTATTCTCCTCCCTGCATTATCATGAACTTTAAAATGTAGGTTATCTTGAGTGCCTGTGCCTAACAACAAGTCTATCAAATATATTGTGTGTGTTCCTAGTTGCAAAAAAACAAACAAACAAACAAAAAAAAAACCTAAAAAGAAAGCAGAAGCAATTTATTGACATACATACATACAGGGAGCAGGTTTTAATGTACATGCTGTCTGTATTTCCTACATTTTTTATCACACCAGGAAACACATCTGAATCTTCAATTTATTCACTACATGGCTCTTATTTGCCCAAGGAGACCATCTTTTATATATAGTACTCCAAATAAACTCTGTTAATGGGAGGTTCAGGTCTGGGACAGGAAGTCAAGTGAATTAAGTTGCACTGGAAACTTCCCAAATGCCAGGATACTCATATGTAAGCCATCATTTCCCAGTGTTAACCATTTAATTTTCATTCAGTTAAACAAAGAACGTGGATGCATATACTACATTTAGTAATTTTCTTTTCCATGAATAAATACAAAGAAGCCGCTTACAAAATAATTCTCATTCTTTACAAAGGAAATATTGTAGCAAGTGAAGTCTTTATGATGATTGATTTCTTTCCACTATGTGAATCTCTCATCCACCATCCAGCACCCTTTAGACTTCTCTTCCTCCTCAAAACCACCTTTGTCATTCTTGCCTGGGATTGTTCATAGAGTTCAGCTGAAAATCCATACTGTAGTTCTACAAAACTCTGCTGAGAAGAACCCATGTATTTACCATCTGTGGTCTCTACAAATGTCAAACCAATGTGACAGCAAAGTCTACATTTAGATGAAGTGCTTGTTTCTAAACTGGATAGTAAAAGGTCTGTGTCCAAACTGCAATTTCTTATTATGTAATGGGCTGTGAAGTCATTGCTTATTCACTTCTCTTTCAAGTAACCATCATGTCACCTTACAGTAGGATACTCAACACCAATATTAGTGTTTGGATTAAAAATATCTCTGGAACAAAATAATTAAACTTTCAATTAGACATGAAAATCATAATAATCTCCTGAATTTTTATTATTACCCATTATTTAGTGTTTTAACAAATGATATAATTATATTTTCCCTCTGCTTTTCTGCATTTTATTGAGGGACCACATAAAGTAACATCTTTATGCGACAGCTTTGGGATCCATTGTTATGAAAGGTACTACCTAGAGATCTGCAGTATCAGGAAAATATTTTATTGCAATGTATTTTATCACAAGTATTTGATCGATTTAAGCTAATGTTAACCAGCATGACTGTCTTTCTTTTTCCGAGCTCAATCTGGATTTTAGAGTGCAACCTGTGGTGCTTAATCATTTAAGGTGAAGTAATGGAAGTATATGTGACATACATGATAAATCAGACTGGGCAGGTTTTAGACAAAATTTGTTCTAAAATTGATATGGCAATATTTTCTTAATCTCACTATTAAGTGAGGAGAAAAAACAGCTTAACTCCCACCAGTTAATTCCAATTTACTTCAGTGACCAGTAATGTAAATTAGTAGATTGGTTCACAAAACAAAGAAGAAAAGAAGAAACCCTCAGAAGAGATTAAAGGATAGGAATGTCTCATGGTATCATCACTAGTTTAAATACAGACTGGAATAATGGCATCACAACAGTTTAGACTTGAATATACAATGGAAAATTTCAAAGACTGAAAATTAGTTGAATTGCCATGTCAATTTTCTGATTTAATACCATAAAACCTGACTTAATCTAAAACTAAAAAAAAAAAAAACAAACTTACAGACCTCTGAAACTTTAAATGTTTAGGTAAAATATTAGTACAGAAAGGATAATACTGAGCCCTGGCACAGATTAAAAGAGACAATTAGTGGTTATAAAAACTAATTTTAATTATAAGTTGAATATGTATAGAAGAAAACATGAAGAAGACTGCATTTAGTTCATGAACTAAAATCATACATCTAGAGTAAAAATAACTGCAGAAGTCTGCTGATAACATAATTTGAAGTTAAGCACAACAAAGACTGCACTATATTGAAATTAAATCATAGTAAAAAATTTAAAAACTTGAAACTTGAGTACTGAAGTCCTAATTAATGATAAAATCTTCTTTTATGACACTGAAGTTTGATACTATACAAATAGCCACTGAGTATTGAGCAGCATCAGCCAATAACATGAAGTAAAACATTTCAAGCACTTACTGGAGACCTTTCCAATTCTGCCAACATAACAAATCTGTGCAATCTCTGACCTGACAGATTGTTGATGAGTTATTACTAAAAAAAAAACCAAACTAAAGCTAACAAAAAACCCAACCCAAACCTAAACACCTACACAAAAGCAACACATAAGTGTCAGGAAAGAACACGGCACAACTTGCCTAATCAAATAAACCTACTTTCCTATTAAACTTAATACTTACAGAAGACTGATTCTAGGTACATTAGACAAAATGCAGGAGCTTATTCTTTCACAGAATCACAGAACTGACTAGATTGGAAGAGACCTTTGAGATAATAGAATTCAACTCATGAACTAACCCTGTCTTGTCAAAGAGACCATGGCACTGGCTACAAAAGAGACCAAAAGACTGGCTACATCCAGTCTTTTCTTAAACAGCTCCAGGGATAGTGACTCTACCACCTCCCTGAGAAACCCATTCCAATGCACAATCACTCTTTCTTTGTAAAGAAAAAACACACACACAGAGCTAATTTTGCATTGTCTTACACAATGAGACATCTTCCATATGCAGAAGCAAAGAGAACCAGAAATACTCCTGCAATTAGAGATTATATGTTGCACATCTCTAAATAAGAGACTACATTTCAAAGTGATACCAAGTGCTCCAAAATCTGAATTTATTCCCCATCAACAAAACCCAATATCACAGGATATCAACAATTCATCTTTCTAATCTGTGACTTGTCTTGAAATCCATAATAAAGATAATGAGAAAAAATTTTGGGAACAAACTGCAGGTATATCCAATGAACAGGTATTTTTTTTTTTTTTTAGGATAATATCAAATGAAACTAATCTCAGAGATTTGCCCAAGACTCAATTCACTGAGTTTGCAAAAACAAAAAGCACCTGTGTCAGATGAATTTATAACAGCTGAACTGAAAATCAGTTGTACCTCATGTACCTAACCTCCCCATTTACCTACCAATTTGCTACCAGAAGTGTGCTACAAGGGTCTTCTGCAGAAACCTAAAATCACCTGACTTTACCACACAACAAAAAATAAAATCTGTGACAGATTAAGAGTGTGAACAGTCTTCTTTATTTTAACTGCAGCCTGGTTTCCTGGTCTGCCTTTGAGTCAAGGAGACCTGTTGGAAATGCCTTGTGCCTGCCTGAAAGACTATTTCCTTAACTGCTCTTGGCATTGAAATGAGCTAAAGAGTTTATAATCTGAAGCATCAAGTTTGAAATATTGCAGGGCATTTTCATTGCAAAGACCTTAATAATGTTTCTTCTTGGAGGTATGAATTAGTCTAAATCACTATATTTTTTCCAATTTATTTTCTTTTATTCTGTAGCATGTAGATAAACCTGACATAATAATTCTTGTAGCGATTTGAAATAAGACATAAGGTACAAGACAGACACATTTAATTGCAGGTGTAGTGAACACAAAAAATTGAACTATCAGATTATATCTGGGAACCAAAAGGAAGCATTATGTAAATCTCTGGATAAATAAGAGGCACCAAATAGAGTAGAAAATAACAGACAGTTTATGAAAGCAGTTGGAGTACTAAAATAAATAAGGCAATAAAATTATTGGGAGGACAAGTTAGCTTAGAGACAATTCGCTCTTGCTGTGAACCATTTACAAGAAAGTTAAAACTAGGCAAGGTGAAGTAAAAGGCAGAACAAGATCAATTTCATTTCATTTCCACAAAGTGAAGCAACATTTCAAATTGTCATAAACCACTTGTTGTTAATTGCCATTATTGATCACTTTAGTTGTGTGGCTGTGTTCCAAAAAGTCTATGCTACTCAGCTGTGCTCTAACATGAGACATGCTTTGATTCATGCATTCTTAAATTGAAACTGAGCCTCACATTTTCAAAGTCTACGTACTATACCTAGCCCACAGTTAAGGTCTTCTTAGCCCAGCTGTTTAGCTTCTCTTCAATTATCCTGAACAAATGTTACCTTCTCCATTTAGAATAACCCACCAATGAAAATAAAAAAACCCCCACATTCAGCTCTCCCTTTCTCGGGAGTATTCTAAAACACCCTAAAAGTTGATGCCTACAGCAAAACAAGCTGACAAGTCAGTAATGACATTCATTTAAGAATGCTTTTCTCCATGGAAAGTTGCTTTGAATTTTTTGAATGATTTCACTTATTAATATACAGTGGTGGAACTGAAAGGCTGCAATACATTTTATTTTTCTACTTGATTTCTAGAAGCAAAATAGACTTGGAGATGTCAGAAGTCCTGCACATTTTCACAGTCTTTCTGAATACATTAACACAAAGCTAAGGCAAAGCCTGAGTTTCATGATCTTTAAGAAATCACTCTGACCAAAGAAAACTTACTGAGTTGAAATTTAGATATGCATTCAAAGCTTAAACCTCCAACAAGCATCTGGTAAAGCAGACAGAATATACAGGGTTCTTATGATTGAAGTAAAATTCACACCAAGTATGCTATCATTATACAGAACATGCTTGTGCAAACAGAGCACATTACAGCACTGGTTATGAAGGTATTTAAATACATGTTGAGATACTTGGATAGAAATCCTGTCTTGGATTGAAGACAAAAAGCAGAGCAAAACCTACAAAAAGAGGCACTGACACATGAGTAAAAGAACAGCTCCTAGGTGAAGTACACATCCAATGTTAACCTACTGTGGTTATTAAGAAAATGCATTACGTTTAGATCTGATACTGCAAAACAAGAAAATGTCGCTTGAGCAAGCACTCAACACAACACAAATGAATGAATATATTTTTCCTATAAAAGTTAAAAACTAGTGTAATTCTCAGGGTGAGACTGAAACTACAAAGAAAACAAGAAAAAAAAAATCATGTTTCACTAAAAATACTGAGAATTAGGCTGATCTCCAATTCTAGTATTCCAGAGTACCTGAGGAGCAAAATACACATTTTTGGTTGAGGACTTATAACCATTTTTATCAGTGAAAAAAGTATTTCCTTTTCAAATATTTGTGTAAAAATGGTTTCATATTTCTCCAAAGTAAAAGAAAACATGCATCTGTCACATAAATCTAAGTGTGTAAGATATTTTTATTTTGAGGTGGGTTGACTTCATGGCAAAGTTAGGTATGTTTTGGCATAACTTTCCAGAATAGTTAAAAACCTTACTAACCCTAACAAAATCTCTCTCAAAATTTCTCACCAGCTGAGTCACATGGCTGTTGCATATATTTATGTTCACTACATATATATGTTCACTAACAGGTGAAGAAAGATCACAGATTGGTTCTGACGTGCTGGTGTACAAGCACAGCTTCTACTTTGTGTCTCTACTGAATGGCAAACAGCTCATCGAGCTGAGGTAAGTTTAAGTTGGATATTTGTACTAAAATCACCGAAGTTGCTTTTGCCACGAGTAGCTGTACGTACCTAGGAGACCAATGTCTCATCTCCAGCCTAATCTGGAACATATCAGAAGTGCAGAATTTCAGCTCATGGTTCCAGAAATAACCAGAAATGCAAATGCTCTGTGAAGCATTAAACCTGACAAATGGAAGGACATCACTTCACTAAAGTTTGCTCTCATGCTGAGGGCTTAATCAGGACTAGATTAACCTACCCATTCTATGTTAAATTATCCTACTGCCATGCATGGAAAAAATACTGTTCAATAAAGTTTCTTAGTCTTCATCAGTTTTACCTCATCGTCCAAAACCCCTGAAAATCAAGTATGGGCTTTAAACTGTAAATGTAAATGAATAAAGGTGAGTCCCAACTTATATAAATAATTCTAATCAAGTCATACATGAAGCATTTCTTTCTCACCTTTATGTCTTTAACGTCAAAGACCGTGTGAGTATGTGTTCAGATTCTCGTCGTCAGGAATCAGAACATACAGATATACCTTCTTCAACCACATTCTTTGTTATTTAATAACTTGACCTCAGGCTGGCATTTCCTCTTCTGCTTTCACTGTGTCAGAAAGAAAGCTGTGTATGCAGTGCATTGGCACACAGTGAATCCAGCATCTTTGAAACAGCATTTTAATTCAGAAATATACTCTGTAGACTAAATGACTTCAGGTATCTTCTCAACATCTTCACTTTTTTTGATGTCTAATGCACGAATACTTAATTTAATTTTTGATAATAATAAGAACAAAATGTCATCACTATATTTGTTTTTCCAGAGTAAAGGGAAATGTTGCCGTATGAACAGTATAAATGAGCACATATATTTAGTACTTTCAAATAACTGCAGAGATAAGAGAACCTATTGCAACACCACTATGAGGACACCATTTACATGCGAGGGAAAATGCAGTTTTCAAGTTAGTGTCAAACCAGTTTTTAAATTTAATCATCTAAATGCAGTGTTTCTCTAGTCTATGGGGATGTAAGAAATTTATCTTTTACTGGTAGCAGTGAATTTCAGAGCTTGTTTTGCAGGGTGTGGGTTTTTGTTTTTTTTACACATAAACGCAACCATGTCTCCCATTTTAAGAGGAAATGAATTTTCATTCATTCTTCACGTATAAGAATTTTTAGTTTTTTTTTTTAATGGGGACATATCAATTACCAGACAGAGCTGTAATCCATGTACTGAACTAGTACTGAGTACATGTAATGAGTTCTAGCTTTTCAAAGAATAAGAAATATAATTTTTTCCCTAGTTTCCTGCTATATTACATGTTCTCTTAAGAGCTGCTCCATAAAAGGGAAGAACAAGGTTAAATTTCTCATTAAACATTAATTCAAGATTTAGGTCCTGAATAAAATAATTCTTTATTCTTTAGCAAATTTGCGCAGTGCCCCTGAAGTATCACAGCCCATTTAAACTATAACTAGCACTAGTAGCTTTATGTGTATATCTGCATATCTATATTAATATGTTAAGGTCAAATTACAGTATTTCAAGTGCTGTTAGTAATTGACTGTGGTCCTGATTCAGCTCCTGTGAAGTAAATGCAAGACTTTGGTGATTTAAACAGGAAGTTGAGTGAAATAAAAAGTTTAGGATAGATGTGCACCAATCACACAAATGCAAAAATAAAAGTCATTGTGCTTGAATGGATATAGGGATATATTGTCACTGTAGTTACTTTGTAGATACTGTATGAGTTTTCCTAAAATGTATTATTATTCAAATACAAAAGGGTCTACTTTTTATTTTCAAATTAAGAACCAGAACTGTCATACCAGAACTCTCATACCAGAACTATCAAAGATACTATAAATCCCTATTTCATTTTATAGCTGTTTACTCATCCTCAGCTGCAAAACATCGCATAAAACTACTCTTCATATACATCCTTATTTAAACTGCTTTATTCTCTGGGGACTGTTCAATTTATGTGACCCATATGGTTCATTGCAAAGCTTCTCTGTTCACGTTGATTTTAAAACATAAAGATGGGAATGGAAAGAAGTGGAAAAATAATGTACGTATATATCTGTTTCCTCTCTACAGACATAACTACTGACATTTATGTGTACTTTTTTCAAACAGGATGATCTCAAATGTCCTGAAGTTGTGCTATGCCCCCCTATATGAACTTACAGGAAACAACACCATTTTGGTTTTATAAATACCCACAGTTATGGACATACCATAAACTGACTCCACTAAGTGAGAATAAAGAGAAAACATTGTAATTGATGGGTTGAAGAAAATAAAAGCCTATATTGAAAAGGCACAGGAAACACCTTTATATGAAAGAAAATGTTGCCCATCTTCCAACCATCTGGTTTTCCCTTTTATTCTTCAAAGCTTGTAGAACAGATATTTCTTCAGACAGGAGTTAGAGTGACACACTTGCAATTCTCATGAGACAGCATAAGACTTTACTGTTTAACGTGCATAACTTCCAGATGATTTCTCACCTATTACAACTTAAACAGGTCACAGTAAATTCCATCAATACCTTTGCATAAATATCACCCATTGCCATTTTAACAGTTGCATGTTCTAACCTCTAGCAAAATGTCTCACATGAATTTCATTATATTCACTCAGCCTTTGGGCATATTAAATGCAGTAGGTGTGTTGTAAATGCACTAATCACTGTCTAACTAAACTGCAATGCTAGCAGACAAGTGTGAATGCAGTCAGGCACTAGTTCTGTCATTGTATCAGTGATTCCTGCCTATTTTGACACTGAAGATGCTGGTGAGACAAAACAATGCCTGAATTCATCATCCAGGCACCTTGCAAAATTCCTGTTCTGGTTCACTTAAATGTTGTGTCAACCATCTCTGGGAGCACAATACCATAGGAGCACACAAAGCGGGGGATAATGTCAGGCAGCCTTACAGGCATTCCAGAAGCAGAACAGTTAGCACACTTACCCTGCTTTTCCAAGTTCCAAATCAAGAGCATCCCAGGTCTTCAATGACTTGGAATGAATGCAACCTCTGTAACATTTCCAAAACTGTGCATTGTATTTTCATTACTAACCACAACGAACAATTGTGCATTTCAGTGCTTACATGTTTACAGAACTGAAAAGATTCAGGCTCTTAATATAGAAAGTATTCAAGCTCAAATACTGATTTTAGTGTATTTAGCTTAAACACAGGTCATTCTGAGAGGTTTGGTGAATATGGAGAATATCAGTTTTCTAGACCCAAAACCTTTTCCAGAAGACCCTAATGCTGTGGGCTTTGTGGTTTAGATTGGTTTAGGGTTTGGTTTTGGTTTCTTTTGTGATACTAGCCCTTTTAAAAGAAAATAGAAAAATTAGTGTACAAAAGGAAAAAAAAATAGATATCATATTCTACCTCATACTCTGTTTTGAGGTGTTTGTGGCTTGTGAGCACCTTTGGTGGTGTGTTGTGAGAGTGAGCAACTATTGAAATGTACTGTATACATTTAAGGGCTTGTTAGCCAACACCTTGTGAGTCTAAAGCAATGGGCTGGCTGATGGGGTTATGGAGACTGTACAGTAGGAGCCTGACACATGTCTAGTGTCTGTTCAGCCTGAGAAGAATTGTGATAGTGAACATAGTGAACATCACTTCATCTACCAGTGAGTTATGACAAGTAGTAACAAATCAGATAAACTTCCTTGTTTCCTTAAAGGGAACCAAATTTGCATCTCAGACTAGCATTCTCTAACCAATTTATTACAAGTAATTTCAAGACCATCAGATTAAAAGATTTTGTATGGAAACTCTTTGCTCGGCATTATATCTTTGCATATACCAAATGGGAAAAGTGTAGAGGTATTTGTGTGTCTGCAGATACAAAAACTTAAATACAGGTTGCAAGAAATATTGTACCATTTTGTAGCTCAGATTGTGTGCAATGCCCCATACAGAAAGAGAGAGATGACCAAATGTTAGATTCTGCAGACCAGAGGCAGGGAGGTATAGGTCTGATTCCAACCCCTTTTCTTGGTCCTTCCTAAGGGACCAAGACAGAACAAGCTGTTACAGCATCTCAGAGGTGGTAAGTTTGGTGTGGATTTAAAGTCCATTAGGGAGAAAAAATAAATTAGTTTTCACCACTGACTGAGATTCTAAATCTTAAAATAAAAAGCAATAAAAGGGAAAAAAAACCCCAACCAACCAAAACCCTTTCCTTCCCATTCTCATAGGCGTTATACAAACAATTCTTTTCCTGTTTTCTTTCAATAAAACTCTTATATTAGGAATAGAAAAAATTAGTTCAGCTTGCTTTTTCTTCAATTCAGCAAACATGACAAACAAGAGTAACTGGCTTGAACTGAGTTGAAACTTATTTAATTCTTAAAATAGACGTAGTTATTACTCATATTGAACAAAGAAGTATAATTAAGCTCATGCTAACACAGGAGGGTAAAATTAATTAATTATATGTTATGGAACAAATCTTTCTTTTTATCTGCTAGAAAACTGTCTATAGCCATAATTTTTGTTATTGCCTTCTCTCTGCAATAATTTCTTGACTAAAACTCATTTAGAACACTGACTTTTTAATTCAAGGGGTTTTTGTCTGGATAGAAGTCCACACGGGAGGTCTAGTCACTGAATGAATGATACTAACACTGAGAATTGCAATCCCAGTGTGACTACTCCAATTTAGATATGAGAAAATAATTTGTGAGAAAACGTTGAATAATTCCTCTATATTCACTGTGTTTAAAAACAACCCAAACAAAACAAAACCAAAAAAGCAAAACAAACAAAAAAGCAAACCCAAAATAAGTTAATGTGCATGGCACATTCTAATTTTAGATCATGTATCTGGAACATACTCTGTGTCTTACTCTGTTTCTTTAGTTTTTCCTATTGTCTACAGTTTTATAGTACCTTAGGAAAAAATTCAGTTGGATGCAAACAGTCAATAATTTATTAAGATACTTCAGCCCTACACTGTTAATGCTACAAATCCAAAGTGGTGAAAAAAAAAAAAATAAAAAAAACCCCAACCCCAAGACTCTCAGAAAAATTACTATTTTTCTTCCCATCAACTCTGTGCATAGAGACTATTTTTTTTAAACATAGATTTTTCATCCATGCATTGCATGTTGCTCAAAAAATACAGTTCAAGTTCACACTGAACTTTGTGACTCATGCACATCTGTATAGACCATTAAAACTACAGTTGAAATGATGTTACAAAACATCCTTTGCTAACAAACGGCTAACGCATTGAATTAATCTAATAGGGAAAAAGCAGGTGGATATTGGTAGATAGGAGCTGTGAAAGAGGAAGGAATTAGTGTAGTTTTGTGGCAGGAGCATACTCCTGCTCCATAGCCAACACCTGATAGGTGGCAGCTTTTCCCATGTCTGGCAGGGCCGAATCCAGCTAGCTCCAAGATGAGCCTGCCACTGTCCAACGCTGGGCTCATCAGTGACAGTGGTACTGGGAAAACATATTTAAGGAGGGGCAGGAAGTTACTGGGCAAAAGCAGTTTCAGCCAGAGAAAAGAGGAGGGAGAAGATGGAGAATGATGGGGAGTAGGTGCTCCAGCTGCTGGAGCTTGTGGTGAGACCGGCCGTGCTCCTGCAGCCTACCATGGAGCAGAGATCCACCTACAAACTCTGGAGGACCCCACACAGTACAGATGAATGGATGCCCAAAGGAGGCTGTGACCCTGTGAGCAGCCAGTGCTAGAGCAGGCTCCTGGCAGGACCTGCAGACCAATGGAAAGAGGACTCTACACTGAAGCAGCTTTGCTGGCAAGACTTCTCCATGGGGTGCCATGCAGAAGCAGTCTCTTCCTGAAGGACTGTACCCTGTGGAAGAGACACATGCTAGAGCAGTTTGGGAGGAACTGCAGCTCATGGGAAGGACCCGTGTTGGAGAAGTAAATAAAGGACTCTCTCCTATGGTGAGGAAACCCTTGCTGGAACTGTTGATTGATGAATTGTTGATGTCCTTGTCTTCTCCTTTGCCAGGAAGGAAAAACAAGACAGACACACTCTGATTGTTCCTGTACTGTTGAACTTTCTCAGAACTGTTTTGATTGTCAGGTGTTCTCAGGATAGTGTGACATACACATTAAATTTTCAGCTTCATTAGCTACTAACCAAACTCATATAAAATACATTTTCTACCTCAGGACAGTACTCATGAAAAATTAAAAGCATTGGCCTGAGGTAATACCAGCTAAACTATTCTTCATAATTAGAGTTAAAATTGGCTTATGCTTCGAAATGTAATACAAGAGAACATTTTCACCAGCAAATTATTTGATCATGCAATCACAATGAAAAAAAAAATCTTACTTTCAATTTGTAACAGTACATGTGTAAACAAATTGGAGATGTTTCCATTTGATTATTAAAAAAATGTTTGAATATTAAGTCAAGTGAGGTCTTTATACAATCTAAAGTAGGCAATCTACTTAAAACCATTAACGCAGGAAGGAATAAACTACTGTTATTAATATAGAGTAGCTAGAATTCTGAGTTAAGCACCTCATAAATTACTGCAGTAGCAATGGTGATCCCTCCATAGTAGCACCAGCTTTGACAGTGACAGCGATTTAGACTGGAACAACAAGCATTAAATTACAGTGTTTCTCATGTAATTTTGGCACCAATGACTAAAAAAATTAGCCACTGCTACCCTTAGGATAGAGGAGATGAATATGACCCTATCTGTTTCCAAGGTGGACAAGTCTTTTTCCTCTGAAGGAAAATGTTGCTTTTAGGTCATTCTGTAAACACAAAACAACTACAGTAATTGAATATAGCATGAAATTCTTGTAAAATATAGTTTAATTTGAAAATATGTTTTTTTTTTCTTAAAAAATAAAAAAGTGTCTTTTGTTTGTTTGCAAATGTGTTGGTTCCTGGAGCTTGGAACAAAATGACCTGGTAATATTTGCTGAAAGGTTTTTAAAACATTTAAAGCAGATGTAACTTTGAAAATAGTTTTGCTTAGCTGAGACTTTTCAGTCAGATCAAGTCATCAGTATTGAAAAATGAGACTGGCACGAGGATGCTTTGGTAATTATTATCATATATATGATATGATGGTCAATAATGGCCAGTAATTTCCTTGTGCTAAGTTACAGGACAATGATACCATGTTATTTAATATCAGTACTTGTATAAAAGAACTGGACACCTATTGTACATGTGTTAATATTCTGCAAATTAATAGATAAAAGAGAACATACTGGATAAAAGAACACTTGTACAAAGACTTGAAAATATATTACCATTATCAGTGTTTCATGGGGCGATATCAGGTTCGTGCTCTTAAGGAATGAAACCCAAAGGGAAATTTTTTTTTACTCTTCTTAGTATACCTTTCACTGTGTTTAATTACATTTGTATGTAGTGCTTTATTATTCATGATAATCATGGTCACAGTGTAGAATAAAAACTTACAAGTAAATGTAATAATTACATATCTAATGAAGTGCCAGTGGTCAGGTAAAGGCAAAATACTGTAAAATGAACTTTGATACGGATGAGCAGTGGTGATGCCAAAAGGCTTCACTGGTGTGAATGTCCTATGAATGGGTCCCTAGATATTTAGAAGGAAAAACTTTTCTAGAAAAAAAAATATTCTAAAAATGTAGTTGACCAATGACTGATAGATTCTGCAGGGTAGCGGCTGGAGAGCAGTGCCATGGAAAGGGACCTGGAAGTCCTGGTCCATGGCAAGCTGACCATGAGCCAGCAGTGCCCTGGCAGCCAGGAGGGCCAACCCTGTCCTGGGGTGCATCAGGCACAGCATCACAGCCAGGCAAGGGAGGGGATTGTCCTGCTCTGCTCTGAGCTGGGATAGCCTCACCTCCAGTGCTGGGGGCAGTTCTGGGTGCTGCAATGTAAGAAAGAGATTGGGCTGTTAGAGAGCATCCCAAGAAAGGCAATGAGGATGGTGAAGGGCCTTTAGGGGAAGATGTATGAGGAGCAGTGGAGGTCACTTGTTCTGTTCAGCCTGGAGAAGAGGAGACTGAGGGGAGACCTCATTGCAGTCAACAACTTCCTTGTGAGGGGTAGAGGATGGGCAGACATTGATCACATTGATCTCTTCTCTGTGGTGATCCTGGCAACAGGACCCAAGGGAATAACCTGAAGCTGTATCAAAGGAGGTATAGACTGGATATTAGGAAAGGTTTCTTCACCCAAGGGGTGTTTAAGCACTGGAACAGACTCCCCAGGGAAGTGGTCAGAGCACCAAGCCTGACAAAGCTCAAGAAGCTTTTGGACAAAGCTGGCATGACTCTTGGAGCCGTTCTGTGCAGGGACAAGAGTTGGACTCAGTGATCCTTCTGAGGTCCTCACAAACCAGCATATTCTGTGAATCTGTAACTATTTCTATATATCACAATAATCTGGCACTGATTACCTGCTGAATTTCTAGAGGGCCACAGCATACCCTGTGCCAACAACAGGTTGAGTACCTTAGATCACATTCAGGAGGGTAGTAGCTTCCATATGCATATAAAGACTACAGGATTCTACATACCTCTGATGAAATTAAGGTCTGACTAAGGGCCATTTTGAATATCTACCACAGAAGCCACTGGTGACTACTGGGTCCATTCTAGTCTACTTCAGTCCAACAGTTTTCTTCAGAGTATGTAGCTGGCATTCATTTCCAGTTGTTGCCTCATTAGTTAATTGTGAGCAAGCATTTTAGAGTGACTGCAGTGTGACTAGTTACGTTATATATGACAGCTTTACTCCACTGATGGAAGCAGCTTTACAAATATAAAATGTTCATATAACTATCAGTTGCAATCTCACCTTCCCCAACTTCTACTCCCTACACCATTAAGGAAATGTAGAAATAATGACAAAATATTATATATACATACATATCTATCTATATATGTATATATATATGTATTTATATACCTTCTTATAAATTCTGCAAAGAGGTACCTGTGCCTGTCCTATCCCACAGCTTATTTCAACCACATGTGCAATGTTGAGAGCAAACATCCAGTCTTAATATCACTGCTCATTTGGAACAGTGTTGTTCCCACTGGCAGCTGTTAGAATAGTTAAGTAGTTTAAGAGAATAGGAGATGTTGTTTTCAACTGCACCCTGGGACTGAACTATCTGCTGAAATAATTAACAACACATACCTATTTGAGCAGGAATTATGCATTGACTCTGGTTTGGGGAAAAAAGTCTAGGTTAATCTCAGGAACACAGAGTTGATAATGTCATTATTTTTACTCATGGCTTTAGGTGTTACCCTCTTCTTTAAATTTCAAGTATATTTTATTTTTATTTAGTAAAAACCTGACATGCCAAGTTCCTCATACAAACTACAAATGGATTGTTTCAAACTTTTTTTTTTCATGCATATATGTAAAGAGAAAATCATTCCCTCTCAGACCAGTTTAAAACATCAGAAGACAGCACAGACTCACACAGAATCATAGAACATGCAGAGTTGGAAGGAGGCAACAAGGATCATTAAGTGCAACTCCTGGCTCTGCATAGGACTACCCAAGAGTCCCACCATGTAACCTGAGAGCACTGTCTAAAAGCTTCTTGAGCTCTTTCAGGGTTGGTGCTGTGACCACTTCCCTGGGGAGCCTGTTCCAGTGCCCAAACACCCTCTGAGTGAAGAACTAATTCCTAATATCCAACCTAAACCTCCTCCAACACAACTTCAGGCCTTTCCCTTGGGTCTTGTCACCAGTCAGCACAGAGAAAAGATCAGTGTCTGCCCCTTCTCTTCCCCTCATAAGAAAAATTTTGACTGCAATGAGGTCCTCCCTCAGTCTCCCCTTCTCCAGGTTGAACAGAACAAGTGACTTCAGCTGATCCTCATACAGATTCACCTCCAGACCCTTCACCTTTTCTGCCCTCCTTGGGATGCTCTCTAACAGCTCAATCTCTTTCTTACATTGCAGCACCCAGAGCTGTCCCCAGCACAGGAGGTGAGGCTGCCCCAGCTCAGAGCAGAGCAGGACAATCCCCTCCCTTGCCTGGCTGTGATGCTGTGCCTGATGCACCCCAGGACAGTGTTGGCCCTCCTGGCTGCCAGGGCACTGCTGGCTCATGGTCAACTTGCCACTGATTAGGACTCCCAGGTCCCTTGCCATGGCACTGCTTTCCAGCATGTCATTCCCCAGTCTGTACACACATCTCATTCTGGGTTCAGAATCCATCACTTTCTCTTGTTGAACTGTCTCACTGATGGCCAGAAGTGAGAGGTGGAGGACAGGATGAAAGGAGAGCAGGGAGAAGACAAAATTAGTAGCTTTGCTAGGTTTCCCAGTAAGGCTAAATAAAATGAATTTATGTTAAGCAATATGTTCCAAAAATTATGCTGAAGGAAGACACTGATTCCCTGTATTAAGGGATAGAGACTGAATGGGATCAAATCTCTTTGTTGTCAAGTTTATTTCTACCCTTTAATCAGGATTATCCTGTTGTATGTATTTTAGCCATTTATATGACCTCTTCTACTTTGGGACTTGAGAATCTCACAGCAATAAGCCTGTGCAAAAGTGATGCAAATGTGGCAGTACTAATAACTGTATTTCACAATCTGAAAATTGTGGTTTATACAATTTCGTGCAGACTCTATGCAAGCAGCAAAAAGAAAACTAAATGCCATATAACAGGCTGATCAGCAGGTCACCCATCCTCTGCATATTTTTAGAGACATGCCTCTAAATGAATAAATATTTAAAGGCTAGGCTAAAGTGTCAACAAACTGTGATCAGTATCAATCTGAACCTGTGCTTCTCATGTACTTTAAAGGACCTTAACATAGTCACAGCCCCCTGAGAACACCCAAATCTTGATTCCCTTCATTTCAGCTTGCATACAGGTTACACTCACTCTATACCTTTACCAAGCATGCACAGAGCAAGCCTCCAAGCATGGACAGTGCATGGACAACACATAATGCCATGTGTATTTAACCCACAGCCAATTTAATTGTATTGCCTTCATTTAAACATCTGTTTCTATCTAATTAGAAGAAAATTGCATCAAGAATGAAAATATCCACAACATTTCATTAGATCTGAAAAGGTTGCTAACCTCCATCAAGCATGTCAGAGACACTTTCCATTTATCTTTTATGCAAAATTACTTGCAGGTAATTGCATTCTCTTCAACTAATATAAAAGTATTTTCACTAGAACTACAGATGGTGACAAGGGCATCATTCTGAAAAATTATTTTTGACAGCAATTCAACATGACTTTGACAAAGCAAACTTAAAATAATCCAGAGGCACTGGTAGAAAGACAGAGTTAGAAATACCTAATATGAAACAGACTAACATTCAACTATGGAGTACATGCTCAGGAAAGATAATCATGGAACAGATACACATTTATTGTTTAAAGCTAGTGACAATTTCTTATTGACTTCAGTGAAAGAAAAGTCAGATCAAAACCAAGATCATCAATTTGTTTGTACTGCACAAAAAACAAGTCCCACAAATCAGAAGGTAATACAGAACCAAAAAGAAAGCACCGTTTCAAGCACTATTGAGAAAGAGGTGATAAAATATTCTGATCATGAACCAATAGATTCTGATACACAAATTCACCCTACTTGAGGGTACCTCCAGTATGACCCTGGACACAAGAGATTACTTGAGAATCAGTGTTGAAACCTCAGTCTTGGCTTCATTTTTCAGAAGGTAGATAGTTTGTCAGCACAGCTGGCAGTAAATTATATCAGTAAATTTCAACACTGGCCAAAAATGTTTAACAAGTATTTAACAAATTCATCCTGTAATTTTTTTAAGATCAGTAAAGTTATACCTAGTTTGAAATCCTCTCCAGGTACTGGGAAACAGTGAAAAAGACAAGGGAGATAACTTCCACAGACCTATTCTGTGTTGGTTCTGCCCCCATTATCTTATTACAAATTCTCAATTTGTTAACCCACATTCTCAAGTGTTTTCTGGCCCCTGTTTTCCTACTGAAGCTTCTCAGCTTTATAACCCTCAGTGTCAACTTTATACAAGAGGATGGAAATGATGCAATTTTTTTTCTGGTGTCTCTGAGAATGACCTGCAACAGTGGAAATTAAAAAAGAGTTCATGTGGATGGATGTGGTATCGGACCTAAATAAAAGGAGAAAAAGACAAAAGGAACAGCAAAGCACACAGACTCCTTTTGGGAAAAGAAGCCGATTTTATTGAACCAAGAGCCCATATTTAAAGCATGTTCCGATGCACGGAACAGAACCGTAGTTCATTGGTCCACAGGGACAAATATCCAGGAAAACATCTCCCAGGATGTGTCCCACGGAAAAACACCAGGTGTCCTTCCTTGTTGTGAATTCCTTCTTATGTTTTCAACTTGTTTTTCACAGATTCCAACCTGTTTTTGACCATGTTATCACCTTGGGAACTTTCTCCTTATCACCCTGAGAACCGGGCAAAACTCAAACTTGTGAGAAATACTTCTCCAAGCTAGCTCGCTAGATGTCTCTCTGACCACAGATGGGGACAGACAGAATAGGCAAATACTCTTTGTATTTTAAAAATGAGACCAGTGCTAGATTTCATAAAAAACTAAATTACAGCTTTTATTAGCTATTTAATAAACCATTAATGTTACTCTTGTAAGAAGGCTAAATTTTAAAATATCTATTAGCCCATTTAAGTTACAGTGAAATCCAGCTGAGGTCAATAGAAATACTCTAATGGATTCCAGTGGCCTTTGGCTCAGATTCACAGCATTTTTCTACTTTCTGAAATATATACTATTGTTTGGTTAAAATGATTAATTAAATAAATCTAGTGAAAAGTGGTATGTTTTTCCTCTTTTTATGGAAAGTTTCTTTCTCAATTTTACTTTCACTGTTAGCATATAAAGGCCTGATCCACGCAAAAACAATACTTTTACTGTCTGTCACCTTAGAAGAAGCCACAAAGGAAAACAACTTACCATGTAATTGCGTGGTTCCAGACTAACAATTCATGTACAAAGATACATTGCAAAGCAAATTAAATGGTGAAGTAAAATATATTATAATACTAGGAAAATACTTTTTCAATTCAACTATATAACCACTGACTAACTATAAAAAAATTTCCCTGTTTCACCTGAAGACTCCCTGATTGGTTTTAAGTCAAGATACTGTGACATTATGTATGAACAGCTACCTCATTAAAGTGCAGTGGGAGCAAAAGTGCTTGTGTTTCACTCTTCTCAGTTGATCCCTCGACTGACTTCTATTCCACTTATTTCAAACCTAACACAGACATTTTAGAGTAAAATTCAAATCAGAATATTCTACTTTTTGAATCCTGTGCACTCAACTATTTAGTGTTCTTATCACACATGGCTCTTTCCACTCTGGTCAGATTAGATAGGTTTTAGAGATTTTTTTGTTGGTTTGCAAGGATTTGTTGAGTCTGATCTGCGGCAAGACAACTACAATTTTGCACTTCTTAAAATAGTGCAATAATCATATTTTTTTTAAAAAAATCCCCATTTTACATGCTTCTAAGATGCAAGCCTATTCTTCATTTTCTCATGTAGTTTATGGGAGTGAAAAGAGACAATACCTTGTTAACATTTTCCTGCAATTAGGAAAAAAAATGACCGAAGTTGACACCTGTCTAAGCATTTAGGAGATTTTCTAGATAAATGTGAACTTTCATTCTTGTTGCATGGATCTTCTTCTTTATTCCACTCTAGAATCAATAATTTTTTGTTGCATTTTATCTGCCCCTAAAGTATGTGATGTTATTTAGAGTAAAGAAATGAAGGTATAACGAAGACAACAGTGCATTTCAGTATGCCCTCATTTTGTACTGCATAGAAATTTCTCAGTAGGCATATTCCTGTCCAATTAGAAGAAATTCTAGATTCATTTAACAGGAGCTACTAGTACTACCTAATTTAATGAGGAAAATATTTCTCTGGAAGAAAAAAAAAATCTGTGAGATTCTTAGGAACAGACATAAAATATCTTATACATCCATAATAAATCTGGGTTTCAGGAGAGCTAAATTTAAGCCTTGCGAGGCTCTTCTTGGAAGAATCCCATGGGAACAGGCCCTGCAGGGAAGAGGCATCCAAGAAAGTTGGTTGATATTCAAGGATCACTTCCTCCAGACTCAAGAATAATGTATCCCAATGAGCTCAATACAAACATGGAAGTCCCGTAATGGGTCCAGTGTAGGGTGACAAAGAAGTTTAAGAGATTGTAACATCTCTTGTACAGGGAGAGGTTGAGGGAGCTGGGCCTGTTCAGCCCTGAGGAGAGACAACAGAGAGAGGAGCCTATCCGTGACTAGAGGAAGCTGAAGGGACCATGTCAAGAGAATGGAGCCAGCCTTCTTGGTGCCAAGCAATAGCATGAGAATCAATGGGCAGAAACTGATGCAGAAAGGATTCCACTGGAATTAAAGAAAGAACTTTACTGTGCAGGTACCTGTGCACTGGAGCAGATTTCCCAGAGTGGTGTGGAGTCTCCCTCCCTGGAGATGTTCAAGAACCATCTGGACAAAATCCTGTGCCATGTGCGCTAGGATGACCCTGCTTGAGCTGGGGCGTTGGACCAGATGACCCAGTGAGGTCCTTTCCAACCTTACCCAGTCTCATCAGATTTTTTTCCTGAAGTGAGTTTTTGCACATACATAGAAAAGTACTTCTTTGACATAGTCTGCATTCCGGATCTAGCTGTGCATTATGATTTCTCATTTAGAAAATGCATAAATCAAAACTAAATTAAATTATCCCACAACAGAAAAATTTGCTCATTTTTTGAGCAAAACCCAAAAACATTATTACAGCTTCCAGACTTTTTGGAAGTTTGGATTTTTAGCCCATCTCAGTATTAACAAAGGGTATAAAGTATGACAAAACACTATGATATTTACTTTTTGAATTGATGGGAATGGCCAATTTTTCTTCAACAAGAAAATCGATGTTACCTTTTTCATAGTAAAAGGAAATCAGATAGAAAATAACATAGAGGAGAAGAGAATTCTCCCTTCAGGCAGTTCAGAGTAGAACCATCTACCAAGCTGTTACTGTGACAGAAGAAGTACAATTCACTCATCAGGTTCTGCCTGTATTTTGTCAAGTAGTAAATTTGCACCTGGTATACACTTGAATAGAAGACAAAAAGAATAATGCCTTGTCTTTAGTTTTTGGGGGGTTTTTTTGGTTTTTTTTTGGCGGGGGGTTGTTTGTTTGTTTGGGTTTTTTTGTTTTGTTTTGTTTGTTTTGTTTTGTTTGGTTGGTTTTCTTGTTGTTGTTGTGTTTTAGTTTTTTTGTTTTGTTTTGTTTTGTTTTTGCTTTTTTGTTTTGTTTTGTTTTAACTCTCCTCTCCATAAAACTAGACCAGTTAGCTATTTTGTGATATTACCTGAGGGAGAATAAACTAACATAAATTTCCAACAGAAATCTTCTTTATTTCTGCTCAAAAATCACAAGTGTTCTTAGACTTAGGTTTTAAATATGCTATCAGACTGAAGACTGAATGAATGCCCATTCCTTGCATTCTTCTCTATTGCATAGTAATGGTATCAAACTGGTATTTACTACAGCACTGTATTTTACAGATTTTTTTCCTAAGAACAGTTCTTTTCTGTTATCATGGAAAATTTTGTGGATTTACCCTTTTTAAGCCAAACATTTCATCTAAGTTCAGTATCGATAACACTGTACGTGGTTTTGTCTTGTGACATTGAATTCACTATGGAGGGATGTGCTGTTTTTCGTCATTTTCACCCTTGTAACTAGTGAAACATTTTTAGGAATTATTTGCTAATCTTAAGGATCAATGACGCTTAAAGTAGCATAGACTAAAATTGGGCATTTCAACCCTTTTGCAAAACATCATAACATCCTTTCTGCTCTTCCCAAATACTCACATGAAAAGTTCAACCACTTTGAGAAGTATAAGCTCCACTATTTCTACTTTATCTTTTTGCAGACCTATTTTTGAATTAAAAGAATCAGTGTTTTCCCTATATAGGGTTACTGACTTTAAATTAGATTTTTTTTGGGAAAAAAGCCCTCTATTGTATTTTTCCACCTCTTCCAACAAGTAAAAAAACCAAACAAACAAACCAAACAAACAAAAACAAAAACCAAAAACAAACAAACAAACAAAAATCCTTCTTTTTGAAGATAACTGTTTGATTTTATGCTTGATATTTTGCAGACAGTAGTTTTATCTCAGCCTAAATACTTTTAAAAATTCACACATGCTGAATGACAGTAAAGATTTACATAAGTATTTAAAAAATTTGACTTTTCTATCATTCAAAAAAATTTGTAACTTTGAGAACTCCCATTACATGTTGCTCGTAAATCAGTATCACTTGTAAGGTACCCAGACGTTGTCAGTATAATATTAATACAATGAAAGTTTAACTTTGGAATCCTGCTGAATTAATCTCTTTTGTAATAGACTTCTTGAACTGGGTCAGCAGAAGTCGATTAATTGTAATAATTAACAAGCTGTGACCCTTCAGCTCACAGCATAGACTTACTTAGGTCTCCAGAGAAGGTAAGGAATGACAAAAAAAAGAAAATAGATAACTATCACTCTGAACTCACATTCCTGAGAATTGTGCTTATTCAGAAGTTATCACTTTTTATCCTGAAGCATCACTATATGGCAACAATGAATTGTAAGAATGAATAATTTTATCTATCAACAAGCATAAGCATCTTTTGAAGTTCTGATATGAAATCAGTATCCACTGTTTCAAGTCTACTTCATTATTAATTTAGATTCTTCTCCTACTTTTTAAAAACTGCCTAAAATAGATAACTTGGGTTATAAATCAAGTAACCAGCACTGTGTTCTAACAAGAGTATCTCATATTTAATCTGTTTTAATTATCTTTATTTATACAGGTTTGTGGAGAAGAAAGCTCATTTTGTATTTATTACATTTAATAGTGCCTTCATGCTCTCTCAAGACAATAGCTTCCAGGTAAGTGGGAAAGCTACAGTCACCCTGAGCATCTTTCTTTTTGAGTAGCACAGTGACCATGGCTGGAAGACCATTGCACACCATGGAGTCGTGATCAAGATACCATTTGAGTCATCCCTGGCTCATGCTGTGCTACATGCACAGCCTAGAATTGAGGTCATATCCCATGGGAACAATATAAAATTCAGCTGTATTGGTAAGAGAAGAACCTGTTCACAGCTCCCTGTTAGTACCAGTGATTCCATTTCCTGATTGGAAGCCCTTTCAAGGCATCACACATTAGGGTGCTTCACACATCTGAAGGGGTGTAATATTATTGATAATATTCTGTATTTATAGTTTTATGTCTGATAAAGGAGATTTTAAGCATTTTATGCAATACCTTAACAGAGTCAGAATGTCTTTCTCACTTGGATGATCTCTGGAGATTATCTAGCTCAATACCCTTGCTCACTAATAGCAGGTTACACAGAGAAGTGTCTAGCTGGGCTTTCAGTGTCTCCAGAGAGGGAGATCACATCAAATGTCTGTGTGATAATGGTATTGGACATGGTCTGAAGGAGGGAAAAGAAGGGCTAACAGTCCTTTTTATTCCTTCTCTTCACTTAGAACAAGAAAACTCTAAGCATGACAATTTCATATATGGGCCAGGTTGTTTCTATTTTTGGAGGTATCCGGAAAAAAAAAAGTCACATGAAAGAAGTCAGAACTCATACTAACAGTATAATGAGGCTTAAAAAAAAAAAAAGAAATCTCATCATGAAATTAATGGCCAATTAAGGATGGGACAATGAAGGCCAATATGACTGAAGTTTCTGATTCTTTAATAACAATAGCGATGGGGGGAAATTGTGCCAACAAACACCTCCTCCCTGAATTTTGAAATATAAGATTAATCTTGTCAGCAAAATTTCCATTGCTGTTTGTGTCACATAAACTCCTTCCTATAAACACAATATCTGATTTTTCATTACCACTTTCAAGCTGAAAGCTTAATTCAAATGCTTTTCCCAGGGGCTGGGATGAGCCCTGCCATGTAGTGCGACATAAGGTGTTTATAGTCAGCCCCCAAGAGCAGACCTCACTGCCCCCAGGCTTTAACCATGTAACCTGGCTACTCAGAGTTGATTTTTAGTGACTAACACCAATGACCTCTGAAATAACGTTATTCATAAGCCTCAAATACGACAGTTTATAGACTGAATGAAAAATTAGGACTAAAATGCAAAACAACCCCAAAAAGTCAACATGAAAGTCTGATAAGAAAGTGTTATCAACAAGACCCCAACGTGTGTTTTCAACATTAGCGTTCCACGAAATTTACTAGCTATTATATTGCTACAAAATATTGTAAATTATAAATGTATTTTTTTTTCTGGCATTTCATAAAGCTGACAAAGTTTTATCATCAGTTTCAGAAAGCTACATACATATCTTTTGCCTTTTACAAAACCCAGCAAACATTTGCAAACAAGGTAATTGCAAGTGCAAAACCTGCAAGTAAATTATTCTTTTTACTCCATAATTGAAATACCTGGATAAAAATGAAATCTTCCAAATATATTTAAATTCAAGATGAATGTAAATACCTGCACCAAAACCTATTTAGCAAGACACATTTTCACCTCACAAGCATAGTGAAAATTCATAGAACCACTGAATATTGTAATGGCTTAAGTTAATAAAATATTCCTGTCAGGATCCTGTATACCTTATTCATTCACCAGTTCAGATCCTGGGTCTTTGAAGATGTTACCCTGCCCTCTTCCTCACTAGCTAGCCTGGCTTGAAATTTGTTAGCAGGTCCTATCTCTGCTAGAAACAGAATGGAGAACAAGTTTACATAGAAAATATATAGGAAAAAATTAGTAAAAAAGGAAGACAGACTACAGTAGTCAGGCACAGAACTTGGCCTCACAAGCAGACTGATCAGTAGCTTATATGCAGCTGGCACTTTTTCACTCATCTCCTCTCCTTTGCTTGCCCTCTCTGATCCAGCCTGGTTCCTACCTTTTCCTGCCTTTGGCCCTTCTCCTAAAGATCCTGTAACAGTTCTCCACATTAACACAATGCCCTCAAAATATCCCTAGAAGTTTTATAAAATCCCACAAACATCCTCAAAATTCCCATAAAAACTCTTTCCCTGGAGGCCCAATAATTATCTTTTTTTCTAGTTTCCTCTCAACTACAAAGTCCTGGTTGAACTTCTTCAGAGGCCCAAGTGGTTTCTTCAGCTGTCCCTTGAACAGTGAGCAGAGATATGATCTTTGTCACTTTCTCTGTTATCTCCTCTCCCTTCTGGCTTACTTGTCTGGATATCTCATTTATTACTTATCCTGTCTTTTGTCCTTGCCTCTTACACTGATCTGCTATGTATTCTGACAAACCCCATATCCTCATGTTATCCTCAACAGACTAAATTAGTCAGCTTCACAGAGTCAGACTTGAACTATAAATATCACTATAAGATTATGTATTGCAAAGTTTTTCTGACAAAAAAAACCCCAAAATGGTAATGATATACACATCAGTTAAGTACAAATCTGTAGGAATCAATTATGTTTCACTTATGTGAGTATAACATAATTCTTCTGCTTCACACAAAACATGCAAATGAAAGGTGCAGTCTACTGCACTGTCAAACCTTGCTTTACTGACATGAAAAATTATTGTCAGTGCCAGGACAGGTGTAATTAAAGATTAAAAAAAAAAAAAAGACTGTTATTTCTATTGTGTAGCAGTATGAGAAGGCAGAAAGTTATCTTGCTCTTAGAATAGATTCTTAAATAAATTGCAGGATTTTTAAGTTACACAAGAGTTTTTGATCTTTCAGGTGATTATCAGTCAACTTTAAAACTGGGTAGATAATTAAAATCCCCGATTTTTTTTTTTTAAATGCCTAGTAGTTACATACTGAAGAGAGATACAAATAACTGTCCTAACTGAGGAAAGGTAGGAAAATCACAACTGTTTTACACTCTTAGTATCTGGCTAATGAGTTAGCCTCTGGCTAATAGTCAGCCTGCCATAAAATACCGGCTTAGTTTTCCAAAAGTCTCAGTCTTGTATCTTTTCCCTTGTCACAACATCAAAAGACACATGGGGGATTTTGGAGTTGATACAGCAAAAGATAGAGGTTAAATTAAGCTAATTTACACCAAAAGAAGTTCCACTGGTTTTGAAGATCACAGAGTTCACCTTCAGTTAACAGCCATACTGAGAAAAGACCAAACAAACAACGAACCAACCCCAAAAAACACACATAAAACACAGCAAAAAAATCCACAACCCCCCAAAACAAACACAATAACAAAACCAACAAAAAAACCCCCAACAAACCAATCCACAAAGCAAAATTAAAAAAATAAACAACAAAAAAAACCACCAAAAAAACAAAACAAAAAAACCAAAACCAACAAACCAAACAAAAAACCACCAAAACAAAACACAAAAACATCGTCTCCCTCCCCCTAAAATACTTCTTCCTTTGCAAATTTATCTTGAGGGTTTGTTTCCTTTAGCTTAGGAGGTAGGAGGAGATTTGTTTGTAAATGGTTAATTCACTCAGTGTAAGTTATTGAGTAGCTTATCAACCACAAATAAATAAAAGACAACATAAGATCCGTTTCCATCAACTTCATTATCACTCAGCCCCCACATTCTGAGAGACAAATCCAAGCATGTTACCCATCTCTGTACATCTACAAAGGCTTTTTTTTCTGTTGTAGCATTACTGCCTCTTTACCTTCAACTACAGAATAGGCAGAGGAGAGTAAAGTAGCAAGGACTTGTTATCATTACAAATGCAGTTGTTTCTTCTCTGCATTTGTACAGAGGTATGAAAAGGGTGACACAAAAATTCACTTATTATGTAGCTGGAACAATAAAGAATGCTTTGTCTGAAATGTCTAAGCATTAAAGGAATCAAACTTTTATTTTTCTTTTATCACCTAGAAAAAGAAAAGAAAGGACTGCTGTCATGAAGTATAAAATTCATTGTCTGATATGATCTATAACTTTAAAAGACCCAACAACACATTTCACAGTACAGCACTTGGTTTATTCAGGAAAACCAGGATTAGAATATGTAATATTTGTTTGAGTGCATTCTCTGTCTCTTTTGCTTACAATGATGAAATGAAATCTAGATCTCATCAGTAAATTTCCTTTTCCTGTTTAAACTGCAAATCTCTAATGAAATGTAGAAGGCTTGAGTACAAAGTAAAGTTTTTTATAAAGAAACAAATCAGTGTAATTTCTCTAAGTACACCAAGTTGAGACACTCTAGGGTAAAACATGTCCCCACGTAGAATTTTTCAGGAAAACAAAGACATTTGAAGTAATACAATTTATTACAGTTCTGCAGTCACATGTCCTGAAGCTACATTAGAACAAACTGTGTTTTTAAAAAGTGATGGCTTTAGCAACATTTGAGAGTATTTTAAGGATCATATTGGGGTATCTAATAAGGCATGCTCTTCTAGCTAATGAGAATTCTTTTGTATGGCTTCTATATTTTGGGAATAGGACTATGAAGCATTTTGTTGTATTTTATGGAGTAAAATGCATACTGAAATATAATTCAGTACAGAAATAAAAATAAATTGTTAATTTTTCAGCAGATATTTATTAGGTGATGGATGTTAAGTGACTGCAGCTGTTGTGGCACTGAGTCTAACAGACCAACACAAAGTCCAAATCACCTCGTGAGTCACTTTGCTCTGTGTGGATTTATAGCACACGATTATAGCAATGACATTTGTAGTTTTGTGACATTTCTCTCACCATGCTAACCCCTCTCTCAAGAGGCCTGAGACATGATCCACATTATGTCCTACATATTATATTTCCCTAGTTGGCCTTGTCTAGACAAGCCCTTACTAGTAATAGTGCCTGTTCACCTGAAGGAGCAGCCACATCAGGACACACCACAAATCAGTGGTATCTGCTCTATTTATTGACACAAACTTATCCACATTATGCTATTCTGTAATTAACCACAGATGCTGTCTGTGCAGAAAGCTGAAACGAAAGTGCACAATAGAAGAAAAATAATGTTGCTTAGCAATTTGCATCCTTAAAGAGAAAAGTTAACCCAGCAATGTAGAAAAGTTTCAGTCAAAGCTGCAGGTTACAGTAAAGCTCAGAATTGAAGGCACAAATTATACTTACTAGCAAGCAATTTGTATGTTACACCTTTCATCATATCAAATGACCAGCTTCTGAAAATATTAACATTCAATCAGCTAAACATACAATAACAGAAATGGTGTTATGTCCTAAAACTGCTATAAGTTGGATGAAGTCCCAGATTTTGCGAGAAAACATTCTTCATTGACTTTCAATTTCGTGGGAGTTCCATTTGCACGTTGTTTTTTGGTCCAATCTCAGTCCCTTGAAACCTCTTTGTAATGGGGTAGTACAACTTCTGCTCTTTGTCTTTCCAAGGGGTCTCTCCCAGGAGAAAAAAAGTGTCACCTTCTATTTTCTGTATTTTTCTAAGTGAAACAGACTTACATGAGGTTGGACTGATCTTGCCAGTTACCTGCAGCATTCTTAGGACTGCTTGTATTGCTGTGTTATTTTGATGGGTGTTGCAGCACAGACACAACAAAACAATTACAAGGCAGTACCAAAGAAATCCATTACAGTTCACAGAGAGGGATGGGAGCAGTATAACTTGTTAAGTTAAAATTGTAAAGCAACTACAAGCCTGAACACCATGTCTTGGGCACACCACTCCCAGAGCAGACTGAGAAGACCTTCTTAAAAACACAGCATCTTTGCAGGGACATACTGGGAATCAGATCCTGTAGCAGCAAGGGGAGATTAGCAGCTCAGGCCCAGCCATACGTAGGAGCTGCAAGCAGCAATGGAAAATATCTGTACATGAGGAAGAGAATAGCTGCACAGTGACCTGAAACAGGGCATTTTGGCAAATGTCAAGGTGAAGTTTCAGCACAGTAGCACACGACTGGACTCAGCAAGGAGGAAAAGGCGTGGCATGGGGAAGGGCACGCACAAGGCATCCTCTCAAGTGGTGGGTGATACATTACGCTTAAATGAGTACAGTAAGCAGCAGACCATGCTCTGTAAAGAAGGCTTAGTTCTGATGCTTCTGCTGTATTTGTAAGAGAAGTATTTCCTTAATTTCCAGTCCTGGCTTACTGTTTCACACACTTTGACAAAAGAATATAAGTGGCATATCTTACACAAGATAAATCTGGAGAGAAGAGAGGGAGAATTTTTTCCTCATTTTGTCTCTCTCCAGACACCTATTAAAGCTAAGAAAGATACCTTCTTCTGCTAATTACTTCATATTTTGTTGATTAAAATATATGAGATTAAATATGTGCAAATATGCAGATAGAAATGTTCCAGCTGATCAAACTGAGTGGTAAGAATAGTGTTTGGAGATCTGAGCTGGTTTGGAATAAACTTTAAATATTTAGAAAATAAAAACCTATGAGTAAAATTCTCTTGCTTTATCACTCATAAAAATATGAAAATGTTGCAGTAAGTTGGCAGAACCCATGGAATTTGCCTCACTTGGCAGCTATCAAACGTACAAGAAATTAGTCAGCCAAAGAAAGTCTACATGTTTTATACAGAGACAAAATTCTGTGAGGAGCACACATGAGCTTCTTGCTGAGGAATACCTTCAGTGCAGGTAGCTCAGTGTGCAGCTGCAGTCAGAGCAGGAAATTGTGCTCTGGGGACCCATGGCCCAGCCAGGGCATTAGACACTAAGAGACAGAGAGAGCCAAAGACCCAAAGAATTTCCCACCCTTGGCCTGAGGGTGGAAAAGTCCAGGTGTTCCTTTGATCTGGATCCCTCCTCAGGGTAACCAGATGAAGCTGCTATTTTGTTATTTAGTTATTGGACCAAGATTAAATTATCTGAAGGATCTGGACATCTGAGATTGCTATTGGAAACCTGGTGTGCCTCTGAGTATGGGGTGTGTAGCTGTGGAAGGACCTTGGTCCCAGATCAGGTAGTGTGAGTGTCTGCCAGTGTGGCTCCTGAATGGTCAGACAGGGAAATTTCCTTAACACTTTAGCATGTCCTAGCACCAGCATTTTATGATCACAATTTCTTTTTAACCCAGGAAAATCTACCTCCTTGGTGTCACACTCAATTTTTTTAAGCAGCCACTGATAAAACCTCAAGGATATTCCATGATTTTTTTGAAAAAAGTAAGGTTTTAAAGTTTGTTTGAGATTTTCAGAAAAAAAAAAAAAAGTTCTCCACACATAAAAACAAGCAAACAAACAAAAACCCAACAAAAATCCCAAATAGTGTACTGATTATTATTTAATAGAAATGGAAAGAACAGGTTTTACTTGATATAAAAACATTTATTTCAAGGCTAGTAAACTTCAGCTAGCAGTTCTGTCTCAAGTGTGGATACCTTTCTAGCTACACAGAGACAATTATGTCAAAGAGAAAGCAGAGACCATTCTGCTGTAATCACTTTAGTGCTCCACAGCAGTGTGTTTTTTGCAGAGTGCACAGTCTGAATACAAAGTGAGTCCTGATGCTCTAGATACCACCAGTGTGGAACAAGAAACGGATTAGAATAACAAAATAAAACCTTCTGGCATTCAGTATAAAATTTATTTTGCCCACATGGCCACATATGGCTCTGTCATTGAATAAGAAAGAGAAGTCAATTCAATAAAAATGTTCAAATTGCTGTCATGCATGCTACTGATTAGGTAGGAATAATATATCCATTTTAAACTTCTGGTGTTTCCTGACCAAATTACTCCTCTTTGTATACTAGGATCAGTGAAATAATGAACATAAAAATATAACAAACATTGCTAAGCATGCTACCAATTCTAAGCAGCACATGCATTATATTGAGTAAAACATGTATGCCTTACTAGGTGTGGTATAAGCACACTACAAGTGAGTGATACTCTTGTTTCATGCCCAGTATACTGAAATATGTCCTTTACAAGAGCTTGCAAGAGGCAAATCCCAGAGCTGTAAAATTGTACTGCCAGACTTCGCTTTGGGTGAACTTCCTGCTTGGAAGAAACCATTATAAATAATTTCAGCAGATTTTTAAACTCCTTCCCAATCCTTGTTAAAGATAAGGGAACAAAAGCATTATCACTAAGTCAAGAGGGGATATTTGAGATTAACATTTAATAATACAAGACATATGAAAAATTTGGAAATAAATGTAATGTTTTGGTAGAATAAGGAGATTTCAAGTACTTTTTGGCTATGAATATGATTTTTGGTTGGCAGAGGTAAAATAAAATGTTAGGAACAAATTATTCCAGTAGAAATTACTCTAAAGTCATTGCAGTGGCACAAGTGCATGAGATGTTGAAACAATAATGCCAACAATGATTTAAATCCTTCCAATGGCAAGCTGAGGTTGCTCAAGGACTAAACATTATGATAGTGTGTATCCTCTGAACTTTAGAGATGTAACAATTCTGAAGTATATAAACAAGAGAACATAAGATTAAACAATATCATGGAATTCTTTACCAGTTGGATCATGTTTGAGCAAATTTCTCTGTTTTGAAAGGCAGGATTTTTCCTTTACTATTACTGAGAAATGACAGCTGTTCATGCTGATAAACACATTATGAAAGATGAGTCCTCCAGAAATGATTGCTAATTTTCGGAAGAGTTCTCCAACTCTCAAGGCTAAGTACTTCTTAAAATATAAATTTTTGTGAAATGCCTCTTTTCCTGTTTCAGAGATATTTTTAAAAATGTTGACTAAAAACTGGAGAAGTCTGAAGTAGGGTGGAGGGGCACAAGTGCAGATTAGTGAGGTAAACCCCTGCTAGACTTTGCACTGCCTTTAAGGAATCCCACTGAATAGTCCTCACCTGGTCCAAGATAGTCCTTTTGAAACTTTTCACCTGAGAGAACATCTTGCTCAGCCAGAACTAGAGGTTTCCACAAATCATTCCTGTGAGACAACTGATGAAGTGCTTACAAAAGGCTAAATAATTTCCAAGGAAGATTATGGCCAAAAATATTTTTTTTAAATCTAAATTTTTTTACAAGATCAACTTTTCCATCTGCTTTGAGCCCTACACCAAATGAGGTGAGCTAAATAAATAATAATCTATAATAAATTAACAAGGAAAAGGTACTTGCAAAGGTATTTCTTAAATTAATAACGGGAATAACCTTAGAAGCACAATTTTGCTCTTGTTGACTTTGAAGTACAGTATTAAGATACCTGAAATATAATTGAAATACTAATTGATGAATTTCCATTCTGAAGTAAACAATTGGTTTGATACAAATAACTTTATTACTTATGCCAGATGAAAAGAAAAAAAAAGGGAAAATTACATTGTATTTTGAGTTCTCTTCTGACTAAACATGCACATCCTGATTTCACATTGGACAACTCCTCTCAATTCATATCTTACCAGCTGAGAAATAGCATAACAGGCTGCACAGGGAAAGGCATTTCCTAAATTTACAAATATCCAAACATATAGAGAAAAAATAAATAGGTAGAATGGGATCTACTTTAAAAAATGAATATTTTTTCAAGATACTTTTAAAATTAAGAGCAAAGAAATTTAAGAAAACTGTGTGATGATTATAAAGTAAAGAGCCTATCTGCCTAACAAAAACCCAGGATAATGAACAAGTCAATGCAAAAATGGTACTACTTGATAAAGCGGTGTCAGGAAGAGTAAAGAGCAGTCTCCGAAGAAAACTGGCAAAGACAGTCTCAACATAAAAGTTAACATTGCTTTTGTTTTACTACTGAAGTGTATGGTTCCTCCTGTCTTCAGACATATTTATCTTGGAAAAGACTAGAAAAATTAAAAAGATCTGTGAAGAAAGATAAATATTGATCATGTAGCCACAGGTTTTGTTGATTATTGATATCTGCTGTAAGTATAGCCTTTGTGATTTGTTTTTATTTAATTTTGAAAAAAATTATCTAGTTAAATTCACACAGTATTAATTTAATAGATTAATATTTTCAGCTGTTATTGTCACGTTAAGTTTTTCTGTACATTTATGTAATATCATTCATTCATATAATTTAATTCAATTAAGCATAAATTGAACAACATTCTCATCCAAACTAACAGCCAAACTAGTTTTAGTCAAAATTGCAGAAGCTCTGCTTCCTCCTGTTTCTCTCTTGTTTGCAAACTAGTATGAAAGATAGATTAATGTTCCCTAAAAAAGCATTTTTCATTTATTGAGCCTTTGTATTATATTTCCTTCAATATGGGTGATAACCTGCACGAAGCACCATGCAGCAGAGAAGACATCAAGTAAAGAAGCTACTTTAGACGTCCTTGAGAACATACATGTCATATAGACTCTGCAATGAGGCCTGGCCTTCCATGGTGCTCTCCAGTTTTCATGCTCAAAATTTTTCCAAAGGCAGATGGTAGGGAACAGGGGAAGGAGGCTAATGCTTTTCAGCTCTTTTCCCAGCATGCTGGGACAAAGTCAAACTCAGCAACTGGAGAGTACGCCCCAGTCTGAAAGTCTAGATACAGAGACAGTCTGGGACTACAACACTGAAAGTTGCTTACAACTTCTAGAAAACCATCATGCGGTCTTCTTCCACAAACTGATCTGAAAAATAAGTGTAATTTTCCATGCAGTAACTGTAAGGTTAACCAGGGATTCATTACATATTTATAGGAAAGAAGTGTAACCACCAAATAGCATACCTAAAGCTTCCAGAATTTTTTTGTTACTGTGTTGATGATAATTTATGAAGTTCTTGGGTGAAGCAAATACACTCCTTATATTTTTTCTGAGGTCTTCAAATTATATAAATATCATATGGATAGAGAGTACACTTTCTCTAATGATCTTTCATTCAGTATCAGGCAATGGGCCAAGAGGGAATGTACATAGACAGTGCCTAAGCACAACTGTGTGTTTTGCTTACAAGGGGTATAATCATCTTTCATTTACATGGCTATTCCTAGTCTAGCCATGAAACAGGAATTTTTTTCCATATAGTTTATTGCAGATGAACTTTTTTTTTTTAATATCTGTGTTGGGGAATTTAGGTTTTGTTGGTAGTCTGAAATTTCTTCACTACCTCAAAGTTCTCCAAATATAATATTTTTGAAGGATGAGCCACATATATTCTAAACAGCTGCTGGGGTATTCAGCTGCATTTGCTTTACTGAGTCACATGGCACTGGTTCTCTTTCCTTATACATCAAGGCACTTATAGTTTTCACTTCAATGACAGGACTCATTTGCTTAAAGTAGTCAAGTTGTTAACTGCTAAATATCCAACTTTCCATGTAATATAAAGTACATAAATGTACATTTTTATACATATTATACTGTCATGAATAAAAGGAAAATCCCAAAAAGGTGGCCCTGTTACTGAAGGAGGGTAACCACATGGAAGAGACTGAGCTACTCATTGCCTTCTTTGCCTCAGTTTTCAATGCTACGTTTTCCTCGGGTCCCTCAGGTTACCAGACCAGAACACTCTGTTCCAAGTGTAAAAAAAAGTTGAGCAGGCTAGCTAGCCTTTTGAGGTTCCTTCCAACCTAGATTATTCTGTGATTGGAAACTTCTGTCATTATAATATACAGGGTTTTAAAGTATACACCTGAACCAAACAAAACCCATAACAGTGGTGGTAACCACAGACACATTTTCTCTTATAAATGACCACAGTATAAATTGTAGTATTTATTATGAATTAGGAGAGCATCCTTAGTGAAAGAGCTGAGTTTTCATTAATGCCGGTCTGACATTTGCAAAATTGATTTGTTTTGACATTTAGAGCACTTCTGTTGTAGTGTGGGCTCATGTCTGACATTAAGCAAACTAAATTACGATGGTTTTGCTTAAAAGCTTCCCATAAAACACTGTTATTTTACAATACAGATGACATCTGTTCTAGCAGAAGCAGTCATGTTTTACAAAAACATAGCAGGTATACTGACTTATGTGGAAACAAAATCCTTAAATGAAGACTATTCAAAGCACTAAATGTTGCCACTGAAAATAAATGAAAATTCACACAAGTTGTGGGTTTAGTCATAAAACTTGGAATCCAATTAAAAGTTTGAGGTAATGCATCAGAACTCATCTGCATTTTTATCTTAAGAGAAAAAAATTGTTTTCATTTTAAGAAGAAATACTAATAACCTGAGAGGGCATGGAATAGACTAGTTCACATATTGGAACTCTCAATTTAACAGTATGCAGGTCTTTCTATTCACATCAGTTTACATTTGCAATGCATAAACAGATCAAGTTAAAAAAAGGTGGCTGATTTCCTTCTGAGTGAATTACATCTAAATGCTCATTGGTTATTAAATTTAATTCTTTTTTTTTCTGATGTATTGTATTAATTAAAACGTTATTCTTTATTCACTTTTCTACTACATAACCACAGTCTGTAACAAATCACTATGTTCTTCTGGGATTTATGTAAGAAAGGTAGACAACACAGGATCTAAAAGGGTAATCCACAGCGTTATAGATTTGATTTTTTTTTAACAGATTAGAATCTAGGTAACTAAGTTCAAGTAATCTTTATCATTAATCATACATGCATGGAATGCATTCCAACAAAGGACTATTCCAGCATGCCTTCTTTTTTATCTACTTTTTCTCCTCATGATGAACGTGAATGATGGCAGAGAAGCACAACTGCTCCTAATAGTAAGCCACTTGGAAAATCCCCACCTCTCCCAAGCACAGCAGGTTCCTGTTTACTGGATACCTCAGCAGGACACACTCCTTATCCATATGAAGTAAGACACTCCATCCCACTTTTCTATTGGCTCAGAAATGACAACAAAGCCCAATGCAGCCTTTCACCTCCTTTGCTTTTGGTATTCTATCCCACATTATGGTACTTGTCTTGTTTGTCAGTTACCTGGGATTTCCAGATGGTCTCACAGGACTCTGCTAGACAGATTTAATATTGCTTAATTTCCAAGATCAATTGAACTCAAACTAGTGCGGCCAATATAGATAGTGCACATGTAGACGTTAAATGTCTTCACTTGTTCCTTTCCTAAAATTTTGGCTCAACAACGTCAATACCACAGAACTCCATGAAGAATTGTGCCAAGCTGGAAATGCACTTTGTTCTATTTCTTTCTTTTCCAAGCTAAACATGGCAAGTGAGTGCCTGTGTGTGTGTGGTATTCTTTCACATGATGATCTTTTCCAAGCCTTATAACTTATCTCTGTTACAAAGTGCACTCATTTTATACGTCAAAGTGGGTTTTGACATTAACGTGCTATTCAAGGTGAAGTCCTGTCATCAGCTCCATGACATTTACTTTCACAACTGCTTTCCAAAATGCTGTCTTTACTCTAGAATTTCTTGTCTGCTCCTTTCACTGAACTGTCTGCTTTGACATAAAGCTTCTTTGTGGAATTATTGCAATTAAATTTAACCAAAAATTTAAATATCAATAATATAATTAACTGAAATTATTTCTTCTGGAGCAAACTGCACACTACTTGTCAATCCTATACACAACCACCAGCTTGCTTTCTTTCCTGGATCATCTTTTCCCCTAATCTTTTCCAAACTTGGTGAAATCAGTGCACTTTTTTGAAATTTATGACTTCTTCCCTCTTAGCCTATTCTCTTTTTGTTTGCAATCTCATAAAAAGATATCTAATATTAAGTTTATGAGAATACAAATGTCATGTATTTTATATGTATTTTATTCTGATAGACATTTCTGGGACCTACATTATCTATAGCCTTGCACCTTTAATACTTTTGGTAAATGAAACAGAAACATCCTAACAGTACATCCTCATCTAGCAGCCTCACCTTATTTTTATGTCAGTTCATTAGCAGGCATGTACTTGTATTTTAAAAGTGCATGTACAAAAAGATAAAATTAAAAAAAAAAAAAAAAAGACCTGTCGTATTAAAAATTGAAGTTAAGCCCACAATTAAACTATTTTTCCCATTACCTTTACTTCAATAAAACCATGGTTTAAGCTTTAAAATATACATTAAACAAATTATATTTTAAACACTGTTAAACTCAAAAATCAAACAAGATCAATCAGATTATTCTTAGATGACTGAGTATTGGCTTTAATATCTGGTGGACTATTAAGATTTGATGATGATGATTATTATTATTATTTATTTTAGGAATGCAATGAAAGTGCTCAAGGGCTTAAATACATGAATTTGCATTTTAATGAATTTCTGCAGATTGATATGTCAAGCAAAGGATATGGTATGTTTACTCAGGCAGAGTGAACCAACATTTATTTATAAAATTTCAGTTTTAGAGGAGGAGGGCTTCTATCAAAGCTGTTTTATGTACTGCTCTCAGTTGATATTTGTCACTATTAGTGACATGACAATAACTGAAGTTCAGGGACAGATGAAAACTTGAAGCAACATTATTAAATATCATTCGACAACTCTATTAAATTTACAATTACCTGTGTCAACAGTAGCTTAATAAAAGGCTTTTTTTTTTCTTTTTAACTTGCACTTTTTATTGTGCACTAAAGAAGTCATAAGAAAACAGTAATCTCAGCATCATTTCCAACAGTATTAAATCACTGTCCTCGAGAAGACAATTACTGTAATAATTAATATGTGTCTCTACTGATCTGAAAGAGTAATACCACTTATATTTTCTAATCATGCTAAGAAATCCATAAACATTTAAAATGTTCCAGATTATGCACTATTGGTTTCCTTGCCATTTTCACTTCCAGTGACTAATGAACATCAAAAGCAAAACAATAATTTGAAAGCCCCAGGTAACTATGTGAAAGTAAGTTGAAAATATTACTCTGTGACTTTTATACTTTTACACCACTCAGAACATGATTGCCATTGTTATTCAACACCTGTAGTTGCTCTTTCACAGAATCAATAAAAATATGCACTCTGTCAAAATGAAAATTTTGGTACCCTGATAATATATTAAATGCATATCAGTAATCTAGAAATTACATATAATTTTGTCTAATGAAGTAGTATATTTACACTCTGTATAATAAATGCACAATATCTTCAGTTTACTGAAACTAACATGCTGGACTGTAGTCATAATTTCATTGTCTACTGTCAAAAGATGAATTTGCACTTTTTTCTTAAAAGTTTTGTTAAGAATGAAATGTTAATGCCTCTAGTTCTTAAAAAAAACAACAACCAAATAAAACAAAACCAACAAACAAGAAAACAAGGACAAAGGATCTTTTAAGTGTTTGCCACTCCCTAAATTCAAACACCTCTAGGAAGTTCTCAAATCTAGTGGTACAAATACATCTGAAGTGAGCTTCATATCAGCAAAATTTGTAGCAAACAGCTTCCCATAAATGAACGCCTGTGGTGCCTCCAGTAAACAAATAAAAGAACTGAGTTTAGCCTTTGCTTATATTTGCCATCACACTCATCCTGCCTCATAAAGCAATCCTTAGCAAACAAAAGCCTGTTTCAAGTGTGTGCATACACTTTCTACATCAAACCCCCATCGGTTTAGGCTCATGTACACTGCATCTATAAGGACCAAGTGTCAGAGAGAGGTAGTGGTATTAGAGTGTGCACCAAACTGCAGATCAACACCATGAGCTAGTGCATGGCTCTGTATTCACCAGGGTTATAGTATTAACTGTAGAAAGCTTTGCCAAGTTTCTAGAGACCAGCTGATCTCCACAACCACCAAGCAACAGCAACAGGCTAAGGAGCTTCAGTAACCTTGTCACAGCAACCAGATGCCCTTCACCTGCCTCCTTCAGGGCTACCAGAGAAGGACCAATTGGCCAACTGTCCTGCAGCAACACTACTCACAATGGAAGAGGTTCTTTTCAGACCCAGTACTGTTCCTGCCTACCATTTTTCAACTCAAAGACAGCTTTGCTAGTAATTTTTCTCTTTCCTTTCCCTTCCTTTCCTTTCCCCCACCCCAGATTTTAAAAATGCCAGTATTATTTAAAGAAAAAAATGCAAATCAACTGACAGGGATACCCATGATAAAATTCCATTTGTAAATGTGTTTCTGTTGAAAGGCAGGAGTTTAAAAAAATTAATTTACCAAATGCAGAATGTGAGGAAGTTTCAATTAGCTTTGACACAAAGAATTTTATTATTACTCCACATCCTATGATCATCATATTAACGTATTACATTTTCATTTCTTCATTTTCCCATTACCCTTGCCACAAGGTAAACTTGGCTATAATGGAATAATTTCCAAACTCCTAGAGCTGTTAATTTTTCAGCTAAAACACCTCTGTAATCAGATGCCATACTAAATACTGTCTTAGAGGGATTATCACAAGTTAGTAATCTACAAATGCACAGAGCAGAGGCACACATGGATCAACACAGGATCTGCTCATTTATCCTGCTTGAGCTCCTGAACTTCCTTTCAATTTGTTTAGAAAAGGGAAGGTAAATTGAAGTATCTCCAAGTGAAGAATCTGATAAGAAAACAAGCCCCCCAAATCACTACCAATGCTACTGGTCACAATGTTGTCTTTGGAAAATGCTAGTAAGTTTCTCAGCTCTCCACATCCACTAGCAGGATTCATATTAAATTATTTGTTTCAAATCATAGCTTATTCATAAAATGACAACTTGGTACCTAAAGGATCATACACCTAATACAGCCAATATGTTAGCAAAAAGATGTTCCAAAAATATTATATCAATTACTCCCAACACACACAAATATAATAATGGAGGAAAAAAAGACAGGCAAGCTCACATTCTCATCATATGAGCAGGTCATCCACTGAATATACATATAGATAAAACAAGAATGTTCAGTGTTATAAAAGTTGAATGCAAATGATGATAGAATTCAGAAGGATTAGTACTCTCTCTTTAGACAGTTTAAAAAATATCAGTTTCTCTTAATGGTTCTTCTAAATACATAAGCAGTAACATCTTATAGGAGAATAACTACAAAAAAAAAAAGATAAGAGGAGACATGAGAAATCAGCAACCATATGTATTTCAAAATGAACTATACTTCTCTGTATTATGAAACCTAGAGTCAGGGACTGCAAATCCCAATAGAAAAAAACAAATATTTTTAAAAATCTAATTAAAACCCACTTTGGAACAAAATTATATCCTATTCCATTGTGATTATTTCTTAATAGAAACAAAGGAAATATGTTTTATTTACAACAAAAGTTATATTAAAACCAAAACTCTTAATTCTCATGTACTTCCTCTGACAGTTGTGTGAACCACTAAAACTGTCACTCAAAAACTTGCAAGAAAAGCTGCCAATTATGATTACTAGCATTTATACAAACACAGGCATGCATAAATGGAATAGAAAAAGTAGACCGAAAAAGGTCTTTTGAGATATCCAAAGGAAAAGCAGTGACAGGAGCTATTTCCAAGAGGACAGTTAGTACAAAATATAACAAGACTTTCAGTAAAAGGAATAGAGAAGCCACAGTCAGCACTTTTCTGACACCTGGAGGGTTTAGGTTCATTGTCAGCTTTGCAGGACATGCGCTCCTAATAGAATTTAGGTATGGCTTCTCACAACCAACAGCTTCTTTTTTTATTGATGGGCTTCAACAACTTAAAAAATAAGCAAACAAAACCTGCAAAATCAAACAAAAGCAGGTAAACAAAGAAAAAAGAATCACAAAAACCTCTCACCGTGCACACTGCACACTATTACATTTCTAGGAACAGGCCAAAATTATTCTTCTGCATTTTGATTTCACCAGATAACTTCTGCTTCCTTTTTGGCACAAGAATGACAATCAAAACAAAATATTCTTATCAACTGCAAACAGCGAAAGTTCTCCTATTCTGATGCTGAACTTCAGTGTCAGCAAAATCGATGATGAAGATGAAGTTCAATTCCCATATTAATTTTATGCTTGTTTTCTTGCCTGAAAATGCCTGCTAAGATGACAACTAGTGAGTATCTCATACTGAATTTTATCATAAAGACACCGTTGTTCTAGAGGGTGTCTTAAGATAACAGAGAGGTTATTTTTTTACTTGATGGAGATGCATGAAGAAGAAAGTAATTTTTTTCCCTAGAGAAAGAGAGTAGAATAAATCAATATTACAATAGGTGAAACGATTATAATTATTTATAAAATGCTGATTCTTTGTACAATTCAGCATAAGAACTGAAAGTTAAATGCTTTACTGAAAAGGAGGACATACTGATATGTACATAATGTTCTTGGGGGGAAAACTTGACCCATATTTAAAATGCACACATTCAGTTTCTAGGTATTTGGAAAACCAAAAGAAGTAAAAGGTTTTCACATTACCATGTACATGCAGAATCAAGATCTATGGAATAATTGATCTGATCTAAGCCTATGGAGATTTTCATCCTCTTCTAAACTAATTCATGCAAATGCATTTAATTTAATACATGACATTAGAAGAGCATTAAAATACAGTTTACTCTGTCAGGAAAACAATGACCAAAATATGTACTGAGGAGATGATTCTAATGACTTACTGTGCACTGATACTGAAATAAAATAAAGATGTGGAAAAAAAATTATACATACACAGAGTCAGGACTGGTACAAAGCACATGGGAACAGAGAAATTACTATTATGGGAAACCTTGTTTGTCCCATAAGAAATCCACTCTAAGTGCAACTTTTTTTCTAGTACATTTCCTGAATAGATCAACGTTCTGTAAATCAGCTTTGGAGTACTGCCACAATCTCACTTATTTGCTGACTTTTCACACTCAGCACTTCACTCCGACATAATGCCTATTTATATTTCAGGAATTTTAAAATATGAACAGGTATTTTAAAAGTCAGTCAAGAAAGTAGTATAGTCTTTAATGAAAAGTAAGGTTGCTCTAGAATCAATGTAAAAGACTGACACTAGGGGTCAAATTCAGAGTCTACTGATGTCAAAGCAAAGTCTCCTAAATCTTGTTTTGTATCTCTTTAAAACTCAAAATATAGATGTCTCATATTATGACTGGACATATAAGATTTTAGTCCACTTGACAAAATCAAGGTGAAATATTTTGATGAAGATAATTAAACAGCAGAAAAAAATCACTTTGGTAAGATTTTTCTGCATAAAATTTTTTAAAAAATTGTTGTATGAACAGCTGAAGCATGGTTTTCTAGAGACAGAAAAGGTTCAAAGAACCAGAGAAGCTCTAGACATGTTCCATTTTAGCAAGTGAAAGTTAGAGTGTCCACTGAGTAAGAAAACAATCAAGAAAAAACAGCATCCCTTTTAGACCCTTCAGAAGGGCTGCAGAGCTGTCTTCTCAGACTCTTAGGAAGATGTGCATGTTTTTCTCTGCTTACATTGCAAGCTAGCAGGAAGGACACCAGCCAACCTTCCTCTAAGAAATGTACACAAAGCTACATGAGACATCAAGGCACAGAAAATATAGTTTCAAGCACAGTGGCATAGCTCCAGTAATCTTTCACATCAGATAAATACAAGCAAACATGGTAGCTCCTTCCATTAAGCCAATGGGCACAAAATTCCAAGTACAAATGAACAGACTGATGTAGCTGATATCTCATTATATATCCCTTTCCTAAGCCTGTACAAATCATTTATTGTTAGACTGGGATTTTGAAAACTCACTTGATTATAAAGTGAAAATTCCTCATCACCAAAGGCAAGCATACCCTACACAAAAGGAAACTTCGTGCTCTCCTAACAGCTAAACACAAATCTGTTGAACTTTTCATCATGTAAGCAAGTCTTATGATGTTTCTGAAGTTCATTAAATTGAAACTCCTGCAGAGGACAGCCTCTGGGTATGTAGGCTAAACTGTACAGGTTTTAACTGTGCTTCTTCCTGAAGTGTTAAAGTTACTTATGTAACACTCCTATTACTTAAAAAAACCCACAAAACAAGCTATCAGAAGTCCCAATCCAAATAAGCAAACAAAAAATAAAAGCCACTGTAGCCTCAGCAGAACAGCTAGCTTTCTTCCTCTTCCCTGTATGCACCGTGCATCCTTGCAGAATAATGGATGCACTCGGAGCTGATGGTGTTAGGACACATTGTTAACCGTTGCCAATTATCTTCATTTCCACTAGAGGGAATGGGAGTTGAAAGCAGCTGACACTGCAAAAGACTGAAACTTTAAATTAGGCATAAATTGCAATGCAGTAGGCAGAAATTGCCGTCGTAACAGTCTTAATAAATACTGGCATGTATTGAAGTGCGTGCTACCCACTGCCTTCCACAAGGCAAACAGCCTGGCACTCCCTGGTTGCCATAGAAACCACAGGATGCTCCCATTTTAAATTCTGCTGCAGTGCTGAGGTATCATTTCCACTGCACAACGACATGTGTTTATTATCGAAGAATTCTGCTACCACATCATCATCTTGCAAGGTCACAAAAATAAGGAAATGCACAGCACACAAAAATTTTCTTCAATTTTCAACTGTCTTCCTTAAACAGTTAGACACAGAGTACTATAAATAGCAAATTTGCCACCAACATTCTAAAGTAAAAAAACCCACATACCATTCCTTCTTTGCTTTTCTGTGGGGAAAGAAAATATTTTCTGTTACATAATACATAAGATTTTATGAACTAAAATGTTCTGTACTGCCTGCACAGTGTAATTCTTTCACACTTGGTAGAAAACCAACAAGCTAAATCACAAAATACTTTGCAGAAAGTTACTAAAAGTGGCTTTGCAAAAAAAACCCATATGCTTACTCTATGAGACCTGTGAAACCCAGATATGCAATAGCCAGCTTGCCACATACTCTGTGGTCATTAACGGCTGTGCCTGTGACTGCTTTAACAGAAAGGTTGAGCTCCAAGCATAATATCATCTTAACCTGCCAAAACAGATCTTTGGTCAGTGTACAACTTCTTGCCATCCTATGTACATAATCTTGACAATGTATACCATTCATCAGACATCTCAGAATTTATATTATTTTCTTAGCAAATTCAGGACACATTTAATTGCAATAATGATTTTGCATGAAAAAAACATCACTTTCTCTGAAAGTATTTCTAAAGTACTATGCATTGTTATTTCAAGTCTTACATAATTATAAACCCACTTCTACTACTGAGGGCTAAAATTTCCCTTGGTCGTTCAGTCAAAAATATAAATATGTGTGAGGATGTGATTATAGCTTTACCAGAGCTTTAAATTACTTGAATGAGTAGACTGCAATATGTATCATGAATATAAACTTGGATAACGAAAGCACGGCAGCTCTTCTTATTCCTCCTCAACAATTTTATTTCTCAACACTTCAACATACATATTAGATTCATAAAATTCTTATTTACCGACTGTTTCAAATCTATCCCTTCATTCCTAGTGGGATTTTAATACCCCAAAAAAGTATAATTGAGCTCAAAACATCAAACGTTACTAATGTTTACCGATTTGACATGTTTTATCATCCCTGCACTTCCAGGATACCTCAGATGCTTGCTGCTTCTTTTGAGTTCATGTGATGTCCCATGTTAGAAGCCACTTTGAATTATAACTCTTTGATGATGTTCCTTAGAGATTAAGATAAATTCTCTAGACATTCTCTACTTAAACTACCTCAATGAAAAAATCTAATATCAATCTTTTATACAAAAAAGCTGCAGGATTAAAAAATTGAGAAAAAAAATGGCTAATTTTTATTACCTTCTTGGTACATGAAAATAATAAATTCCTCAGAAGAGCAATCCAACAAACAAACAAAAAAAGGAATGTTACTTTCACATTGCTAGTAAAGCATGAAACAAACAGATGTGAGTCCTAGAACAGTCCCAGCTACAGAAGCTTGCTGCCTCAAAACAGACTTAAATCCTCCCTTCTAAAAAGATATTTTCTAATTTATTCAGAAGCTGTTATATATAGAGAGGTTCAGCTGCTTACTCAAATGGTAAAAATCCCAGATTCAGATCCATTCTTCAAAGAGATTTTAACAAAGTAGATATTTTACCCCCATGTCTAAGGGAACATGATATTTGCTGTGGTGAGTTCTTTTTACTACATGATTCATTTCTATGTGACAGAGGTAGAATTTTTTGAGCAGTACTCACTAAACAGAGGTCTTCCAGAATTGTTACTGTTCATTTGCACAAAATTAGCTGAAAATTATGGCAAAATCCAAAGAAAACCATCTTTACGCAACCAATGATTCATAGCAAGATTTTTTAAAAAAGTTCAGTCTTACCTATCCCAGTTTCCAAAAAGACATAAATGCCCAAGCAAAGAAATAAAATCTCCCATCTCCCGTGGAAGTGACTTATAGGACAGAACACTCTATCACAAGTTCAAATATTGGATTTGCTGCTAATCCCTGCAATATACAAGGACTGCCCCAGCTCTATCAAATTCAGTTTAAAATGTCATTGAAACTGCATGCCCATCAGAGAACAATGCACCAGATGCCAGGGCTCTGAAAACCAGTCTGCAACCAGCAAAAGATTAAGTACAAAGATTCTCCTCTTACACGTACAAGGGTCTCCCAGGATAATGGCTCTGTTTCTTCTCACTATCCTCTTCCCAATACACTCCCTCATGCCAAAGAATCCTGACCATTTCTCAGGTGTTAAGGAAAATCTGGTTTCAGAGTAGAAAAGCCTCACTTATTTCTCCAATGTGGAAGATAGAAAATTATGATACAAAATTGTCCATCTGTATCACTGTGAGACTGGATACTGAATATTAAGAAAAAGGGCAATTCCTAGTAAAAAGTAGCTTAAATAAACATGGAACATTATCCTCCTAATGTTCTCTATTGCATTCATTTTTTGATGAATTATTATATGCTTAGTCTACTACATAATTTTTTAATTAAAAAAAAGTTCTAGAACCTGAAAAGTTGTTCCAATAATAGTTGTGTTCTGACATCCAAGACAGAGCATTTTCCCTGTCATTTTCTAAAGCAAATAACAGTAAGAGTGATTCTGTAGTCACCACTCATGGGATAATTTCTATAAAAGAACTAGTAAAAGATTATATTCTTCTATGACTGTAAATGTATTTGGTTACGTATGCTCTAATTATTTTTAAAATGCTGCCTATGAATGTGATGTTCACAGCTTTAAATGGGGAAAAAACCACTCAAAACTTATTATGCATTCAGTGTTGGCTGTTCACTAAAACAAGAAGGTGTCCCCACTGATCTCAAACTTGGAGTCAAAACTTTCAGAAAGACCTTTGACATGTAAAACACTCACTAATATCTCAATTTATGGCCCAATTGATCACTGCTTTTTACTGTGAGACTTCAAGCCTAAATAATTCACTTAAAGGCTAACTATGTGTTTTTGTAAAATTCAAGTTTAGCCAAAAAAACCAAAAAACAACAACAAAACAAAACAAAACCAACAACAAAACAACCATAACTATGCAAGTAAAATGTCCTACTGAAGTACTCCTCCAATATATACATGGTTCCAAGAGTTGGAAACCAATTATCTATTCACCAATGCAGCTGTTTATTTTAAGGTATCTTAAATTCTATCTTAAGCCTCTAAATTTACATACCTTCAAGAACTTCCACATATAAAGCACATCGTACTTGCAGAGACTCTGTAAATAACTTCCCACTAGTAAGACATCAATAAGAACAATTTTGCATGTGTTTTCAACTACTTGAGGAGCAGCACAATTATTTCAAGATTTAGGAATATATATATCTAGTATTTTTAGCTGAGACAATAGTCATTGTCAAGTATTTTTAGGTTTTATTCCTCTTTCAAAAGTTCTTATCATCATATTGGGGTTGTTATAGCATCATCATTATCACATAATAGAGAGTAAGTATACTCTGCTCCCTTAAGTCATTGCTCCATATATTCTTCTGTAAGACAGTGTCAAAGAAGAAGATAAACTCCATTTGTTTAGTTTATCCTCAGCTTTTCTTCCAAAGGAAGAGAATGTTTCTCTAAAGGTGCCAGATACACGGAAAATAGGTGTGTGGCACCAATCCTGCTACGAACTGTGGGAGATACCAAGCAGAAGAGACCAAGACAACTTTCATCCACCCCGACTGCCAGCCCTCAGAACTTTATCAGACTCAACAAGCATTCCCGTACAGAGAGTAAACCTGAAGTAAACTTTAATACCTTCAACTTCTCAATATTAATTCACCTGATTTTACTTCACCAAACCCTGCATGAGCTACCAAAATCCTGGCCATAAAATTGGCCTGGGACTGGTCAGCTTCACAGATTCCTTCTGCCTCTGAAACCTGTGCACACTGACCATCTCAATATAATATTGGCTAGGTATACCTCCCTGTTACTTTGTCTGCTTTCCTCAACCACAATATCTTATCTCTACCTTCCAGAAAGAGAGGAAATCTGAAAAAAAAAAAAAAAAAGAAAAAAAAAAACCAACACTTCCTAGAAGATCTTTGAAACAGAGGACAGATGGAGATGGAAATCTAGATGTGAGCTGTGATGATAATTGTAGCAAAGTGTTAAGTTTCATTATGCAGAATCCTTCACAGAATTTACAAGTCTTTACAGATCAAATGGTTTTATAGGAGCTCTACACATATTTCCTTTCACAAAGAAGTAATCGTTCAGTATCTCTTGTTTCCCAGAAAAAAATAACTTTTTCCCTCATCTGTGTAGGTGTCCTCAAAGCCAACAACACAGGCCAAATAGTACCATAAGGTGCACAGTCACCTCTCACTTGAGGTGGGACCTAATTTATCCAACAGAACAAAAGTAACTGATAAATTTTCAAATGAGACTTAGAGATTATGTACATGTATTGTACATTAACAAGCATTAGTGTGTCCAAAATAAATATTTGAATATCCTATGATGAAAATTACTGCATGGAATAAATGATATACTATAATCCTTAGGAAGAAGCTGTTACTTATTCATTTCCCTATCCAATTTATTAAATCATGTCCCATCAAAACACCAAAATATTTTTTTCTGATTGAGGCTAGTGGGAATCTGTATGTCATTCAAGCCAAAGTTATACAAAAAAATCTATTTCTTTATTCCTCTTCCTCCCTCTAAAAATATTTAACTAATGTGTGATTTACACATTTTACAAAAATTTGCCGAATATGTATTTAACTTTCCTGAATTCTTTTCTAAAAATCACCGTGAAGTAAAAGTCTATTTAAAAAATAACAATTAACCATTTACCTTCTATAATTAAAACAAAACCCCTATTCTTTGACAAATTTGCATGCAGTTATATATAACAATGAAATAACAGGCAATTTTTTCTATTACATATATAAAATGACTGAAAAATCCCATTAAATAATGAAGTAGCTTAATCTGGATAGTATCACAACAAAACCAATAAAAGTTTTAATATTTACAGGAATAATAATCCAGTACAATATTTTTAGGAGTTCATAAATATTTTAAGTATTTCCATTGATTTTCAAGTAAACAAGAAGCAATGCAATAATTATTAACTAAGTTACAAGAAAGTTAATTTCATAGATTTTGGTGTCAGTCATAGTAAACAGTAGTTATTCACTAAGATACTAGAACAACAATATTCAATCTGTGGCTTGAAATTATAACAGGGTGAGTTTTTGCAGAACTAAGATTTCCAAGACATCAGTACAATAGCTACAATAAAAAAAAAAAAATTATAAGAAGTAGGCTCTGTAACTCCAGACTGCTGACAAAACTAGTTTTGGATGCTGTCAACAACAAACTAACTTTTTGAAAATTATTTCCACGCTGTATCCTAGTAATGGGCTGAGTTTTAGGTGAGAATGCAGAGATGGAAAAACAGCTTGAAGTTCTTTTCCTAGTAAAAAAAATTGTGATTACTACTACTGAGAAAGAAAACAAAGGACTGGCAGAATTCAATATAAAATGCATGTTCAACTGTAAAACTGTTTTATGGTGTACAATCATTCATATATAGCTATCTATTGTTCATAATATTTTAAAATACATATACACAGGGAAAAATTAAATATTTAATAATTTTAAAAATATGCAGTTACTGCCTCAATCATATTGTTTTGCATCTATACTCAGTAAAAAAGAGAAAGTTTGACTTGCAATTCTGCATATGATCCATTTTGTCCAAAAGTAGATTATAGAAAAATGATGAATAGATACCTTTTGAAAAATAGCAAAACCACCTGGGTCTATGATTCTATAATTTACAGAACAGATTCCTGAAACAAACAATGTTTCAGGTTTGTGTTTATGGCCAATATCACTAGTAAAGATGTTCAGCTGTTTTCCTAGCTTCTTCTCTGACACTATAAAACTCACAGTACAGCCATTTCTTCCAGTGATAAAACATAGGTAATAAAAATTCACCAGTGCACTTAAATTTTAATTTTAGCATGACTAATTTAACATTGGGCTTATGCCGTAATTTGTTTAAAATTAGACATCTGTGTTCCCATATGCAGCACTAGACACTGAAGTAAGTTTACTTACTGGAAACTTCATGCCAATGGTGCATTATATTACTTCAGTACCTACATCCCAAATATGAAAAGAAACAATGTGAATATTCTAGGTAAAGCATGATACAGGTCAGCACTGAAATGCATGATCCAGCTAGTCAGTAGAATTTTTTTTATTTTCCAGAACTGAAGAAAATTCCATGCATTATAGTAAAAGCTTTTAAGCTCTCATACTGACTATCCTGTTCTTCTAAGTCAAAGCAAGACAGATATCTCATTTATCTTTCTTTTACATTTTACCTAAATAATGGCTAAGTGCATAACTGTTGCATGGTGACATACACCGTTCATATACAGCTATCTATTGTTAAGAATATTTAAAAATGCATATGCAAAGAGAAAATTAAAATATTTAATAATTAAAAAAAAGATGCAACTATTGCCTCAGTCATATTGTTTTGCATCTATACTCAGTAAAAGAGGGAGGTTTGACTTGCAATTCTGCATATGATTTATTTTCTCCAAAAGTAGTTTATGGGGAAGTGATCAATTAATTGCATAAGTGGTACAATTGTGAGTATAATTAGAATCATATTTTAAATGTACTACAATGGTGGACATTACATATTCAAGAAACAAACAAAACCACTGACACACTTCATAGTTTAAAAAGCAGCATCAGGTTCCAGCAGTTCTGCAAAAATATTAGAGAATTCTGATGTAGTTAATGTTTTAGAAGTGGTAAAAAATGTACTGTTCTTACGATTTACTGTCCTCCTGCTGTTGTCTCCTCTTATACATTTCTCTCACATCTTTACAACTGTTTCTCTTTTTCTTCCCCCATAGCTTGTTTTAAGCTATTAGTGTCTTACTCTTCCTGTATCATCACCAACAGCTCTTGTATAGTCTTCTATTATTATATTATTTTAAAAAGTCTGAAATACTTTAACAATACTTTAAATTTTCCTGTTTTAATAATTTGTCTGTGATAATAAAAGAATAATGCAAGATATTATACTTCAGGAATACAGAAACCTTTCATGCAATACATTTCTTATTTGGAGTATATCTTAAAGTAAGACTGTCCTTAAGAAGCCCTTTACTCTTCTACTTAAGTGACTTAAAAGTCACTAGAGATATGACTTCCAAAATCAGCAATGAACGGATGATTGATGAACATATCGAAGTTCAAAACTGGGAAGCCGTTTTGATTTGTTTCAGGCAGCAGCAAGAGGCATCAGCATGCTGGAAGGTGAACACACTTGCTAGAGGGATTTCAGTCTTCCTGAAAACAAACCTAACATTTGGGTATTTAAAAAACCCAACTAAACCAAAAAACAAACAAACAAACAAAAAAACCACAAAAAAACCAACCAACCAAAAAAAAACCAAACCAACCAAAAAAACTCCAGCAGTTCATAAAAAAAAATTATAGACAAAAATCAATACCTGATGTGCTGGTTTTGGCTGGGGTTGAGTTCATTTTGTTCCCAGTAGCTTGTATGGGGTCCCATCCTGGTATTGTGCTGAACAGTGTTGATATTACAGGGGTGTTCCTGTTATTTCTGAGCAGAGCTTACACAAAGCCAAAGCCTTTTCTGCCCCTCACACCATCCCACCAGCAGAGAGCCTGGGGGAGCACAGGTACTTGGGGGAGGGACACAACCTGGACAGCTGACCCCAAATGACACAAGGGACATTCCAGACCACATTGGTGTCATGCTGAGTATGTAAAGCTGGGGTAAAGGAAGAAGGAGGGACATTTGGAGTGATGCTGTCTGTCTTGCCAAGTGACTGCTACATGTGACTGGGCCCTGATCCCCTTGAAATGGCCTGAACACCTGCCTGCCCATGGGAAATGGTAGCCCACGGCTTTTTGCCTACTTATTAAACTAGCTTTAGAAGTGGAAAAGCCTGTGGGTTGAGCTACTGTTCTGATTGTCTCCCTCACCCTGCTCATGAGGGAGCAAGCAAGCAGCTGAGTCGCACTTGGTTGCTGTCTGGGGTTAAACCATGATACCTGATCAATTGTCTCATTACTTATTAAAGCTCCCAACTGATCTTAGTGCAATATTTACCTTGAGTTGAACAGAGCTGTTTTTCCCCTGAAAGTCACATGCAAAATTTAGCACATATAAAATTTGAGACTAGGAAATCTAAATCCATTGAATCTAATAAGCTGTGATCCCACACCTTTGTAGCTAACCTTTTTTACATTTGTAGCTCTGCACAAAAAAGGCCTTTTCTTGCCCAGGGAAACCCCAACTTAAGAAAAACCCCAACAAACCAATCCAACAAACAAAAAAACAAACAAACAAACAAAATACAAATTTGTTGGTTTAATCAGAATCATGTAACAGAAAACAAGATAATGATAAACTGAATCATTCTTTATCATGACATGGTGAAAAGTACTGTATCCTTATGGGAACCATTCACAAACCTACAATACAAACAAAGGACAGGCTTTCTGCAGTAAAATAATGAAACATATCCTAATATACTTCATCCTTTATCTTAATAAAGATCTTTCTTAACAGTTTTGGGTTGTGAAAACGTCAACACATTCCAAAACAAACATCTCTGGACATACATCCAACACATTAGTATGTGACAGCCATACAGCTTCCATCCGAGGCCCTAGTTACTGATGACCACGTGAAATAGACAATTTAGTTATAATCCCATCCCATTACTTGAGATACACAAAATCCAAGATCACCTGAGTGATGGGGGAGAATCCAGAAACCCTGATCAGCAGTTGTAGAAGTTAATCAAAAGACATTCTTCTCTAAAATCAGTTATTCATTACATAGTTTCTCACATTGTTTATACCTCAAGTAATAAAAAAAAAATCATGTAAAAAATAAACAATTATTTTAAAAATAAAACATACATGGAAAAGAAATGTTTACATTTCTGGATGTTAACCCATAAATTTAAGTTTTAATATCTTTCCAACTTTTTTTCAAACAAAAGAAAAACCAGTTTTTATCTAATTACACCTCAGCTATTCAAAAGACAAAAAAAACCCCCAAACCCCAAAAAACAGCAAATCTAAAAATATATATTTTATTTTTGGTTTTATTTAAAATAAAAAAGATAAAAAAATAAAATTAATCAAACTTGTTAGTTTAAATTACTCCTAGATTTAATGTTATGCTGACAGGCTTAATGTCACATTGCAGAAAAATCAGGAGTCTAATACACCTTCAGAGTCACTAATTCAAAATAGTTAAGCTGATTTCTTATCATTCCCTTGAAATTTTTCATCTAATATGTAAAATCCTGCACAGAAGTAATATACAGGATAGGAGGAAGAAAAGGCTGCTCCAGCTTTAGACTGCCAAGCACACATAATAACACACATTATTAATTAGAAAACAGATTTCCATATTCTGACATTTGAAAAGTCCCCATCTAAAGAAGAAGGAAAAAAAAAAAANTCTTGCCCAGGGAAACCCCAACTTAAGAAAAACCCCAACAAACCAATCCAACAAACAAAAAAACAAACAAACAAACAAAATACAAATTTGTTGGTTTAATCAGAATCATGTAACAGAAAACAAGATAATGATAAACTGAATCATTCTTTATCATGACATGGTGAAAAGTACTGTATCCTTATGGGAACCATTCACAAACCTACAATACAAACAAAGGACAGGCTTTCTGCAGTAAAATAATGAAACATATCCTAATATACTTCATCCTTTATCTTAATAAAGATCTTTCTTAACAGTTTTGGGTTGTGAAAACGTCAACACATTCCAAAACAAACATCTCTGGACATACATCCAACACATTAGTATGTGACAGCCATACAGCTTCCATCCGAGGCCCTAGTTACTGATGACCACGTGAAATAGACAATTTAGTTATAATCCCATCCCATTACTTGAGATACACAAAATCCAAGATCACCTGAGTGATGGGGGAGAATCCAGAAACCCTGATCAGCAGTTGTAGAAGTTAATCAAAAGACATTCTTCTCTAAAATCAGTTATTCATTACATAGTTTCTCACATTGTTTATACCTCAAGTAATAAAAAAAAAATCATGTAAAAAATAAACAATTATTTTAAAAATAAAACATACATGGAAAAGAAATGTTTACATTTCTGGATGTTAACCCATAAATTTAAGTTTTAATATCTTTCCAACTTTTTTTCAAACAAAAGAAAAACCAGTTTTTATCTAATTACACCTCAGCTATTCAAAAGACAAAAAAAANAGGACAAAACCTTATTTATACAAAAGGTGAAAACATTTTAAGAATTGTCTTATGGAAAGTATTTCACAAAACTTGCTGCAGTCATCCTCAGGTCACCACTGAGAGACTTAATATGTCAAAATATGTAACCTCATGAAAAAACGTGTGTGTGTTTCCTTGATAGACACTACTTGACATGGCCCACCACATTCCCACACAATTTAATGTAGGACACACCTAAGTGAAACATACATCACCTGCAAATCTAGAAAATTTCCACACTAGGGTATTTATTGACCAACTTAGATACAATCACTTCTTTTTTCAGCTGGGAGGGGAGTTTCATAAACTGGAAAGCTATTGACTTTCAAGGGATTTCATGTTCTCCATTAATTTCAGGATTTTAATTTGTTGAACATACCTTTTAGAAATCTGAGGTTTTATCTGAAGTTGCCTCTAGCTGAAAAATGTCTTAAAAAGATGTCTTATTTTTATAATTATTAATTGTATTCAGAACAATTAAGCTGTGTACCTTAAAGATAGCAGATTTATGGTAATAAATGTGATGTTGTGCATGAGTTTTACTGGTATATGTCATTACCACATAAATATAGTATAGTAATTGTCCTCTCCATCTAAAATAAAACCATATTTTTACTGGAAAAGATTATTCCCTTCAACTCTGGATGATATTATTTGCTGTTAAAATTCCACTTTTACAAACAGTCACAGTGGTTACCACATAGCTGTACACATAAACATTCAATTTTCCCTCTAGAATGGATAGAACTGAAAGATAATCCTTTACAGACCTTCCACCCTTCAGCTAAATCTTCCAGGTTTAGAATAGATTTCTTTTTAATCGGACTCTTCACTTGAAAACATTTAGGCAAAGTCGCACAATGATGACTTGATATATCTAAACCTTTTTCTCTATTCAGAGAATTCATACTTGACATCATCAGTGAAGCCTCAACAAAAGCAAACTAACCATAATCCTTGTGCTGAATCAGTGGCTATTAATGGTTTTGAAACCCATTAGAGGACATTATGATATTTTAATGCAGCAGGGGCTGAAGTAAGACTTCCCTCAGTTGTTTTCACTCGATAATGTTGCACTTGACCTTTTGTGTCTTACCATATAAAATTATTATTTGTATTCCTTCAAATTCTACAGAAATTTTTTTCTTGTTATCATTATTAGAACGTTAATATAATCCTTTTATAGTGAACTTGAGAATATATCCTTTATGCTCATTAAAAATACAGACATTCTTAAAGCACACATCTACATATGCAAGGAGTCATATTTCTGCCTTTTAGAATAGTGATTTAGGAAGTTCTCCCAAGAAAGAGATTTTTTTTTTTTATGCAGAAACTTTCAATGTAAATCCAATTGTACAAGTAATTTCTTTTGAATTGTCATTTCACTATCAAATATTTATTTTTCAAGAGGTACAAAAACATTTGAAGTTATTGTTGGAGTACACAATCTATTCATTAAGCTGAAAAGGTCAGAAAAGAAAAGGGGTTCAAATTCCATGTGAACTGGAAGAAACAGCATTCTGTATAACACCCTCAGAGTTCTGAAAGATCATAACATATGGAATGCTGTCTTATGCAATATCAAGAACTGGTAACAAGTTATGTAGTAGCTGGATCTGTGTAGAAGATCCCTGTGGTTATTTGTCTACATCTCTAAGCCACAATAATTCAGTTAATGCTAACAAATATATATATCCAATATCAAACACCTAACAAAATCTACTTTCTAATACTTGCATAATGGATATTTTCATGATTAAAGACACTTTGTAATATATTATGCTCTAAAAATGTGATAACCTTATGAAAAAGTTGTTTGAGAAGGAAAAGAGAAACTACTGAACTATAGAGCTTACATGATTGAGCTCACACTAGTCAAACACTTCTGAACATATTTTAAGTTCAGATACAGAGAGTATTCAAGTATGACAAGAACAAAAGGTTGTCAGTGATATTTAAAAGAAACAGATTTCCATCACACACAGAGCTTCATGTACCTGTATAGATATTCTTCACTCCTTTCTCTTTCAATCTATCTGTACATATATATTTGTGCCTTGTCTAACATAGAAAGGAATACAAAAATAGTTCTCCTTATTATAAAACAGTTTGAATTGAAGAACAGCTTTCACGACTCCTTCAGACTAACATTGTTTTAGGCACTATACTACAAGCTGACCAATGTCTCCAATGTCTCTAAAAAACTTTCCACATTCTTCCCAAGAGATTATATCCCTTTCCTTGAAATCATTTTCCACCCTTGCACTTCACTCTTAGGCTATCCGTCTACTGTGTCTCCAGATAAATACCTGGGTACAGTAAGCTGCAATACCTGGGTTCAGCAAGCCAAAGAAGAAAGGGTGTGCACAATGACCTAAAACCTCTTCTACAGTCGGATTAGATCAATTTGTGTCAAGCTGCCATTTTGGGTTTTATGTTAAATGTCTGCTTCTTCTGCTGCACTCTAAATATAACACATCTGTTATCAAAACAGAATGAGATGTAGCATTCTAGAATTACATTAAACAGAATAACTTAAAGCACAACATCATTCTCTGACTCATCCTAACACTTAGCCTACTGCACTACTGTAATAGATGACTGGTGATGTACACATTGCTGCCAATTTTTGTAATAAGTAGGACCAATTTTATCAAAACATTTCTTATATACTGCTGTTCATTGTTTCTTGTTCTCATAAATAAATATACCATGATTTAGAAACAAAAGAATTATGCATTTATTCAATTATGTAAAGACAAGAAGAAGTGCCTTGAAACACAAAATACATAAAAATATTTTTTATATTGGTAGGACTCCAAGTGTCAAAAAATTAAGCAGTGTCAGGTCAGGGTTTAACACATGCCCAACAAGAACAGTTGTTTCACAATCCAAACTTCCTTCTCCAGTTACCTCCCTTGATTAATAAGTTGACAGAACTATCCTTAACAACTAAGCATCAGCCTAACGGGAAGCCTACAGAGTTAATGGAATCCTTGGATTATCATATCAAACTCATCTAAATTAATTTTTCCATTCTGACAGACCAATTAAGAGCTGATGACTTGGGGTTTGAGGTACTGCTAACAACGTAGACTTCTCATTTGACTGTGGAGAGGAATAGGGCATAGTTCCAATTGAGACACATTGCAGAAGTTTTACAATCAGTAAAAAAAACCAAATCCACAGAGAGCACACAAACAAAAAAACACATCTCCTGGTGATTCCTGGATATTCAATGAGCTTCAAAAACTGCATTATACTTCCAGTACTCACAGTATGGAACATCATTAACTTCAAGTAAAGGTGAATTTGTTTTCATTAAGTTCCTACAATTTTATATGGTATAATGAAACCACGTATGAAAACAACTAAACATTCCTCCAGAAAATTTCAAGAATAAGTAAAGGAAGCAATTCACTTCCTAGAGACCACAATGGATACCTAATACCTCAACATCTCTTTAATTTGATAAGCAATATTAACAGGATGTACACAATTTACTGGGGAATCCTGAAAGAGAGCAACACATGCAAAAAAAGTTCTTTTTCACTAACAGAAGATTGCTAGGGCTTCCAAAACAGTTCTATACAGGAATAGTATTTGATCTTTAATGGGCAATAAGTTTATACTGGGTCTTCCATTTTGCAGCCTGTGGAGAGACAGGAAGGTGGCCAATGGGGAAAAAGGGTTGGGAGAAGGCAAATCACTCAGACACAAACAGGTACAAACCAGGGTGAAGTTCATGTTTGCTGCCTACCTCTAATTAGAACAACATTTCTTTGAAGACTTTTCTGTCTTCCTAGAACAAAACCTTTGGAAAGGGACATCAGTTTTATACTGGACTGTTATTACAGGTTTGTGGTCTTATTGCCAGCAAAAATTAAACTAAAATCCAACACCCAGTAATGGCATCTTAATTTTGGAGCTGTTCTGCACCTCACATGGCAAACTAATTGCTTGGTTTGCAATTATACAGGACAGAGTCTTGGATTTCAAAAGATTCACATTTCTGAAAAATAATCCGGGGAAATAATTTATTTTTATTTCAAATGTGAAAAACTGATAGAATTATCATTTTGTTGCTTTTCTTCCTAAGTATAACAACAAAAAATAGTGGATTCTTCTACCATGCTATGGACTGCATTTCTTTCATCTCTTCTTTCATTCTATTGCTGCTGCTTACAATGAAAATAACTATAATGAACTAGTGCCTGGAAACAGAAGGATGCACAAACTGCAATCAGTTTTTTGCAAGTCAAGTTTTTTACAACTTTCCTTTGTTCAAGTTAATGAACTCACTTGCTCTGGAAAACGAGATGCAGAGGAATGAACCATGCAGAAGAGTAAAAATTATTAAATAACTGGAGAAATTAATTTTTCATAACTTATGAAAATGACAGATATGTTTTATCTCAGCAGAGTGCTAGTTTGCTAGTTTCATATCATTGGAAAATACTTCGTAACCATTTTGAAAATAGACAACTAACTATATGTAAAATATTATGTCTGTTGCTGCTTAAGATGTTACATCAGACAGAAATATGACTACTAACAGTAAAGACAAAAATAGCATCTTTGAGCAGAATGATTGGGCAGGAGATTATTTTTCCATTTTGGCATATGCATTAAAATGCTCTTAAAAATATAACAATGAAACAAATGGATTACTTTGTTCTCCAATATGGCACTGGCCAGCTAAGTCACAGAAAACACCTCACAGATACCTTAGAAACCAAACACAGTCATATAAATAAGCATTAAATTAGCTGTCATTGTAACAAAGTAGAGATAACAATGAGAAGGACTCTAATATTGATAGATTGCCCTTGAGATATTTGCTGAAAAGCTTCAAAAGTTCTTGGTTCTTGTAAAAATGCTAACTGTATTTGTGTACTTCCTGCCTCCAACCCAAATAACGTACCACGTATGATTTATCTGTATGGGGGTAAACTCAGCCCAAAGATTTGGTTTTCTTTGTTGTAGGGTTCTGCTCTGTTTTTAAAGGGCTTTTAGTTAGGTGTTAAAGGGTTTTTGGTTGGAGGGGGAGAGGGTGTTAAGTGTGGTGGTTATCAATCACCATTACCAGCACAATAGATTTTTAATATTTATATAGATATTTAAGGACATATACGTATTTAATTGCCTATATATTTTTCCCTCCAATATGCAGAAAATGGCTTCTTTTAGAAGTTCTGCTACTTATCAATGCAAGTTCCACAAAGTAAAATAATTCGTAGGTCAAAGTATAATTCAGTTATATAAAGCAAATTAAAAAAATAAGAACTGCAGTCTTTCCAAATGAATGAATAACAAGAGCAGAATGGCTTCTGACATCTAGAGAAAAAATATAAAATTCTATTTGCCTTCAAATTTACACATTACATACAAAGAATAATTTATGCAACTTAATAATTTACAGCATAATAATGATTTGTAAAAATGAATCATTGATGAAAGTATGCTAGCCTTTAAAGGAATACTGAATGAGAACATTCGCTCCTGCATGCAGCAGTTTCACCTTATTTACAGAACTAATACTAGAATCAAGCCTCTTCTTTAGAACAGTAATTACCCCAGGAGAAGGCTCTTCTCAATAAATAAGGGGCTGTAGCTGCCAGTAAAATAATGTCTACTTACACAACAAAATATATCATACATAATCTTTGTTTTCCTTTTCCTACTCCCCAGTGTTTGCCTCCTTCCATTGTTACTATTGACATTTCTTATTCAGATTCACTCTTTACACTTCACTCCGTGCATTCAGACAGCCCCAAATGAAAGTATAATTTACCCTACTTCAGAAAAATAAAAGTTTTCTTATAGACTGGTAGTTCAGTTCTCCACAAAATCATATGCATCAGAAGCAGCAGAATATAAAAATTCACTTGGGAGCATGGGCAAAATGCATGTATTGGCATATATGGTCATGGCACCATGAACTTTATCTTTGATGAAGAGACAAAAAAATGTAGAAAACATGCCTTGTTCTGGAATCACCATCCCAGGGAGCATTCAAAAAATGTCTGTATATTGGAACTTGGGGATACGGTTTAGTGGTGAATGTGAGTATGCTGGATTAATGGTTGAATTTAATAATCTTAGAGGTCTTTTCCAACCTTAACAAATCTACAGTTCTGTGACTCAAAACTAATTTACTGGTTTGGAAATTTCTCTTAGTTCTTGCTATGTATTCATTTATATGGATGAGGAAGTGGTAACACAATCATGGGCTGATGCATCTACTCACACCCAAGGAAAGGAATGGCTTAAGCAAAACACTTTCAGAATGGGAATGCTGTGTTTCCTCAATCCTGTCCATTCTGTTTGGTTTTGTTTGTTCATTTGAGAGAAGTCTACAAAGGGAAATAATGGCAGTATTCACAGATTTCCCAACACTGTCAAGTCACACACACACACAAGAAAAATGCAGGATGTATCCATGATGATATATCCTCTGCATCTGTAAGCTTTCTTGATCCAAACTGTCTGGGCTCACAACATGCATGCAGAACTACATTAAAATAAATATGCTCTGGCCATTTTTCTGGAATTTTTCAGAAAAGTATCTATGTGCTAATGAAAAGATAAATGAGGGAGTGTAGTAGAGTCTGGTTAAAACAACACACAAATGCAAAGCTACATACTGAATCTTGAACAAGGTTGTAGCAGAAAAGGTGTCTGAGGTCAAGGATGTCCTAATTAAGGCATTTAGTTTAAAAATATTCATTAGATAGATGGAAACAAAGGACATTTACTTCCCTTCCCACAGGGTGCCCAATCATAACAACTAAAAAATAAACCAGATTGCTGAATTCTATTTTATTACACTAAAGTTTAATTTTACCCTCTCACCCCTCTAATTGAGCAAACATAATCCATCTAAAGAGAAGATATGAAAAAAATTATCCTCATGTAATCAAAACTTACATTTATAGTTAACTACAAAAGTAATTCCAAATTCTTTTATATTTATGTAACTCTTCCATTTCTGCTTCTAAATAAATACATTAATTTTATCTTTAATACAGCTGCATGAGGATGTTCACTCCAAATGACTCCTGATTTAATTGTATTCTGTCCCAGAATAAAACTCCTTAGCAACTGGGCCAGTGGAACGTAAACTATTGTTCAGCTCCCCAGTAAATTATTTGAGTATCCAGAGAATACACAGCACAGACCACTAAAAATCAGACTGTTTTGAAAACTAACATCAAGCAGGCTCCAAAAGGAAGAAGAAATCTTTCAGGAAGCTATCACTTGGAGTGACTTGTCCTTCACCATTTTCTATTACCCGCCTCCAACCTAGGACTAAAGAATTGAGTAAGAATGAATCAAAATTAACACTTGAAAGAATAGTTGATATAGTCACTATCTCATCATAAACATCATCCCAAAACTGTCAATGTTAAAACACATCTCCACAAAACTGCACTTTCAAATGCATTTTTTGACTAAATATTTTCTCACAAAGGATTCTTCACTGAATCAACCAGTTACAGCCAGCCATACAAAGGGTGAAGTTACAGCATTCCTTTATGCTCTCACAACTGATTTTTACACTGACATATGCATCCCTGAGTCCATCAAGCTCAGGGAAGCAGCACCACACAGCAGCCTATTATATCATGTAAACATAAGAAAGCTGGTGATTAAACAGCGTGCCCTCTAACAATACAATTACATGAAAGAGTAGAGTAAGCATAATATTTTCTCTGCCTGAATGATTTATAATTGGAAGCAAAAGAAAGAGAAACTTCATTTCGTAACCATTATATGGTAGTTTACAGAAATGTCGCACTACACTGGCAAAATTAATCTGCAATTTTCTATGAAAAGACATCTTTCCAAGTGGTTCTGAGCAAGGTGATAATACACAGAATAATGAGGAACAAATGATTTCATGTACTTCTGGAGGGGCAAGCACTCATCTCTCCGTTCCTAAGTCAGTTTTTACCATTCCAAATATATTCAAACCAAAATGGTATAAACACTCTTTTAGCTCCTGGTTTCATTATGGAGGTGGAGGGTGTACTAGAAGATATTGGTGAATATTAACAATATTAACATGTGGATCTGTTATTTTTTTTTTTAAGTGTAGTACTTATGAGAACATACATTGTGAGCAACAGGTCTCAACTCTACAACACAAATTCAAAAGTAAAAGGAACTAACAGATACTGAATACATTTGCAGATTTCACAGAATTGTAGAATCATTGAAAAGCTTGGAAGGGATCTTAAAGATTGTCTTGTTCCAACCCCCCTGCCATGGGAAGGGACATCACCCACTAGATCAAAAAGCTCCAGGTGGCATCTCTGCTGGATGGCATAATTGGGTTTAGAAAGAAAATGAAGACACAAGAGGTGCAGACATAGCTGACTCCTCTGATAGTGTTGTCTGCTTTAATACATTTACTTGGAGCGCAAGTTTAGTAACTAACCATTTACATACAGAAATAGATTATGGATACTCTTGGGGAAGATAATAAACTGAAGTTGCACAGAAAACCATTTCGTAAAGCACAGAGTTTACAATTCTGACATTTTATAAACTATTTTAACACCCTGTTCTTAAAATTAAGACATGAAAATCTCCTCAAGCTGACCAACCAGAGAATAAATTAAGAAGCTAAGCATTACAAATTTTGAGACCCACATCTGACATATTACAACTATTCTATCAATTCAACTGCAAACAGGCTTTTTAAAAGCAATCTTTATAATTTACACACAATAATGTCTATAATTTTTTAATCATCACTTCCAACATAAAATTGAAAACTCCAAGTCACACGAATTTCCAGATTGCTGGTAATCACACAAAACTGAGAGGTGTGTTGCTTTTCTAAAGGACCTGGACAGGCTAGAGAACTGGGCTGACAGGAACCAAATGAAGTTCAACAGAAGAAAGTTCTACAAGACGTTCATCTGGAGAGGACCCCTATACACCAGCATAAGCTGGGGACATCCAGCTGGAAAGTAGTTTGGCAGAAAGAAGGACCTGAAAATGCTTTTAGACATACAAATGGAACAAGAGCTAGTAATATATCCTTTTGGCAAAGCAGGCGAGAGGCATCGTGGGCTGCATTAGGAAGAATACTGTTCCTAGGTTGAGGAAGTCAATGCTTCACCTCTACTCTGCACTGGTGATGCTGCACCTGGAGTACTGTGTCCACTTCACAGAAACATAAGAGTGTTCTGCGTTAGAAGGGACCTCCAGGTTCTCCCTAGTGCAGCAAGGATGTGGACAAACTGGGAAGAAGAGAATTAAGGTTCACAGATGACAAAGGGACTGGAACATCTCACTTACCACAAAGATAAGCTGAATGGGCTTCCCAAGGTCTTAACTTCAAATGTTAGCTGGTCCTTAAAGCAAGCAGTAAATATATTCTACAGGACTTTCAAATTCAGATTCACTGTCATGGGAGGAGCAGAGGACTTCTGCTCTGACACACCAAGAGTAAAATTCTCCAGAATCATCAAAACTATGAAACACTCCCCAGAGACTTTTTTTCAACCACCCTATCTTTTAGTGGCCAGGCAGTCTTCCACCCAGTTTCTATGGAATAGCCTCTTCACTCAATAGAAACGTTAGGTGTCTTGATTCTTCATTAGTTACACACACCCTTAACTCCTATTCAAAAATTTGGAAGGGTTTAAAATAACATGCAGTGATTATGCCTAGTAACTTTGCAGATGTAAGACTACTGAAAATCATAATATTAAATATCATAATATTAAGGAGTAAAATAAACATTAAATTATAAATGTGTAATAGATGTTCATGCAATTGCAGATATTTACATCTTGATAACACACTCAAAACTTGTATTAAATGTCAGTTAATCTTCAAAGGTAGCACAAACTGCCAAAAAAAAAGGGAAAAAAACCACTGGTATTGATTGTGTTTCTCACTACAAGTGACTTGTTATTTTGCTCAAAATAGCTTGCCTTGTCTAAAAAGACATCAGGTATTCCAGATGCAGACAGCAAGACTGAGTTGATACATTTTGAGGATACATTCTTATTACAGTCCTTAATCTTGAGAAAAGGTGCTGTCATTTCACAATCTATGACCAGCCAAGAGCAGCAGAAAAAAGACTCTCCTAGTGCTTCATAGAGAATTGTCTGAATTCATTGTCTTTACATTTCATCATTTTCCTTTAAGATTTGAAACATGAAAAAAAAATTGATCATGGTATGTAACTTACATAGGTATTTTGACATGTTCTTAATAGATAACAAATTCCTGAAGTTGCTGGTTAAACAAAGTCCAGGACTCCTAATTTACAAGACTTCTTTCCCTAAGAGATTCCTTCACAATTCAGAACACACTTAGGCAAATTTTACTCTGTTCAAATACCACAAATTTCAGTAATCCAAAGCTGCACTGAAAATCAGAATTTATGAACACACTTTTTTTTTTTTATTTCTCCCCTCAGGGGGTAGCCATAGAACCATGGCATTCATGTGTGATCTTTGATCACAGGATAACAGGAACTGCATACTGTACTAAGAAAATGCATCAGAAGGGACCAGTGTGCTGTATCCTCCAGCTCTTTGATCATTTTGATAGATCTCAGAATTTTTTAAAAAAATTGTTTGGAAAAAGTAATTGCTAATTCCAAACACATTTAACTGACTTCATTAGCCAAATAATGACTATTTAAGAAAACATATTAGAAACATGAACAGCAACAAGAAAGAAAAATTCTATCAGAAAAAGTTATAAAACCTAGGGAAGAAAAAGAAAACTCCTGTTTGCTTGGGTTTTGAGGTGGCTTTTTTTTTTTTTTTTTTTGTGTTGTTTCATCAGGTTTTTTGCTTGTTTTATCTTGGACTATGGTTTAATACCCTTATCACCTAAGAGTATTGTAATTCATTATTCCTGTTCATGTTTGGCTTTAATGAATAAAAAATACTGCTATACAAGAAGAAACAAGGTTTAACACTACATTAAAATAGTCATCCTTAAGAATTTCTCTTAAGAATTATTGTTCTTTACAAGTTTTCTTTTACCTACTTCAAATGGAAAGGCACACACACAAAAAAAAAATCAAGATCATGTATGTTCTTTCTTCAAAGCCAGTATTTCAAGGATCCTATTCTTCACATACCCTATCCAAAAGTACATCCGGTCCCAATATATGAGGAACTTGTGATTAATGAATCCAAACAATTGTTTAATCTATTTGTACCTGTACTTTGAGACAGATTATTTTATCAAAGAAATACACACATGCAGGCACACACAATATCAAAAAAGGTTTCACTGCATATATATGCTTTAAACACAGAAATATGCACTGCTGCCATTTTTGAAAACAGCAGCTTATTTCTAGGTATGTTGACAGTCAACATCTTCATGCAACTCCCTAAATATTTTATCAAAAACTCTTTTGCTATTACCTCTACCTGCCTGAGTGACTCTTGAGCTTTTTCTTTCTCAGCTTCTTGATTATAGATGAGCTCCAAGAAACAGATTGCTATTCATGCTCTAGATAAGGTCCAGGTATGGTTCAAATGTTTACAAAATGCACGCAATTTTGTGAAAGTCAGAATTTTCTCCTTTGAATACAGCAGCTACAGCAGCTGTACTTCAGATGCTACAGAAGAAAATACCTGTTCTAATATTTCCCGCAATCAAATTAATATTTAGAGAATTTGAACCATTTATTTGAGATTCAGTGGAGCCTTTGTATTGAAGCACTGCACCTTTAATTTCACTGATCTGAAACAAAAAAATCCCAATTTGTACATGAGTTAATAATTTCTTCTTACACAGAGGTCTACCTAAGTGAATGCTGTATAAAACAGTTTGGTATAAGTTCACAATTCTATTCATATTGACCAAGGTAACTGATGTTCACCAACAATGTACAGTAATATACAGTTATTTAGACTTTATACCTTTCCCGTTTGCATCTCCCAACAGGCTTGGGAAGTCACCCAATCATATTTATATATAACCTTAGGTGGCATCACATTTTCTTCTGAGTATAGGGCATTGTATTTCCTCTATGTCACCCCAAAACTACATGTTCAAACACCATAGTCTTTGATTCCTTACTTGCTTTCTAGACACCTTTATAAGGTGTCAGCTGGCATTCCTAGGTTTGGTGGTTCTCTTTCCACCAGTAGGAAAACCTGCTCCCTTGCCTTATGCCAGGAGTGTGAGTGACCTATAAGTTTTGGTTCTTGTCTAAGTAAATTTGGTGTTGGATAAAATAGAAATTAACCCAGAGTCCTACAGTAAAATTCTACAGTGTAAACATTTAATTGCTTAATGTTCTGGAGAAGTAATCTAGTGTTTCCACATTAGTCCTTCTCTTAAGTCCCCTAGGAAGATCTCTTTTAATGTAATCACGTTAAACTTCAGTTTCGTTTTAATATGAGTGCCTATAACACTTGCCACCAAATTTAGTGCATACTGATATTTAGATGTTGGAAAAACAAAGGAAAGATGACTGTCTTTTACTAAAGGCTTTCTACTTCCTTATTTACATTTATTCAAGTACTGGTAACAAGTGAGAAAATCTTTTAACTAACAAAAAAAAGCTCCAGAACTTTCAGTTATAGAGTTTGTGCAAAGTAACAAAGACCTAGACTTTTGAATAAGGCATTCTCTGTGACACCATATCTCTGAGTACATGTCACATTTCTTTAATAATAAATTACTACAGCTTGGTAACATGTTAAATTAATTCTTTCTAGTCAATTTCATAGCCTATTCTTGCCATCATAGAAATCACAAGACTGGGCTGAAGACAGCCCAGAGAGACAGAAGAGTGGGAGATGAAAAAAATTCAAGTTGAAGGTGGACAAAGAACAAAAAAATAAGATCAGGAAGAGGAAGGAAAAAAAAACCAAAACAGTGGGGGGAGATGAAGAAATAAGGCTATGCTCATTTGTGATCTTTATTCTTAAACTTTGCCTTTAAAACTTTTAGTTATTTATTTTATAAAAAAGTACTTAATTTGGATCTTTTTGCCTCATCTATCACATGTTAAGTAGTCTGGTGTGAACCTCAAGTTTGGTTGTTTTGTGTTTTTTGGGAGGTTTTGTTTGTTTGGCTTTTCTTTCTTTTTGGCACAACATGCAGGTTTCAGGGAAAGTTTTGCTATAGTTGACATAAATTCAAGAAGAATAAAGCAGGAAAAATACTTCTGCAAACAGCCACTCACCAAGTACCCAGGGTATTCACACCGTTGACAGAACTGGTGGTGTCACAAGCCAAAAGTAGACCAGGATAGGGGCAAATTAATAATTGTGAGCTAACAAAGTCTCAGTAATCCAACACTGTACTTGTCCTCCCTGAAAAACATGAAAATTTGTAACATCCTAATAGTGAATATGATATATGGAAGTTCACAGAGCTGATGTAAAGTGGAAGAAATATTTTCAGTCTTGAAATGTTTTTATTCCTCAAGATCAACTCAATCAAGTACACTTAAGAGATGCAAATGGACTTGGAAAGTAAAGCCATAACTTTATCCCTAGTTCTCTTTGCTGTCATGTCCACTGACATTCACTGTCTTTCTTAGTGAATAATTTATCAAACACAGGAAAAAAAAAAACCAAAACAAACAAACAAACAACAACAACAAAAAAACCCCCAACCAACCAAACAAAAAACCACCTGCTTTCACTGATAGCCATCAACTTTGAGCAGTCTATAGGTTTTGAGGGGTGTAAATGATCATATAATTTAACTTCATTTATCAGAGTAACAGCAGATTGATAGTATTAAAATTCAAAACTGGAAAATTCTACACTATCAAATTTTTTCTTCATATTAAATACTTGATCTTTTCTGCCATGCTTAATATGTGGGGTGTTGCAAATATGAAACCTTTCCCAATCATCACTGAAAACCCTGGCTCATCTGCTTTTTTTAGTCATAAATAATGAGGCAGTTTGCATGATTAATACAGGAAGAAGACTTTGTACAAGCTGCATAGTTTAATTGAAGCATAAATCATGCAGCTGGTTATAACTTAGAACTATTATAATAATAAATGATTATATTTTCTCTACTTGCTTTGCATGCTTAATATAAAACTAAATTAATGCTCGTCTGGTAGCCACTACATAACGGTAATCAGCTGCCAAGATGCTATTAATCTAACTGACAGGTGTTCAGAAAGTTGAAGTACTTATGCTTTCTAGAAATAATTATTAGTGAAAATCCATAGAGAATCCCATATTCAGTGAATAATTTCAAATCTGAGGTTAATTCTAAACATAAAGGTACTCCTATTGTTTCAGCATTGACCCACACACAGACCCAACTTCCTCCCTCCATACGCTTAGAACTGTTATTTAATGATTTGGCAAAAAAATCCCTACAACTCAGACTTGAAATTAAATTTTTGGAATCCACTATATTCAATCCCAATCAAATTTATCTATTCCAATTGAATTGGATCTATTCTTGATCCAAAACCTACTACAAAGTACGTTTCAAAATAGGCCTTGCTTTCTGACAGTTTAATAGGGCTTTTTTAGCAATTAAAAAAAAACAAAACAAACAAACAAACAAACAAAACCTACAAAAAACTAAACCACAAACAAAACCATACCAAATTGTCTGCTCTGGGTATTGCTAAAGGAGAAAATCCTTGAAATTCACCCACTGTAGATCCCAGTGTCTTAACAACTTTTTTCCTAAATGCAGGCATCTCATACATTTGAAAAATCATTGCCTTTGCAGAATGAAAAGTTTCCTTCCTTGCACAGCTAAGCTTCCATAATCATGCAAAAATCTCACTTAGAAAAATGTTAAGAATATTTATTAGGTTTTTTTTAGTAATTACATTAAAGTTTCACGCTATAAACCCCAGACCAACAAAATATTTTCTCCAAAACATTTCAAATTTTCATACATGTTCATACATTCATTCATAGCATGTGCTTGCTGATGCTACCTTATAGGCTCCTGCAGCCAATCTTCTAAGTTTATTTTTGTCTTCAAAGTAACATCAAAGATCTTGGAAAAACCTGATAATTTTAGAAGAATTGCCCAAATTTTCCTCTTTCAAGAGGACAGGAAAGTGAAGTAATGACTGTGGTATATTGACCTTGGCTGGACACCAAATGCCCAACAAGCCACTCTATCTATTACTTCCTCAGGAGGACATTGGGTGGGAGGTTGGATAAAAAATGGAAAAAAAAAACCTCTTTGGATCAAGATAAAGACTGTTTACTAAACAAAAACAACTGTTATATGTATGCAAGAAAAGAAAAAAAAATTTCTCTATTTCCCACCAGCAAGGAATGCTCATTCCTTGCCAGGAAGCATGGCTTCAGAATGTGTATCAGTTGGTCTGGAAGGCAAATATTGTAAGTATTGTATTTTACTTCCTCCTTCTTTTTCTTGCCCTTGTATTTGAGCTGACATCATATGCTATGGAATACCCGCTATGGCCTGACTGGGTCAGTTGACCTGGTTGTGTCCTTTCCCAGAATCTTTTCCCCCTCTGGACTACTCGTGAAGAAACAGTGCTGGTGCTGTGCCAGCACTGCTCAGCAGAAGCCAAAACAGTGGCATTAATCAAAACATTTCTAGCTATTAACACAGAGGATTGTGAGGGATCCCATATACCAATGTTAGTAATAATACCCAGTTGAATTAAAAGTCTGAAGTCCTATTTAAATGGCAAAGGAAGAAATTCAAAATTCTACAACTACTAAAACAAAGAAAAGCTCTACATTAATTTTGAGGATTGGCTCTCCTTTCTTAACATTCAAGTTAGGCTGGACTGCAAAGGTTAAGTAAGACCAATTCAAATTTAAACACCATGACTTATTAACTGCATTACAATACAATCACCAAATAACACCTCTCTTGATCAGCTTGGCAATATTCTGCATGATTTCTGCCAAGCTCAGTTTTCATCCTATGCCCATCAAAATAAGCTGAGAAAGATTGGGTGGCTACCCCAACTTTCTAGCCTTTCGATTAAGGTACTTCAGACAAAATTTTGCTGTTTTAAAGACAGCATCCTTTTGTTTCGTGAAGCATTAAGAAATGCCAGGAGTTCACCTTTGGATGTCTTGCAAGGTTTTCACTGCTAGCTAGGACTGAATTGTCAAATAATGTGCTGCATATACCCCTCCTTTCAAGGGAAGGAAGATAAAATTTAAGCCCCCAAAACATTAAAAATTTAGAGTATATCTACTTCACCTGATTAATCTTATTAAGTCAGAGATGAGAAAGGTTTTCTTTCCAATATTTTTAGCATCAAACACAAGTTTCCCAGTGACATTTCTCACATTTCTGTTAAGGGTAAGAGCTTCTGTTACTATTCCTTTTACAGGATCGCTAAGGACCACTCATAAGGTAACTGTCCACAAGGAGCAAGCAAACCTTATAACTCTGACTTGGAGACTTTCCTCATAAGCCTAATAAAACAGATTTCATTGACCTTCTCAAGTCCTTTCTAACTTCATCTCCAGGTTATTATTACACAAGTGCTATTGAGTAAAAGAACTACCTAACTTCAGCTTAGTGATGCAAGACTACCAAAAAATCCCCAGCAATGAAAAGAAAAAAAAAAAAAATCACCAGAGCTGTTTTTCAAATCTTCCTATGTGTACAGTTCCTTTTATGAAGGATTCTTTAGTAAACTATTAGGACTTGATTCTACTGATTTTTATTCCTTTTTATCAAAGTTGAATAAAATAGTAAAATGAAGTTGCTAAAATAAACTAAGATTCAAGAATGGGGCAAATAACACTCTACACACAGGTCAAAAATATCTACTACATGATAACTTTAACACAACAATTAGAACTAAAATTACTTTGATAAAGTCACATCCTTCTGATATCAGGATCATAATGTTGCCTACAATTCACTTTCTAATCACTTTTTCTAATCCACTTTTTAAAATATGAGAGACATAAAGGAATATTTAATGAGTGGATTGCAATACTAATAGACAAATAGACCGCAGACTTTTTTTAACATACTTATAAAACAACTAAAGGGATGATTTTATTTATAAAGCCGTTCTTATGACTAACTTATTAACTTCTAGAAACACTGAAATTGATGAATGTGAGAAGTTTCCAGAACACATTTCCAGAATATATTACTTTCCACAGCCGCCTTCAGATATAGGGGAAAGAAAATCTAGGACAATCACTTTCAATTTGTATCTAATTTTATCCAAACTCCCTAATGTCATATATCTATTGACTGAATAATATCTAAATTGCAATTCCACATTTTCAGCCTTCAATGTCAATTTTTCGACAACATTTACTGGCATAATATCAATCAAGTATATATTTTCTTTAAAAAGCTAAAAGAATCCCTGCAAGTTTTGAAAATTATCTGTGACTAGAATAAACTTATTTACAGTTTATGTACATGGAGTTGTCCAGATGGATAATAAACAATGTCCGATATTCTGAAAACCAAATTTCAGCTAAGGATAAATCTGTTGAACCTGCAAGTGAATGTTGCATATATAAACCTTCATATGATGATAGGTGTCCCAGTTTTTGACACAGGTATTCCAGATGAACTCCAGGGGCATTGCATGTTATATTGCAACCTACCAAATGAATTAAATAGAATCAGGCAGGGTTCAACACAGTTTATATTCTAATCATCACCGCAATGTGAAACATGCATTAATTATATCACACATCAAGTTGCACTGATTGTCTAATCACTTAACATTGTAAACCTGTGCCAAATGCATGTTAACAAATTATTGTCAAAAAGGTCAATCTTGTATAGCAAATTAGGTGATATTCCCTGTAAGTGACACTACTTAACCAAATTCACTTGGATGGATATATATTTACAGTCTCCTGTTTTAGGAAACTAAGTGTCTAATTTTTGCTGAGAGTCCCTAGAAGATGATGACTTGCACAATCAGAAGGCTTCTTTAAGCTATTAAACTTGAACTTGGATGTTAACTTTTGGAATGTCACTTTGAAACACCTGGTTTGCATACAACCACCTTGTTGGGCTGACTCAAACAGACAGGTCAACAAGTTGTGAGAAGAAATGGAATTTTAGAAATAAACTTTTGAAAAGGTAAAGTCTATCAGTGCTCCCAGATCTTTTTCTGAGAATGCCAGCATTGGCAACAACCTCTTTTTCTTCTGGGTGACAAAGCCTGAATAATTTCCTGCCATGTAAGTCTCTTCAAACACTGAATGGTGTTCCTAACCTCCAAGAAGAAAGAAAGGGGAGCCAGAATTGCACAAAAAGTATTTGCAAACTCTTAGCAAGGTGCGGTAGAATTTACTAACATTAAATAGCTGGGGGAGGTAGGAGGAGAAAAAAGGTTCCTCTTATACTCTAGAGAAAAAGGAAGCAGTAACCAAAGTCAATACAATACAAAATTTTTCCTTATAAAAATTAATTCAAGCTTCTCTGAAGCATGTTACATACAATAATGTTGATTAATGAAACCTCTGAAGCTCTAAGGGCATATTTCAAAACAAATTTCTACTGGAGGATTAAATCTGAATTCACTGATACAATATTTTTTATAAAAAGTGTCTTCTAAAAGCAAGCATTAAAATAAGTAGAAATTATAATAATAATTATACAGTTGGATAATACCTTTGTTCTATTCATTTATATATAAAAAGTCTTGATCAATTCTACATGATAGAAATATAATTTCAAAAACATTGTCTTTAGGTTAAGAGACAAGTCTGTACCAAAACATTACCACTCCCAAACCCTGTTTTCTTCTGAAAAATGGTAGCAGAAATATGTTGGAAAAATGGATAGTTCAAGGTATCCTGGAAGAGTTTGATAACCTGATTAAAAGTACATTAGATCATCTTTTTGAAGTGTAGAGATCAATGCTTACTTTTTAAGGAAAGAGCCTATTTCAGCATAAACCCAAATTTTGTGAAGCAGTATCTGTAATACACAATACCTTTTTAATGGAATTGTAAATTGTTTATTTCCCAAAATTTATGCAGGTATTTAAATATTTATTGTTTGTATAATTAAAAGTACCCTTTGTTTTGTAATAAAAGGTGCAAAAACCCTCACAGTATTAATAAAATAAAATAACATAATAATTGTAATAACATTGCAAAGAAGGGCAAGAACAAATTTTCCCCATAATTTGATTGCGTAAGTAAATTAAATTAACATATAAAATGTACTTGCAGGCAGAACAATACACCAAAGAAACCAAGTTATTTGGCTATTGGTTGGAACAATCCTCCTATGAAGAAAAGAGAGGTGGAAAAGTTCCATTTGGAAAACAGAAGGCCTCAGGGAGAATTTCAGTACCTAAAAGTGGGGTTTATGATAAAGGCACAAACAACTTTTATCAGGGCCTGTAGTGACAGCACAAAAGGCAACAGTTCTAATCCATTTATATTGAATATGAGGAAGAAAACCTTTTAAGATAACGATGGTGATAACTCAGGGCAGGTTGCCCAGGGAAACTGTGCTCAAGGCCAGGGTGGATGGGGCTTTGAGCAAACCAGTCCAGCAGAAGGTAGACCCTTCTCCCCTCCCTTGCCTATGGCCGGGAGTTGGAGCTCCACAGGTCCATCCTCACTAAAATCATTCAACCATTCCATGACTTCTTGTAGTAAAGAAGGGATAATCTTTTAATGAGTTCCCTATTAAGGAAGCGCCAAAGAATTTTGTAATATAAATAGGGTTACACACAAGACTTCAGAACTTTTAAGATCTTTTTTTTTCATTCTTTAAACATGATCAATTAAAAAAAAAGTCAATCATTCTCTAGACATATTCTGTGGCAATTGGTATGTGAATCACAGTTCTGTTTTTCCTGTTAATGTACACCCTAATTGACTTCTGAAAATTAGAAATGTAATAAGCTATAATCAAGCTATTTCTATTTATGTCTGTGGTGGATTGACTTTGGCAGACCACCAGGCCCAACCCAACTACGCTCTTATTCTTCCACCTCAACAGAGGACAGGAGAAAACCAAAAATCTTGTGGTTCACAATAAAAAACAAAGATCATCATAACACCCAAAATCAAAGAAACTTGAGGAAATTTAATTTACTAGCAACTAAAAATAAAGTAGGATGCTGAGAAACAAACAAACAAAATAAATCCCACATTTTCTCCTCCTTCTCCCCCCACAAGGGAATTGGGAAAAACCTGTATTCTTGAAGTTGGAAGGGGCCTCCTGAGATCATCTGGTACAGCCCTACTCTGCTCAGACAGGGACCCACAGCTGGGTTGCCCAGGATCATATCCAGGCATCACTGAATATGTCCAGTGATCGATGCCACACAACCTCCCCAGGAAACCTGTGCTCAGTCATCCTCACAGTAAAATGTGCTTCCTGATGTTCAGAGAAAACCTCCTGTGTTGTATATTGTGCACAATACCTCTGGTCACTACAGAAGAGAGAACTAGTCTCTGCTTCCTTTGTAGCATCACTTCAGGTATTTTATGTACCTTGATGAGATCTCATGCAGTTTTCTCCTCTCCAGCCTCAACTCTCTCAACCTTTCTTTGTTGGTAAGATACTCCACTCCTTTCGTCAACTTTGTGACCTTTTCCAATTAGTTCATGTCCTTGCTGTTCTCGGGAGCACAGAAGCGAACAAGGAACCCCAGGTGCAGTCCCACCAGCACTGAGTAGAGGGGAAGATCACCTCCTTTAACCCAGGCACAACACACCTCTTACTTCAACCCAGGATGCACAAGTTACGTATTCGGCATTTAAAGTGCATTTGGGAAAAATACAAAGCTAGAGGTCAACCTGTAGGTTTTTAGAAAGTTGTATGGATGAAGGCATGTGTGCCTAATGTAGCATCTTATCCAGAGTAATGACAGCAGAATCATTGGGGCATGAAGGCATAACCTCTAGAGAGTTAATCACAATCATTAATCACTGCACCACATTCCTTTTATTTTCTGCTTTCCAAGATGGAAATGCTGACAGAAACAGATTTCATTGTTTGTTTACTGCATAAATTAAGTTCAAAACACCATCACACCTTGTTAGTGATGGGGGAAGAAAATCTAAATAGTTGATTTTACTTAAAGAGTGAATGTTTCACAAATCTGGTTCACAAGATAAAAGAGCATCTCAACTCAAGGTTGCTAGTTGACAGCCAGATTAGACCAGCTAGCACCCAAACTTATCATTATTCCATATGTCAAAAGTAAGACTGGTGATGAATATCCAGGTCATAACAGAAAGATGTTCTAGTTGACAAACACATTCTTTAACTTGCTTAGTATTCTTCCTATCAGCAGCAGAGGACAAGGAAGAATAAAAGTGGAAGCCTTAACATTCCCCTTGACAGGGGTGAACTGACTGTGCAGAGACACTAAATTGTCATTAATCTTGCTATCCTGTTTTGCAAATAACATAAGGAATAAACTGCATGTTATCTTTGCTTGGTAAAAAAAAAAGAACAAAAAACCTAACTCAAACTTGCAATTTCTCATGTCTGGTAATAACCACCTAAAATAAAAATTTACTTAAAAAAAAGAAAACTGTGGATAGTTCTAATTTGCAAGAAGATCTTTGTATGATTAATTTTAAAAAATGATGTCATATTATCATGATCATGCAGTTTTAAAAATGTTCCCTTTGTTTCAACTTTAAAAGTTTTTAATTTATGCAGCATGCAAACTCACACAACAGGAGAAAGGGAGATTTATTTTCAATACACATAAAAACGATTGCTAATTGCACTGCATGAGTGGTGGCAGTTGCAAGCTTCAGATGTGCTGTGAAGACCTTCAGAAAAGGGGTGTGGGGGCGAATGTAGAAATTATGGGGTGTATTGATAGTTGGGTTTTTGGGGTTTTTTTCCTAGACACTGCACAGAGCTAGATAACCATAGCCATCTAGATACATTTTATAATCTAAGAAAATATGTTTGGATAATGGCTTTGCATAGAAGCATGCCCTCAGTCCACCAGTGTGCCTGTGTTCTGAATAAACAAATGAATTTCAGGTCAAGCCTAGGAATCAGCAGCACTGCTTTTTTTAAAGAAGAGAATGAGAATGAGAAGACTGAGATACTGCAACACCAGTTAGATCACTTTTCTTCCTCTCAAGATGTCACAAATATTTCACTCCCAAATTCCTCTTGTCTTGATAAAGCCTTCTGTCTCTGTGTTCCTAAAGTTACAGCACCCTTTCTTCGTAGATCAACGTGGTCTACTGTTGTTTTTTTTTTTTTTTTACTAAGCAGCATCCTTAAGACAATAGCTGAAGGAGGATTCTAAATAATTTTCCAAGGTGAATTTAAGCACTAGTGCTTCTGTTGACTGGCTAGGAAATAAAAACTCCAGTTTTTAGGTGTTTAAAAGTGGACCTAAAGCTTTCGCCTTTTATGAAAGGAAACTGCAGACACTCATCACTACTTTGTTAATTTAGTTTAGTAGATTTTTAGCACTGGACAGAATTTTTCTCTCAGTACATAACAGTCATTCATGAATTGGCTCAAGAGATGGCAAGATTAAGATGACTGCAGTCTTCCTCTTTGTTAGACCTTTCTTAAAGGTCAACTATAAACAGAGGATGGACAAAACACTTCATGGATCTATATTTTCTATGGAGTTCAACCCATCATATAAATCAATAAAGATTTACACAGCTTAGTATCAAAAGTCATGCATTAATTATGACATCCTCAGTATATTTAGCTTTTTGCAATGTTTATATGAAGTCTGAAGAGAGATTACAATTCCACAAACATATTACATCTATGGCTAATTTTTCACCAAATGCTTAGGATAAAATTCAGACAATTTATAACTGATTCCTCCAGTTCCTTATTATTTACTTTTTTTATTTTTTTAAACTTTAAAAAGATTTAACATCTATTCCTCAACATTGAGTTATACTGCTCCATTTTGATACTGTTTCAGTCTCAATTAGGGAGTGGGGAAGGGAAGCTATATGGGGGAAAGAAAAGCAAACAAAAAATTCAGAATTCCTGCTACGTGATTGAAATCTTAATCGAACTAATGTGTAAAGGATATACAGAGGATAAAAAAGGACTTACATAACTAAAGGCAGATTAAATGCAGGCTGTTTGAGATGCCAATTATGCCTGTTTCCAATTCTGAAGGGCTTTCACAGAAAGAGGAAATCTGATATTATTTAAGAACATATATTTAAGTTTTCCACATAGAAATGTTTATGTCAGTTGAATATTCTGCTGAGCAACAGGCAAACGTGAGTTTAATGGAATTATTTTGCACTTAATTTCAAAATTAAAAGTGCTATCTCTGACATCAAAACATCACATAATCTGCAAAACAAAAACCCCACAGAATTCTGCAGTGGGTTTTTAAGGACTTTCCATTGACCGCATGTGTCACAAAGCACAGACATTTCAGAAGACAAACATATAAAATGCAAACATGCCAAACAAGTTGCAAGTGACAGTTGCCAAAATATTGTGATTATTAAGGATGTTCTTTCTCAAGGAATTGAAAATTGAGTAGGCTTACTGATTCTTTGAAATTATCTTAAACATACACAGTACCATTGGAAACCTATACAGTACATGTGGAAAGGTAGGGCATGGATGTGGTTCCAACACACAATAAATCAATAATTTGAGCTCTAAGTGCTTTTCCAAACCATTTTCACAACACTTTCCAGGTTACAGTAACTAGGGACCAGATGAGGACCATGCAAGAGCATGCCATTGCAAAAGAAATATTAAACTTCTGCGTAAGTTTATGTATGAACTTTAGATAATCTGATAAATGTCTATGATTAAACTTGCCTTCAGATTTATCATTAGGAAGAAATACTCCCCCAAAATCTAACAGCATGTTTTAAGCATTTTTAGTTTTCATCTGTACCACAAATTTCCTGCAATTATCTAAGATTTTTATCCAAGACACAGACACGCTATGTTTGAGCTTTGCTACAAAATACCACAGCTGCCTTTTACAGTACTTTCCTTTTGACTTCTAATTTGCTGTAGAGCATTCCAACGTATTCCGTGATCATTCATTAGCTCTGTTAGACTCAACATCTCTTGCATTCTTGCTTGTAGTACCACAGGGCAGGATGAGACAGCAAGATCCATATGACAGCTAAGATGTGATCAGAAACTCCAGAGGACTAGTTCATAACAAAGGAAACAAGTCATCTGAAGATTTCCCAGTTCTCTATCCTCTGTATCCTCCTATGTCAGATCTATGTCAAGCTCTAAGCGAAAGATTTTTGAGAAAAAAATGAAACACTGTCTTGTAATTTTTCATTTTTATATATTTATTAAGGAAGAAGTGTAAACAAGAAATTATTGTAGAGCTCCTCGTCACCAGAACCTTATTCATTGATATTCACATTTGTCACTTTCAAACCTCCAGGCACCATCCATGGGGTTCACAGTGACTTGCTCAGAAAAATGAAACCCTAGCACCTCAATACTGATTTTGCAACCAAGAAATTTGTTTCAGCAAATTTGCTAATTAAGCACAAATAGGAAATTTTATTTAGTTTCAGGAAGTTACATTTCTTATCTTTGCATCCATCTTCTGCTTTCCTTAATATGTAGAATAAGAGGAAGTAACTGTACAGCTCTGCAAGGGAAAGCTGGAAAAGCAGGCTATAAGGTACAGGTCTACAGCACTTTTCACACCCTCTCCCTTTTATTCTCATCTCCTAGCCATGGTAGTCCCTTTCCACATCGTTGCCCTGACACCACAAGTCACCTTTCTATACATGAACATGTGCATGAAGCCTTTATCAAGTTCTTCCTAGAAATAAAAATTCCACCTTTAACAAAAGAGGTCAAGATTCACAAACATTTGGGAGTAGAGAAACAACTATTGCTGCTGGTCCTCTGCAGCAATAGAACACTTTATTTTTTATTTCTTCTTTTGTCTTCCAATTTCTTTTTGTCACCTGGGGTTGACTTCCCTCTAACAATCTTCTGCATTTCTAGAATTTTGATATCTCAAGACTTGTCCCTATGAAAAAAAAAATGTCTAGGGAATATGTAATCCCAGACTTGTAAAAGCTGCAACTGTTACTTTATGGCATAGATACAATTTGCTGTACAAAAGTAGTAAAATGTATTTGAAATGGAAGCAAATAAAACCTGTGGAATGAGTCAGGGATCATAAACACAGGGACAGCTTTACTCACCCACCGTGTATGATTCATTTTGTTGAGAACTGACAACATAACCTGAAAAGAAACCTTTTGTCTTGCAACAGTTGCTGTAGCATACCTGTTGCATTCCTAAAATATAAAAGTGCTTGGTTATACACTTACAGCAGTTACAGCACAAAGCTGTACTGATAGTTTTAAGCTTTTGTTTCTTTCTGCATAGCTCTTTGACTTGCTCTTAATTACTTCTGATGGTGCAAGTGCTCACAATCATAAAAAACATCAGGGACGAAACACACAATATCACACTTATGAATAGGCTGCTGCACTCAAACACATCTTGCAAGTTCTCCTCCATGTGTTGTCATTTCTGGTGGCATAAACACACCTGAGAGGGAAAAGTTCTTCAGAGAAAGTCAATTGAGTCTATCGAGGGCATCTGGCACAACTTATGTTCTTCTTCACCCAAAGGATTAATACATGGCATCATCCTGTGTTCCTTCTATAGGATTATTGATATGGGTTTTTTTGCTGTCTCTTAATGGTCACCTTAAATTTGCCACAACATTCAGATAAAACTCATATCTATCTTAATAGCAGAAAAAACCCATATTTTCTTTCTGAAAACATATATAAACTATCCACTTCAATGATACATGTCATACAAAGACAAAACTAGTTGTTTTATTGTGCAGTCAGCACTTATCTAGATGTGAAAAACTTCTGAAAGACAAAGCAGCTTAATATATTTTTTCTGAGAAAAATACTTTTTTGCCCTGGTAAATTATGTATTTTTTTCCTGTCAAATACTTGATGCCTGCTAATATTAAACTCCACAGAAGTATCTTTTTAAATTAAAATTTTCCCAAGAAGTCCTTCAAACACCAAGACACAGTATTTCTCAAATATTCTCATTATTTAGAAGAAAACCTGAATAAAAATTTTACAAACTACATTAAATAATTCCTTTAAAGCACAAACAAGGCTACTTTGACAAAGGACATGATGTTCCCTGTGAGACTCTTCCAACTCAGTATATTCTGTCGTTACGTGAATGTAGCTTCACACATGTCTTCAATGGCCCTCCAACTTCAAGAAAATGGTATGATGCAATAATATTGTAAGCACATTGCATTACCTACCTTCTATGAAAACCGAACACATGGGGAACTGAAGAGTAACAAGTATGTTTTTACTATCTACAGAGATATTCAAGGACTTGTATACTCAAGAAAAGTGTTTTAAGGCTTTGCTAAGCTAGAATATTTATCTTCATATCCTATACCCCAAAATTTTGGAGTGCTAAATAGTTACATCAGTGCTTGGCACCTCTGGGCAGTGGTCTCAAACTATTCAGTGGACTGAAACAATCAGTTTATTATCCTATGGTAAAAATCTGCTTACGTTCTCTCTGTAAGCCTCCTGGGCAGCTCCATGCAACACTGACTCCTTCTCTCCTCTCTTCCTTCTACCTCCTTCTTTCACCTGCATGACAGCCTAACCCTCTTTGTTCCCTACATGACATCCTAACACTTCTTATCCCTTGCACAACCACCTGACCTTTCCTCCTCACAGCACAACCAGCAAACTCTCTCTTCTCCTCTCTCTCCTCCTAACTCCTCATACCTTTCTTTCTCACATGCATAACACCTGCGTACCCTTTTACCCTTTTGTGATGGGTCACTACACATCAGCATTCCACCTTCTCTTTCAATGCTCTTCACCTATCCAGTACAGCTGCACCCCATTAGGGATGAGGTTCAGCCACATCCCCATTCCTAATCTCCCACAATCTCTTCTCCTACAGTTAAATGCACAGTGTAGACACTTATGTTTATTTTCCTCACACAGAAAAACAGACATGATTAAAAAAAAATCAACATTTGACAAAGATTCTCAGCTACCTATCAATTTGGAATCCCCACTCAAGCTTCCTGATTTTGAAATGTGTACTTCCTTTGTTGATAATCTGTCTTCTTCCTTTCTTCAGGCCATAAAATACTGATACAATCAGCTGAACAGTATTAAAATATCTGTGAAATTTTTTACCTGATTCAATCATGCTTTTAAAAAAATCCTGACTGACATACAGCTGAGATAAAAACATTATGTCATAAAAAAAGGCATTTAAAAAATCACAGGATCTGGTCTATGAAGACATGAGAGTAACTATTCTTTTCTCAAAAATTAGTGATTTAGGAGGAAGACAAAGATCATCATGATTAACTTGTCTGATCCACTTGCATAGCATAGAACCAAAAACCCCAAACCAACCAACCAAAAACTCAGATGACTTCTTTCTGCACACATCACCCAATATTTACTTAAATTGTAATATTAAACTTGAAAGGTACTCAGTCTTTCTATAAAGTTGTCATGTGATGAATAATCCTTCACCATAGAAAAATGGCTTAATTTTAATTAATAGTAATTAGTGTTATAGCTGCAGTATCAATGCATGTTTCCATATTATATTCTGCACATAACTCAGATGTTTGCGCCTAAAGAGTAATGGGACTGTACATGTCATTAATGCTGATACCAGTGACACAATAGTGCAGTTTTGCCTCAAAATCAATGTTAATTTGTCAAATTTTCAATCCTCTCTGATAAAGAGAAATTTTGCAATGCAAATGTTAAAAGCTTACCATATCAATATTAATTAAAAAAAAGCATCAACTCAAGATCCCCTAATTCATGTAGCATAACTCAAGAATTATATTATACTCCGATATAGATTAGAATTTAAATACTAGGGCTGCACTATCTTTTATTTTGTACCATATTAGAATAACTCCACTAGTTGAAGGAAATTGTAAGCTATTATCTAATGCATGCACAATAGAATAGTCCATAAGTACAGACAGAAAGTTTTAAGAGCATGTAAAAGAAAAAAATGAGATTCACTGAGAGAATTTTTCTAAATAACAACTACTCTACCTTATACACGTTCATATTTCCTACTAACTTGCAAAGAAATACTTTGTTTATCTTCCATAAGGCATTCTATGCATGCAATTTGGGATTCTCTTTTGTTGGCTACCACGTGTATCCCAGACAGGAAAGGAACACCTGCAGATCAGTGTTATCAAAATATGCTGAGATTTAGCTGGAAAGAAAAAAGGAAGTATTCTATGACTACACAAATAAGGCCAGAAGAAAATTATAACAATGGGCAGCTGTATAAAATAAGACATAATACGGATAAGTAACAACTCTTACACTGACCATGCCCTACTTTCAATTTTGATGGCAGAGCTCTATGTACTCCATCAGCATTTGGAAATAATTCACAAGGTAAATTTTAAAAATTGTCATTTGAGTGCTGGGTTATTATATTAAAATCCAGTAGGAAAATTAAATGCTCTTAAGAATAAAATCCTTTATCATTTGGCTCACAAAAACCTCCTAGACTGCCAACTTTTTGAAATCAGTGAATGGTTGTACATAAGAACACTTGTTAGTGAAAAAAAAAAAGTACCAAATCCATGTAAATATTTTGACAGCTTGTAAACAATATCACAATGCAGTAAAAGCTCTGCTCTCACTTGTCAAATAAAGACCAAAGAACCACAATTTATATTTAAGTTATGGACCCTTTGTTATATAAAGTTGAACTGAAGATCTTCATCTTCAATATCTTCAGATAGCAGACATTACATTTGGCCCAAGGTAAGAGATGACACAAGCTCTGAAATTACAGTTGTTTGTCAGTTTTGGGTATTCTTTCTTTGATTATGTTTGGGGTTTTTGTCTTTACAACAAAGCAAGGGATTTATCTTCTTTGATTTACCTAAATCATGGTGTTTTCTACTAATTTTGATTCCATCTGAAATTAAGCAATTATATAAACTTATCCATTTACATGTATACTTGAAGTAACCTACAAAACATACTTTTCAATGGCAGCAGAGCTAAAAGATTATTTTTTTTCTAAAAATCACCAACATCTTCTTCCACTGTCCTATCACAGATACTTTTTTTTATTTTTTTTTAGCAGAATGCATAATAAGGAATTGTTAGGAAAAAAAAAAATTGATAACTTCAATGAGCCAGAAAAAAAAATTAGAGATTTTAAGTCTTGCATATATTTATAGGTGACTCAATAAAGGCAGAGTAAGGAGAACTGGAATACATTTTATGCTTCTTTTAAATGGTTTCATCACGAGTCCATAAATCTTCAGTTAGAGGGAAACATGACAAAACCGTATTTTTCAAATGCAATAATCTTAAATTCCACTGAAAACTAATCCTGGCTATTTTTTTTAAATTTTTTTTGGGTTTTGTTATTTTTTTTCAGTTTAACATCTGATAAAGAAGAGGGTAGATTTGTACTATGTGTGAAAGCTTATGTGCAATACAGATTGTTTTTTTCTCTTTTTTTTTTCTGGCAATAAAGTTTAGCTGATGTCACACAGTATTATTAAACAATCACTTGAATAAAGTACAGAAGTTAACTAAATCACATTAATGTGAGTCTTAGGCACTAGATTTAGGTAGTGAGAAAATAAACAATATTTTAATTCATATTACACAATTTAGTAAAGAGTGTTTTCACAACAGTTCAAATGGCATCAGTTATGAGTCCATTAATTCATTATCATCCTTCCTGGATCCTTCCCCCGAACCTGGGAATTGCAGGGAAGCTCTTTCTCCAGTACAATGTAACCCTTTTTGTGATCAGTATGATATATCGCACTAGAGAGATAGGGCAAAATTAATCTCTGAATGTGAGCCCATGCTACAAAGTCATGGTCATTTCATAAACTGCCCATGATTTTTCTACATATTTTGAAAGAGACTGACAACTTGAATATAAAATAAATAAATAAATAAATAAATAAATAAATAAATAAACAACAACAACGACTTCTGAAAAAAGGTGGTCACAGATAGTTACCAAAGTGCTATGGAGGTCTGGCAGCAAAGAGGAATGACAGCTTGTTCAACGGTTACTCTGGCCACTGTCAATGGGATGGCAAGATTAAGTAAGGCAAAGGCCAGAGAGTCCCTCCATCTGCCAGCAGCTTGGCTGAATTAACTCAGCACATGAGTCTGTGAAACATGCGTCAGCTGCACATCTCTCTGAGGCTCTCCTGATGTTGTTTCATTTGGATTTGCACACTGAACAAAGAGCACTCCAATTCTGAAACACTCAGATTAGACAGGTTCCTATCATCTAGAAGTGTCCAAGATACAATATAAGCCCTCAAGCCAAGGATACACAGCATGGGTTTATTAAGCAAACAGTATTGCCACCTACAACTCTTATGCTACCTACAATTTTGGTCCTCCAGCACTCCTGCATTCACCACTTCCAGGGTCTGCCCCTACCTCTTCCCCTTTTCTCCTAAACCACTTCTTATCTAAAGTTAACCTTTGTGACTGGCATCTCATCTACTACAAACAGGTTTTGGTTGCAGTTTCCAAGGCAAGTTTCCCTGAGATTTAACTCCCTGGTTCTGCAAAAACCTCACTGTTGGCCCCTCCAAGGCTGGCTACTTCCTCAGCAAATGCAGCCAGGACCACTAAAATACTCCTCCTACAGCAAACCCAGCTGCAAACCGAGCCCCCCACGCTGGCACCAGGGCAGGTGGTACAAACAGCAAGGTACACAGCCACAGCACACACCTCTAAAGGGAGGGCCCCACAAAAGTAGAAAGCAAAACAGGTGACTCTCAGGGCTCTCCCCACCTCCTGACAGCCCACTCCTTGCCACTCCCTTCCATCACGGGGCAGGAAGCTGCTCCCACTGCCAGGCTGAGGCACAAGACTGCTCTCCATCACCCTGGCCCCTGCCCAGCTGTACTCCCTGGCCACAGCTGTCCTGTGCATGCCATGAGCAGCTCCTTCCCACACTAGCAGCAATTTTCCAGAAAGTTCTATGGGCATCCCCAGCCTTGACCTCTGGCCCCAGCCTCCAGTTTCAGCCCTGGCCCTGGCTCTCAGCCACCTCAGGGTGTTACTTGCCCCACAGAGAGCCTTGGCAGGGAGCATGGGAGATAAGTTCATATTTTGCTCTCTGCTTCAGTAGAATGCTGGCCATCAGTTTGTGCATTACTTCCAACACATTTAAGGGAAGTTGTTTTCACTAACTTGAAGCCACCCTAACAGCAGCTTCCTGTATCATTAAACCAATTATGTTATTGATGAACACATCTATCAGAGTTTAGTAGGTTAAAAAGAGATGCTTCTTGTTATTAAGCTGTATTCAAGCACAATCAGTTTCAACCATAGCCTCTCACTTCTCAGTAAGAAGAAAATGTTAGAGAGGCTGCTGGATTTTTTGTTTGTTCGGTGTATATTTATCAACAGGGGAACAGATTTCCTCAGCTAGAAGAAAACAGTTCATCCCCTAGTTTGCCCAGAAGGGTGATCATTGTAAATTGCCTTATTGACTGATGGCTCTGGACAGCATCCTGTGCTTCAGTGGTCTGAGTAATCAACATGCTAAATGCAGGTGAGGGGGTCATTCACAGCAAAATCTTACTGCTGGACAGGTCAGCCCTTTTATACTGATGCATATTTTGTTCCCATTTCAGTTGTCTTGGTGGATAAATTTTAATTTTTAGAGTCCTGGAGCATTGGGACTTTTCAATTTTTAAACAGAATCTTCTGAAATGTGGGTATTGATATCTACAACTGTAGATAACTATATGCACTTGTGTGATTAATTGTAAACAAATTGTAGCTGTAATTACCATGGAGGTTACATCTTTACATGTCAAATGCAATTCTCAGGCTAGATAATGCATAAGAAAATAGGCAAAGCTTAAATTAAGGCACCTAGAAAACTTAGTTGGGTTTCATTAAGATTTTTATTCTTGCAATACATTAAGGAGACTATTATCTAGATTATTCTAAAGTTACCCTTGAATAATTCATTCTGCAATTGGCAAAATCACCAATGTTCAAAAGAAATTTAAAACAAGTCTTCAGATTTTACTCTTGGTAGTTTTTAATATAAGTCACTACGTTGAGAAACCAATGCTGCATGATAAAAGTGGAGCATAGTTATCCCTACATTATTGCATAGTTCAAATTTAGACCTTGAATATTTCACTGGTGGATTTAATCCATACTTTGTAGTGTGAAATAAATCTTGAATCTCTGATGGCATAGATATATTAAATATTATTTCACATCTTGAAACTTCTATGCTATTGCAAAACATTTTCAACAGTGTTTTGCAGCTTCCTGAATTTTATGAATTATATCTAGAGGAATTATATTTATACCTATTCTCTAAAAGCATAATACCTCTAGGACAATTTTCTTCCAGAGAAGAGAATGGGAGAAAGAGGGCAGAAATGTCCATTAATATAAAAGGAGAACAGGTAGATTTGTCAGAAAATATAACAGGGATTTAAAAGTGGCATTATATTTCTTTGGTCCTTGTCAAGATTAACAATCCTATGTGTATGGTTTGTGTTAAAGAAATTATTTATTTTTGAGAAAGAATTTTAAGATCAAAGAACAATAAAAATTAAGGCCTTCTTTATGTCTGGCTTTCCATTTCCTAAGCAAGGAACTTTATTGAGATTTTTTTATTATTATTATTTGTTAAAACTGTGTACAAAATTGTTAAAAATATACATTTTTTGTATCTAATATTGTGAATAGTGCACAGTGTTAGGTACAAGGAACTGCACCTGTATTCATGATGATAAAAAGACAGTGCAAACACCTCAGTCTGGTACAAAATCACAAAATTAAATTATTGCTGGCTTCAGTACTTTAAAATATAATGAACTAAGAATAATTAAAAGTTATGGAAATTATTATGACAAAATATCATCTGGCATATATTAGCCAAAATTTATATGCCACTTTATGCCAGAAAACTTTTGCTAGCTCAGAGGAATTAACCATCCTGTTTTTTGCAACACTGGAAACAAATGATGTTTAGGTGATTTCAGGGGAAGTAGACTGCCCTGTGAGAATTAGGGACTTACTTAAGTAATTTAATCAATGATTTTGATTATTCATGCTACTTTTTGGAGAATAGGGATGAAATTTCCAGCAAACTCTGCATTTTATCTAACATGAGAGTGGTGGATCTGATGATTGATTGAGATCTCAAAAGGAAATTTTGTAGTGACTCAGTTGTGCATACATACATATCTAAAATGAGACATTTTTAAAAAGTCATGTAAAGCAATAGCTCTATATCTTACTTAGGTTCAAAATGTTACTACCAAGACAGCATTATTTGTTAAATGTGTTATAGTTTTTGCTTACTGCTGTTTATTTTTTTTTTCTAATTTAAATTTCATATTTTAGGTAGAATATTATAGTCTCCCAGTTCATCCACTAGCTATAGTTTTGAACATAGCTGGGGTTTTTTTTATTCCCTGAAGATTATACTTTAGCGTCCATAAGACATCACATACTGTATTTCCAGACACATATTATGAGAGTAGAGCACATTCTTACATTGAATTTTCCTAGCTGACACATATTTAGAAAGTGCAAAAGTGCAGCTAAATCCAGAGTGGTTCACACATAATCTACTAGAAAAGCATGCTACAGGGTGACCTAATTATATTTAATTTCATACCCAAGTCGATGTTTTATTGAAGGGTGTGGAAATTAAACAAATTCATTAATAAATAAAGCTTTTTCAAAAGGCAGAACAGCATATTCTGCCCACATTAAATATTTACCTAATCAAAGTGTAAAGCACCTATCACTTTAGTGACTAGTGACTCATCAACTTAAAAACCAACTAAAAAAAAAAACAACAAGAAACCACAAACAAAAAAACAACAAGAAACCACAAACAAATACAACGAAACACCTTGACAGGGAAGTTCCGGGAAGGGAAGTTCCGGGAAGTTCTGGGAAGGGAAGTTCCGGGAAGGGAAGGGAAAGGAGTAATGTTACACAGCTTTCTGGTCCTGGATACAGGACACTTGCAAAAAAGTTTAAGTTTTAAAATAGGCATCTTCGGTATAGAACACTTGAAACTTTGCCATCTAAGAGAATGCCAATTCTCTTCAGCACAAGTTCTAGACTTGCAAAATTGTGTAAAATCAATGGCAAAAGTATCAGAGACCCATAACCTCTCCAAATACCATGCAGACTGAAATAGTTGATGCTGTCAGTGTCAGGTAGGCTATTTTTTTTTACTTTCAGACACATACACATTTGCTACATGGAATACTTTCACGTACCATACAGCATTTCTCTCTGGATTTTGGCATAAATCTAAAACATCTGCAGCTATCTTATAGAAGTGAAGATGATGAACAGTTATAGAAGTAGGAAAGCAGGAAAGACTGTAATGATATTCCTGAGATATGCATAAATAGTAAGATTGGTCCACGAATCACTGTCTGAAAATGTTCATGGCTAAAGCATTCTTTGATTCCTCTTGAAAATGTTAATCTATGACAGTCAAAGAAAGTATGTGATGGTAAACCAGAACAGAGATTCACAGTATTTAATTTATTTATTGGAAAATGTCTATAGGTATACTCTTATGCCAAGGTTTGTACAAAACAATGACAGATACCTCTCCTCAATGAAAGGAATTTAAATTGTTTTGCATGATAAAAGCTTGTGCATGAGTTAGTCTTGATGTCCTGTAAATCTTGACATTCATTCCCCCAACACTCTAGTGTGGATCAACGACACAAAGTGACAGGAGTTCTTGCAGTAGGGCTTCTCCAAAATTTTTAGGCAGGAACACTTAGTTATAAAAACAGGTAAAGAAGTTATTGAGTTTCAGATACATGTATACATATATATGAACATAAAAAAAAAAAAATTGAGGTAGAAATCTAGATGCCTAAGAGAATTATAGAATCATCAGAGAAAAGATTTTACTTTAGATTGATATGTAATATAATTGGACAGGTTTTATGCATATTTTTTCTCTTTGTGTAGTATAATTTCATTTAATTCTTTAAAGTTATGAAGAAGTTTCATATGTCCCAGGCATGTTGCATTTGCTGAACTTGGGCAAGACATTGAAAAGATGAGCTAGAGTGGGGAGGAGATTGCACCTTGTGTTGGAGGCAGGTATGTATAATTATTTAGTTGTTCCCCTGGAAAGGAACCCACTAAACTGTGCTGTTTCAGAGTAGGGTAAAACTCTGGTTAGAACAATTTTCCAAAACAGTACAAAAATTGTAACAAGAACTACTAATTGTATATCTGCATCATTTTACTGACATTGTCTTCCAGATCCCATGTATATGAGAGTTAGTCAGGTTAAAGAGCAGTAAGCTTTTTTCCAAGGTCTTAGAGATGTTGTGGCACTCAAATAATATATAGATACAGAGTGCAAAAGAAACATCTTTTCCCAGAGTGTTCTCCCTGATCTTCAAAACAGTCTGTATGACAGATCTGCTTGATCATGCTCCTGGTCATGCAATTCAGGGATAATTCTCCATTTTTGATGGACACTGTAGAGCTTTCACGCTTTGCTCCACCTTTGATGGTGATAAACCACTTCGTAACAGCTGTAATCCTGGGCACTGATATTTGTTTTATTGGCATAAGGTAATAAACTGCATGCACTGATGACATTGCTATAATTTTGCTAGTTAGAGTCTGTACATATATACTAATGTATGACAGTGCCTAGAATTAATGGACAAACATCTGAGTCCCTTGAATATCATCCAAGCTCAACTGAAGCTGCTTAAAATTTTCTGTCTCAAAATAGGGCAGGGAACTCGAAAGTATATTTCCTCATCAGAAGTTACTCATAATTTCATAAGAAGATATGTTCAAATTCTGGTTCCACTCACAGTATTAAGATTGTATAGTCTGTTATAAGTTAAAAAAAAAAAAGTTTATATTGTTTAATCCAGTTTAATGAAATGCACCAGTAGCAGGAATTTTCAGATGAGTTTGTTTTCATTTACACTTCAAAACTGCAACATCAATTTCAGAACTCCCCCTACACATATCAGTACAGCTGTGATGCATAGAATTAGGAACCATTAATGCATCTTAAGAAGCTGAAAGGAACAAAACACTACAGTGTATTTGCAGTCGTTTTTAGAACTTGGTTAAGTCTATGTACCCCTATGAAAAACAGACTTCTAGAGCTGAAATTACAGAAGTTAAAGGAATATCATATATTTTTACTTTCTGGTGCACATAATTTTCATATGCTACAAAATATTTATACTGTCATTGTTAAATATTCTGGGCCAAAAAGACCTTTTGTCTCCTGATCATTACATGGTATTAAGAACAAAACTATAGTTTCACTATGTTCAATGAAAATATTTGTCATCTACTAATTTTTGACAGTTCATTTTGTTTACCTTAACAGCTTGCCTGAAGGTGGATTTGACAGGGGTTTGGTATGGGATATTTTTAGCTTTTTTTTGGGTTTTTTTGGTTTTTTTTGGGTTTTTTTGTGTTTTTTGTTGTTGTTATGGTTTGGTTTTTTGTTTGTTTTGGTTTTTGTTTGTTTGTTTTTGTTGTTGTTGTTTTTTGGTTTTTTGTTTGCTTAGGTTTTTTAATTTCTTTGTTTTGTGTTTTGTTTTGTTTTTGTTTGTTTGGGGGTTTTTTGTTTGTTTTGTTTTTTTTGCTAGGTTGGTTGGTTGGTTTGTTTTGTTTTTCTGTTTAATATCTGATAATTGGAGGGAAGGAACAAACCTTCAGTCGTATATCCTAAATCAGTCATCAAAAGTTCTGAAAGAAGAAAAGGTATATAAATACTCAAGGTGTTACCATAGCTTTGTCATTGCTGTAAGCACATTAATTCTCAGTGTTACAGATCTGCCAGAGGACAATGAATTGCTTCTCACTATCAGCTGCTCTGCAGAACTTTGTTCACTCACTTTATACTCCACAGACCAGTGTTAATAGTCACTGATCAGATCAGGATTTATCCATGTCTTTTTCCAGAGCCAAATGTAATTAGTGTTTTGAAAAACAACAATGATATTGGCTCACTTCTAAATAGTTTGAAATGCAAGCAAACCCAAAAATATAAAGAGCTTTTCTCAAAACTGTACTGTGTACTCAGCAAAGCCTTTCTGTTATCACATCACAGCATTAAAGCAGATTATGTGGACAAAGTGTTTTCAATATAAAGGTAAATAGTGCTTTGTTTGGATCCTGGCATCTGATGATCTGCATTTCTTGGTGAAACTTGTCTTATAACTTGTACCCTCCAGTGGCTTCACAACCAACAAACCCTTTTCTTTAATGGTACTCAGGGAATATGTTTGGGTTCTAAATGGCTGTATTCCTAAAAACTAAAAATTTTCTTTAACAGGGGCATATACTTCTGAGTGGAATACAGACAGTAAAGGATAAGCTTAAATACAGGTACATGCACACATATATGCACATATATAATAGACTCATACCATAGAATGGCTTGGGTTCGAAGTGACCCTGAATATCATCTAGTTGAAACACCCTTGCCATGGGCAGGAATGCCTCTAAATATAAATAAATAAATAAATAAACGATTGTGTACAAATTTGAGGCAGCTGCAGGTGCTGTTTCAATGCAATTTCATTTGCTTTGTCATTTTTCCAGCTAAAAAAAAAAAAAAAGCAGCAAAATATTCTCCTTTTCATTGTATTATGATGTGCATTGTTGATTACGTTGTTATTGCTTCTCTTTTAAATATTTTGATAGCTTTTACAAACTTCTCTAGTTCTGAAATCTAGTAATTTCAATTATTCCCTTCATATATTAAAGAAAACATGAAATAAGGAAAAAATTAAGTATTAGAGTACATGTCTGAAGAGCTGTTTTTTTTCTGTTTTTAAACATTCATCAGAGATTATTTGTTCATGCTCAATAAAGCACCCCAGACTCTTGCAGCTGTCATTTGCTGAAGTGACTTCTGTCAAATTTGAGTGACTTCTGTTTGCCATAACAGTTTACACAACAGTTTTCATTCAAAAGTATTTCAAAGTGCTTTGCATATTGTGTTTATATAAGGGATAAATTAACCAACCATTAAATTAGAGTTACCTCTGGAGTGAAGCTCTGTAGAAACTTTGTGCAGAATCTTACATGGTTTAGTGTAAGATTTATCTTTTGCATAAAATTTCATTGATTTCAAGGAAGTAAAGCATACAATTAAATTAAACTGTGTTTTATAGAGGATAAAAGAGTCTTGCTGCTAGGGCACTTGACTCCAACCAAGGAGTGGTCTCTGCTTCTTGCTTCTGTTACACACTTCCTGTCATTCTTCCAGCAATTTGCTTGGTCTGAGTTGAACCTTAAAGTCATATGACCACAGAATATCCTGAGTTGGAAGAGAGCCATAAGGATCATTTAAGTCCAAATCCTGGCTCTGGAAAGGACAACCTGAGTCATACCATGTGCCTGAGAGCATTGTCCAAATGCTTCTTGAGCTCTGTCAGGTTGATGCTGTGACTTCTCTGGGGAGCTGTTCCAGTGTCCAAACACCCTCTGGGTGAAGAACCTTTTCCTAATATCCAACCTAAATCTCTCCTGAGAAGGCTTCATGTCATTCCCTCAGGTCCTGTCACTGGTCACCACAGAGCAGAGATCAGTGCTGCCCCTTCTCTTCCCCTCATGAGGAAGCTGTGACTGCAGTGAGGTCTCCCCTCAGTCTCCTCCAAGCTGAACAGAACAAGTGACCTCAGCTCCTCCTTGTATGCCTTCCCTACCCATTCACCTTTCACCATCTTTGTGGCCCTCATTTGGATGCTCCCTAATGACTTTGTACTATTTATTTGATATATTATAATATTATTATAATATATAAATTATATATTATACTATTTTCTTTAATATTATGGTAACCAAAACTACACAGGTAAGACTGCACCAGTGCAGAATAGAGTGGAAGAATCACCTCCTTTGACTGCCTGGCAATGCTGTGCCTGATGAATTACTAATAATAATGCCATCTCAGCTTCGATGACTGTTCATGTGTACATAATTAATTACTTGAAATGCAAGCAAATCATAGTTAACTTTAGCCACCTTTTAGTAATGAATAAGCCCTCTTTTATTAACAGAAAAATAATTTGTATGATGGTGAATGTCCAATGTGCTAATAATATATCTAATGAAGATCATCTTTGAGTTTGAAGAATCAGTTATCTTAGAAATAATACTTGATTTATTCAATTTTTTTAACAATTTCATAATATTGTATGAACCTCTGTCTACGCAGAGCAATAAACAAAACAGCTTGAGGTCCTTGTTAGAATTTCTAGATGCTGCTTAGTAGAACAAAGTTCTTCATTGATATGTCATAAGATAGTAGTTATAGGAGGATGTAAAAATAGAGAGATTATTCAGATGTGTAATAAAACCAAGAAATACCATATTTTTTATCTTGTTTTTTTGGGGTTTTTTCNAGTGCTGCCCCTTCTCTTCCCCTCATGAGGAAGCTGTGACTGCAGTGAGGTCTCCCCTCAGTCTCCTCCAAGCTGAACAGAACAAGTGACCTCAGCTCCTCCTTGTATGCCTTCCCTACCCATTCACCTTTCACCATCTTTGTGGCCCTCATTTGGATGCTCCCTAATGACTTTGTACTATTTATTTGATATATTATAATATTATTATAATATATAAATTATATATTATACTATTTTCTTTAATATTATGGTAACCAAAACTACACAGGTAAGACTGCACCAGTGCAGAATAGAGTGGAAGAATCACCTCCTTTGACTGCCTGGCAATGCTGTGCCTGATGAATTACTAATAATAATGCCATCTCAGCTTCGATGACTGTTCATGTGTACATAATTAATTACTTGAAATGCAAGCAAATCATAGTTAACTTTAGCCACCTTTTAGTAATGAATAAGCCCTCTTTTATTAACAGAAAAATAATTTGTATGATGGTGAATGTCCAATGTGCTAATAATATATCTAATGAAGATCATCTTTGAGTTTGAAGAATCAGTTATCTTAGAAATAATACTTGATTTATTCAATTTTTTTAACAATTTCATAATATTGTATGAACCTCTGTCTACGCAGAGCAATAAACAAAACAGCTTGAGGTCCTTGTTAGAATTTCTAGATGCTGCTTAGTAGAACAAAGTTCTTCATTGATATGTCATAAGATAGTAGTTATAGGAGGATGTAAAAATAGAGAGATTATTCAGATGTGTAATAAAACCAAGAAATACCATATTTTTTATCTTGTTTTTTTGGGGTTTTTTCAAGTCCAACTTGGCTAGATTATACTCCTTCATTGCGAATTTCAAGCATCATAATGTATGTCAGTTCTTTGAATTTTCTTTTTTTTTTTTCTTGAATGGAGTTGATAATATTGGAATCTCTCCAAGTTAAACAACATAAAGTAGCAAGTTGCTTCAGGGTGGGTAAAATAATTTACCGATTTGGGATTTTTTTTTTCTTTCAAGGATAGCAGGAATAAGAAAATTCTTCAAAACTGGAACAGGGAGACAATTATTTTGCTTGTCTTTTGACACTCATGTTTCTCCTGGCCTCACCTCAGCATGATATTGCAATATTTGCAGCTACCTTGCTGTGCTTTACAACAAATTAAATTATTTTCATTAGCCTGCATTAGACTATTGTATAATTCTTTCCAAGGAATCCCTCAAGTAATTGAACAAAGTTTACAACCCCACAAGAAATAGTACAAACTTCACAACTGATTTCAGGTCCTGTGGTGCAACGAATTTACAGAAACTAAAGGGTAATAGGCAAAACAAAGATGTTGGAATTAGGCCCATGGTAACTTTAGGGTAGCTGCTCATATGAGTAAATGTTTTCAGAAGTGAAACTTTCTCATTTTGTGAAATAAAATGTGATCCAAAAACCCTGGTCACATACTTAGCCCTTCTGAGAGCAAGCTGTGTAAGGGAAGATCACTTCTAGATACTCTAGGTTATTTTCATTCCAATATAACAGTACACAACAGTTTTGGGTTTTTTAAATTTATTTATTTATTTATTTATTTATTTATTTATTTATTTATTATGTTAGTCACACCATTATTCACAGTTATTGGAATAAATATACTTTAATTTCTTGGACATAAGTCATGGTTAATATTCAGGTTTTTAATTAGATTTAGTAATCCCAGGGATTACTTCCAAATTTTTTGCTAAAGGTGTTCCCTGCTTCTCCTTTATGGGACATAAAGTAACTTCTAGACATAACCATTAATTGACAGTAAAAGTTTTCAATAATGTTCCAAAAATATCCAAAACAAACAGAACCCTCTTCAACATAAAAATGAAAAATAGAGAGATTGTTAGCTGTTCTGTATTATTAAAATAGTCTACACCCAAAATAAATTAATTCAAGAGTAATTTTTTTGGTAGCAAGTCTAGAGCTAAATGTACCTCTGTATTGCAGCTTGCTGTGTGATATCATAGGAGGAAAGAGCCCCCTAATGGCTTTAAGTTAGCTAGGAAAATAAAAATAAATTTCACATTCTCTGACTTCAAGCTGGAAAGGAATGCAACATTAATTTCAAAAAGGTCAAATTATTCTTTTGAGGAAAATGTGACATAACTGAATTAAAGTGTTGCAAAAAGTCCAGGTTAACCTAAGACCTGAAAGGAAATGCACAGTTTGTAATATGTAAACTCTTAACTCTTTCTTTGTGTTTTAATTCATGTATTTTTTTTTCTGGATCTGACCAAAGAAGATGCTTACAATATTTAATGCAGAAATGAATAACATATCTTCTGAGTAGAAAAATATGAGTCTAAGCATAACTAATTGCTTGAGTTTCTGATTCTCTTTTGTGCTTTAAAAAAAATAAATTTAAGATTCAAATTAAATACTCCCATTGCATAAATAAACACTTTTTAGTGTTATTTGGAGTTTCATGGCTTAGGTGTAACCTGACTAGTAACAGGCACTAATCTGGAGGAAAAAATATTGCTGTATTTGAAATCACAGAATTACCATGATTTTTTTCTAACCAGAAAATTATAAGGTATATTTAAAAAGCACAGGTGCAGTGAATAAGACATTTCAGAGAGAAAAGAGAGATGTTAATAAGAGCTGTAGGAAAGGTATTGAGCATAAATAAAGGACTTTTTTTGCTAGTCAAACTGTACATGAAATATACTGAGGCAGGCCTTAACCTTTGTAAGAATACAAAGTGAATTAGACATTCAATTATCTTAGCTCCTTATAAGATACTATCTATACTTGGTAAATCTAGCTGTCAATACCTATGTCTTTGTCTTAGTGTTTAAATTTTCAGTCAGGTAATTAAAAGGTAAAGGGTTTCTTTCCATTATTTGTGGCCAGATTCTGCACTCTGACTCCATAGTCAATGTATGCAGTAATCATCTTTGGCAGTATTTTATGGAGTAAAATACCACTCAATAAAGATATGGTGGCAAAATGTGCCCCCAAGGGAATTTCTGGCTACCTGGAAAGAGTTTCAGAAGGAAACATCAAAACTGCTGAAATTTGTGTATGTAAGAAATATCATAAACACCATTCACACAGAAGTTACAAGGCATTAAAATAGCACAAATGCTATAGTTTAAGTAAGCCTTTACTTTGAGGCCCTCAGTTTAGTTCCTTTTTTTTCAGTGTTTATTCATATATGAAGCTTTATAGAAGAAAAACTTGTCTCCTAAGCATTGCACATTTTATCCATGTGGTCACTAAGATACCTCCTTCAGGCTATTGTTAGTTTGTAAAAAAATCTCTATATACCCAAGATCATCAATTTTTATGTCTTTTAAAAATTATAAATAATCGTATTGGCAACTCCACTTCTCTTTTGGGTTTTTGAGAAGTCATTAATTTTGTAAGTATGGTGTTTTATGGAAATTTATAAAAAAAATCTTGATAAAGGAAGTGAAGAAACTGCTTTTCTGTAGTTGTGGTTCTTTAGTCGTTGGATAAATTGAATTACAAGTAGGTCCACCTCCTAGAAGCAAGACCTTGCTATAGGCAGTTTCTTAACTGGTCAAGGCATTGGAACACTGTACTTGGCTGGGTCAAAGTCTACTAAATGCTTGCGTTAATAGATTGATATCTCTACTTCACCCAGAGGGAATAATCACAATATCTGGCATATGAAAAACTCTGCAGTTTAGAACAAGGAGCAGAGTGGACAAACTGATGAGGAAGGTGGTGCATGTTGTCACAGCTGGAAGAAATGTGCTGCTAATGAAGGAGATATCTCAGCGTTATGCGCCCGTGGCCTGTAAACCCCCAGTCAATCAACTTCCTGATTTATTTCAAATCCAAAAGCTGAGATATTTCAGATATAGTCTATCACCTTTAAAATCACAGCAATCTATCAGAACCTATCACCTATGACAGCAAAACCACAAAACACAGTCGAAGGAAATGCCTAGAAACTTTATGTAGAGCTCTGCAGTTAGGAGACTGTGGAGTCAATGTCATATCAAAACAGGCAATCAGTCCATGGGATGGCTGCTTCCAACATACAGCACAGTGTAACAGAACATCCTAGGTTTCATCTTTCAAGTCATAAGCCTTGATCTTTGCTTCGTAGGCAGAATGCTAGCAATAACTACTATATCTGTAAAAAATGGCAGTCTAATGATAAATTATTTAAGGTTGATCATATTTGCTCAGCAGTAGCAAGCTTGCAGTCGAAAGACAGATACTATTTCAAACTAGTGACAAGCACTAGAGAAATCCTTCAGGTGAATATTCTCTCTACCTGGCTTCACAATGTATACACTAATGGATTAATAATATGAGTGAGCTTGTGTGCCATTATTACTCCAGACTGTTTAGCATGTGTGGGACAAGTTACATTAAAACATCATCCAAGTAGTTAGAAATAATCTTTTCTGTTTGTTTCATTCCATTCACCTAAAGGGTTAAGCATGATAAATGCAATGCACAAACCATGTCCTGTTAATTGTCTTCAGGTGTACATAATAATTGATACATATAATCTGTAAGAGCAAGAAATACTAGTGCAAAAAATGCATTCTGAGAATAAATGTTAAAGCTTGTATTTAACATGCAAGATACAAAAGGAATAATTCCTTTTTTAGCTGGTCAGAAAAGCAAATGATAATTTCCTTACCTGGAAAATCAAACTCTGTATATCATCAATAATATGTGAGGTAAAAGGAGAATGAATTTTTGTCTTCCGTAATAAGCCTTTCTTCAGAGAAGCAGAACATGAGAAATGTAATTGTAAGTGAAACGAACTATTCCAAGATCCAGTCTGTCATCAGTTGCACTGGCTGAGAGCTGGCATCCTCTTGCAAATGAAAAAAGGGTAGCTCAGCAAGTTCTCCACTGAAGGAGCTCAATATCAGTGTTATCAGGCACCAGCTGTCACACACTGATGCTATAGTGGGTACAGTCTCCCTCTATTGCGCGCTTTCTCTCGCTTGCTCTGCCTCCCTCTCACCCTGACGTTCACTCAGCTCTGAATCTGAGCTCCTTCTGCTGCTGTATAATCAATCCAGCCTGTCTCAATCTAATAGGCCTCTCTTTAAACAGCCAATCAATAGCACAGATTCCACTGCTGCTCCCCAGGGTCTTTACCAGGAGTGGTACAAACAATAAGAGTTTGGCCGGCAGTTTAACTAAGTATTTTACATTATTTTATCTCTGTTAAAGAAAAATTGTTTAGGAGAGCCCAGGATCAAAGCTGTCTTTCTGTGTGTTTTTTGTGATAGTTATATAAACACGCACATTACACTGCAGTAGCATTCTGTAAATTTTTTACCCATTTTACATGTCTTAGAATGCATATTTAAAAAGAAAGAAAATAAACACACATTCCCCCCATGACCCAGTCTAGAAATGAGCCTGCTTGCCAAGCCTCAGGCTTTGTGATCTAAAAAATCCAGTAGTGTGTTTTGTAATTGGAATTTTTTATGGCAATTGTGGAAATTTAACATAGACCAAGAATTAGAAGAATTGGGCTTCACAGACTGTGCTCTTAACCCCCATCAGCTTGAACTAACTTCTTTCCTACACTGTCTGTATTTTACCTTGTGTGTCTTGTGGGAGGTTATGTGGGTTTTTTCTTTGTTTGTTTGGGATTTTTGTTTATTTCTTTGCTTGCTTGGAGGTTTGTTACTGTTTGGGGTCTTTTTTTTTTTTAAGAATTTGTATGGAAACATCATAGATTCAGATATAAGAGGTGAAAATACAATATCTATTCAGCAGATTCACATGGGGCAGCTAGAATAGTGGTCAGATTTAACTGATAGCAGCAAATACCTGCAGTATGCTACAAGCACGCCTTATCTCTGCACTTCACTCCTCACATATGCAAGAAATAGACTGTACTTTACTAGGTAAAAATAAAATTTCAGGAAGCATATTGTGCAGAGTAAGTATTTTTACTGCAACAGACTGGCACTCTCTTTCTATTTTTTTTTAAAACTGGATTTTATTTTATAACTCAGGGACACTAAATCATAAGGATGTTGATTCAAGGCCTGTTCATTCTGGTTGCAGGTGAAAATTATGAACCAAATCTCATGCTCAAGCAAACTGTGGGAAAGTATCTACCATCCTCCTGAGTCCAGAAGGTAGGTTGCATCAGCCACAGTGTTTCAACACAGCAGGATATTGACACTATTATATTTCTGTTCTTGATTCAAAACAGCAAGTAACTAAAAAACATCATGAGTTCAATGCATTCGGTGATTTCTCGAGAACATACTGTCCTATCTTTGTCCATACATGGTTCTTGCAGATATTCAACTGAATCTGGAAACAAAATGATGGCTTTGATTTTCTACCTCTTCAGTGTTTGGACAATCCATCAGTCTACGGATCTCTCAATAGTTTTATTGCAATTAAGACCTTGTGACTGAGGTCCTGTCCTGAGAACAAAAGCTTGCAATCCAGCTGTTTCTTCCATGGCTAAAATTGTCTCCTTAGAGAGCTAGCATAGGTCAAACCTTTTACCAAAGTATGAGCGCTGTAGTCTAACATCAGAGTCTGTCATAAGCATAAGGAAGTAAATGTACTGATAATTAAATAAGATTTTCTTGTGACAACCTGGTTGATAGGGATTTCTACTTGACTCAAGGGATTTTTTGTGCAATCTCTTAGGAGTGGTTAAAAAGGGTTGGTCCTTATCAGACCTTTTATCAAAAAATCTCCCACTAAACACATTTACAGATTCATATCAGATAGTTTTTGCCTTATATAACCTACCTATCAGATTGTCCAGACTTCTTGGATAAATAAAACCTGGTGCTACCAAGTCATCAATTTTATGTAAGTGTCTTGAATTACTATCCTGAAAATACTAGTCAAAGTCTGAAGGGGAAAAACAGCAGGAAGAAAGAGACCAGCTATTAAACTGGACTTTGCAATACAAGAAGGAAATATACGGTGTTCATAAACAATAAGAGGTACCTATAAGCCCATTCAGAGAAACAGAGCTATCAAGAAAAAATTCTGTTTACTCTGAATGTTTACACAAGAGTATGTGTAAGGTCATGTGATGGCAGAAAATAACAACAGATTTATCCACTTGAATCTCTTTTAATGCACATACAAAAAAAAAAAAAGGAAACAACCAATGAAGTCATGTTATTCACGGCAAGTTCAACTTATTCATTCTTCATGTGAAATATCACAGTATCAACTAACAATCTCTGATTTCCGAGATGCATATGGAATACCTCATTAATTGCAGCCGAGAAAACACATTGAACAGATGTCTCAAGTGTTTTGAGTGCTCTGGATCAGCTAAGTGATTTTCATGGATAGAGAAAAAGATTAACATGAGACAATAAAATTGAAGATCAATAAAATTACGGTCAAACTATTGTATGAATGTAGATGTGGTGCTCGAAGTGTGAGAGTCTGTATAGACCTGAATGATGGAAAAGGGACAATTCAGGTGTTCTGCTCTTGAGGGGAGAGTGGGAGCAGGGACGTGTAGCATAGGGCAGTTTTCACAAGTCTCAGAGAAAAAGGCTCACGAACACATGATGTAATGAAACATCTGTTTAAATAGGAAATTATAAAGAGGACTGTAGACAGAGAGTATACTTTGCATCCCTTGTGTCCTGACAACCTGGATGTTGCACAATTTTGCACAGCACAAACCCAGGGTTGCACCCTGTGCAGATCCCATCCTTGGAGCGGTCCTTTTCTCCCTCCCATGCTGTCATACCCTTTATTTTTCATAACAAAGAGAACCACATACCATCTTCTGACATTTTGTAATGTTATCTATCATAACACCCACCAGCACAACGCAGACTGATGAGGGACATGCCAGCAGGGACATTCCCTTAATGCAGCTGCTCACACTAACATCTGGGCTGCTCGAGCCCTAAGCCTGGGGCCCAACAGAGCAGGCATGGATTACCCAGAGTCACTTGTGGAATACAGTGTTATCCACAGATGGGAGGAGCACTGTTGCATATATCGGAGTAGGAGCTCACTTTCCAAGCACCCCTCTGATATTTTTCCTCCTGACTGCTTTCTACATCTAATCTAATCTATTGCATGCAAACCAAACAGTAGTTATATGTGAGGTACTATCGCAAAACTGTGCATTGTGCAGTTTGATATTTTAGTGTCTGGTTTTTGTTTTCAGGCAAAGGCAGGATTGTCAGGGTCACATTTTTAGAGGATGACTGTAATTCTCAGCAACTGGACTTTTATATAAACACTAAATTAATTATTTAAAAAAAAAACCATTTACTGAAATGTTAATTATATTTTAAGAATACAAATGTTATCACAGAGTAGTCTAAAGGTAGCTTTAGATTCTACATATGGTCCATGGAATGTTTATTTGTATTGAATGTACGTGGGAAAATCTCTTTGGCCTTCATGTCTGTAGTGAAGTATGATAAATTGTTTCAAGAACGTATTGATACAACACATCACAGCATGATGATTTAGAACTGCACTTATTTATTTTCAGTGGATAAAAGAAATGGTTGTTATCTAGTTAAATATATGTCTAATACTGAAAGGATTAATGTTGAGACCAGTGTTTAGACTTGAAATATTGAGCTAAACAATGTCAAAATATCCCAGAAAAAAAGGCATACTTTATAAACTCTGTAAAGGAGCTCTGAGCATCCATCTGGTTTTCATTTTATTTTGCTTACTTTGGGGAAAATTAAGAAACAATTATGTCATAGATCAATTCTCTTTGCCAGCCTCATGTTTTTATATGTTACCAAGTTTAATTCTGTATGAGAAATTGTTTTTTCACTATTTCAGGTTTAATTCACAAAGAGGAAATATATGTGGTTCCTACATCATGATTCCAAAAATAATCAAGGTAGTTCTTCTGTATCCAATGATCAAAGTCAGAATATGGAATATGCAGCTCAACAAGACTACATCTTGTGAACATCTAATAATGAATAACAGATTTGCCTATTCATAGAGCTGCCTTTGACAGATTCCCTCAAAGAAAATAAAAAGTCAGGATTCAACATTTTACACCTTTCCCAGGAAAGAATTAATTAAATGGCTTTCTACATTGCCCCTAAACATTGATTCTGATAATTTTACTACTGCTGAGTGCATCATTCAGGTTTCAAGTTCTAGTAAGTCTTAACACATTCTTAAAATGCTCAGGCTACTCATTGGCTTGAAATTAATCACTGCATGATCAGCTATTCAATGTAGAAACCTAAAATAATATTTATTTTTACTAATGCTTAAGAGAAGTCTTTTTTGACAGATGGGGAAAAAAAACTATGTATAAAACTTGTTTTAAATTCTTGAATGTAAATAGGATAGATTTAGTCAATTTCATTTCATGTTTCCTTAAAAAAAATTCCCTTTCAGATCTGAAAGGGAATGTTTAGGAAAGAAGCCAAGGTACAACTCTGAGAGATAAATAAGATAATGATATTTAATTTCTTGTGTTCTATTTGTCATTATTTCTCAGTAGTACTAAGCAATAGGACAAGAGATAATGGGCAGAAACTCATGAACAGGAAGTTGCACCTGAACATGAAAGCTACTTTATTATGAGGGTGATGGAGCACTGAAACAGATTGTCCAGAGAGGTTGTAGAGTCTCTACGTGGAGATGTTCAAGAACTCTATGGACACAATTCTGTCCTATGTGCTCTAGGATGACCCTGCCTGAGCAGGGAGGTTGGATCAGATGACCCAGTGTGGTCCCCTTCTTCATAGAATAAGAAACTATGTTACAATTTAATTAGATTTTTTTTATTTGCTTGATTGTTTATTTCAAGATGTAGAAGATAGTATTTATGTTTTGGAGATACTCAGTTTTGGTAAACATGCTGGAGAATAAGAGAAGGTAAATATCCATCTATTAAAGACTTTGACTTTAGCCATGAAGGTTATGTATATGAACATGGTATAAAGGAATACATGTCCATAAATCACAATATACCTTATTTTCCATTTGAATGCTTTAGTGAAATCCAGGATGAACATTGTTATAAAAGTGTAAACCGATTTAAATGAAATTATTTATTGTCATCACTTTTAATATTTATAATATCATTGTTTTCTTGGTAAGACAAATAATTCACTAGGAAATGATGCAAAACTAAATATGTAGCATTTTTAGGACTATATTGGTCTTCTGTGTGCAAATCCACTCCAAATTTATAAACATTTCTCTGGGAATTTACCAGATCTACTTTAAATTTATGTCTCTCTATTATCTATTTAAAAGAACAGGAATTGATCTTTTTCACAGAATTTCGAACCTTCAAAGTGCTACACTGATGTTAGTGAGTGAAACAGGCTGTGCTATTCTCAAAGCCAGAAATTATAAAGCTCATAACCAAACATCTGGATATTTGTCTTCCTCAGCAAACACCTAAATATTTTTCTTCCTCTGAATATCATGGCCACATCTAATCTACCTCCTGGAATGTTTGTAATAGCTTCTGAATGATGTATAAGCATTGTTTGGTAGTTAGCCTAGGTCAAGATTTTTCTTAGACTTTCTAGACATTTAAAAATACAGGCAGTTATTGAATTCACCCATGTAAAAATTCCTGAGTCCCAGCACAATAGAATTAAATTTCTCTGAGCTCTTCAGTAAAACACAGAAAAACTAATGACTGTATTTAAAAATAAAAGGATCTTCATGAAAATTCACAGTTGCTGTAGGGCCTATAGATTCAGAAATTAAATATTTGCATGGAGACCCAATTCTCATTGGAAGTAGCTTCTGTTCCCTAAAACACTGATAATAGTGAAGTCTGAAAGTGATTTATATATATAGACAGAGTAACCTATATACATTACTAAGATACATTTAATCCACCAGTACGACCTTCAGCCACTGACTGAAGTTCCCAGCATAACTGATTTTTGTTTGGCGCTTTTTTTCAAGTTCAGAATGTTGTTAAAGGGAAAGAATTAAATGTTCTCTCTTCCTGTCAGTCTTTGCCCCATATCTTGTTATCCCATGCCTGCATTTTGGAGCCTTCTAGTTGTCCACTTCTCTAGGCTCTCTTGAGCTATCTTACATCATACTGGCATAATGTCAGGTCAAAAATACCTAAGTCTAAACAAAATAACTATTTGAGGCTACTGTGCCTGTAAAACTAAACTTGCCCTTATAAAAGGTAAATTAAAGAAATTAGCTGGGGAAAAAAAATCTGCGGTAGCTAACCTAGTTAAAATAAATCTGAGGTGCAAAGTCACACAAACCTCAGTTCTGAGGAGCTGCAGTTTGATATAAAATCTGAGACCTGCCTCTGCAATAGCCACAGTATATGATGGGACTGCCAATTACAGAATTTATCTCACAACCCATAATCTGTAATTTTATTGTTCTTGATATTGAAGTCTTGCAAAATATAGGTAAATTAAATGTGCTGTTATTGTATTCCATACCAGCTCCCCAGTGCAAGAGAAGCACAGTGAAAAACTTTTAACACAAAGCTTAGTGCAGCAGCCTCAGAAAATTGCAAGCTTCTGGAGGGGAGTAAAGTGTATTTTCATTAAGGTCTAAAGATAGAGGGTCTTCAGTGGCATTATGCTAAGTAACATTGTCCTGCAAGGTTTAGAAGCCTTGTGAACAATCTATGAACAACTTTGAAATGAGAAATGCAATATTACAAATGTTAAATTTGGTGGGAATTTTGTTGCTTTTCCTGCAGTAGCATGCACTACTAGACTGTGTCCTACATCGTCTTGAGCCACTGATGATGATTGCCTGCACACGCTCAGTTCTCCCCTATTATGGATTCTGTCCAAAAAAGATTATGTATTTTGATTAAATTCTTGTTATTTGGAGCTTGATAAGAACTATTGATTTGAGTAGCGTATTATGTACATTTTCATGCCTTTTCACAACAAATTCTTAATAACAATGTATTTGTAAACTACATGACTGTCAGTGCTTAATTTTTTCTGTTTTTAAAAAGTATATCATGTTTTCTTCTGGATAATGTATGAAAATTAAATTTCAGAAGAAAATCTATATGAAGGGAAATGTTGTTTTAAATGTCTTTATCTTTTATTATTATTTGTTGCACTGCAGTAGTGGTAGTTGAGATGCTATGTACAGTACAATGCTTACTTCTGATATGCAGTACAGTCTAAAGGATGATTTTAAGTTGAAAATGTGCTTACTGCACAATGAGGAGCAAAATGTAACTAGTGTTATAGCACAAATAATATCCCTCCCTATGCTTCTGTAAAATTTTATTGCAATTTGTCATTGAACTAGGCCGGCAGAATTTTGCCTATGTGCATTGAAAAAACAGATACCCTAAAAGTTTTTTTGTTGTGGTTTCAAATTCTGGCAAACAGGCCTATTGAAAAGATTTAGCTTTAGTCTGTGAGATTCCTGTCATCCAATATTTAAACTCACAATATCCAAATATTTATCTACTGAACAATGGAGACAATAGAAAATGCTCCAGGCACAAAAGCAAGAGAAGATGATAAAATATAGCTAATACTCAGAATTGAGCTCTGTATTATGTGATCAATTTGAATAAAATATATGATTTTTTCTGGTGTTTGCACAAAAAACCTTAGAGGACCTAAATAGAAACTATAAACCAATGTAATTCTTTAAAACAGATTTTTGAGTTTATTTCTCTATCTTGCACAGAGAGAGCCCAGGGAAACATTGCCCTGAATTGCTAATGGATGACAGAGTTACATTACTGTTGAAGACAGGGTTAAACATGTGTGAGTTTAACATGCCACACTTGTAGTGAAACAAAAAGATAATGTGCACAGAGTCCCAGTGTATTTCCTACTGCAGGAAATTATGTGTCCTGTGTAGCAGAGAAGGCTGTAACCAAATGACACAGTAGAAACTCATCCTCAGCCATGCTTCGTTGCAAATACTGACTGGCTTTTTTACTTCTTGGAGTCATATTCATAATCTTTATGATTTAAGGTAGTTTAAGTTTTCCTTAGAAGTTTACTGGCAAAAACCTCCCAAAACTAAGACAAATGAAAAACCACCAACAAACCAAACTAAATCCAACAAAAAGAAAAAATGCCCCAAAGAAATGTAACATGCCAGTCATCTTTTAAATAGAACCACCTGCCAAACAGAGTAGAAATTACCTAGAAAACAGGACAGATGATAATATATTTAAATATATTTATGAATACTACTTTTAAATGTACTTAATACTGAGAAACTTAGAAATGTAAGGTTGCAAATATACACCTGAACCACATCCAGTGACTGCTGTCATTGAACCTGAAATACAATTAAGAGTAGTGAGAATAAGGTTAACAGGATTTTGATTAGTAGATTAATTTTCAATCTTAATTAGTCATCATGTGTATTTATTGTCAAAAATACCTGTTGTACATAATCAGGAATATTCAGCACAAGGTTAAGAACTGCCCATCAAGAAAACTGAAGTTTGGTAGAGTTTCTGGGCTGCCTAGGAGTCTCTCCAGGATCTAAACCCTACTCAGTTATGATGGATTTAGATTTTGATGTAATCAGAAACAAAAATGTTTCTTCTTATGCAGTGAAGGGCAGACTAGTAATTAATACAGATGAGTAATAGAGGATAAATAAAAAAGTAAGAGCAGTGTAAAACATGAACTTCTCTATTTCTTCCTTGGAGACAAAGAAAATAGCTAAACTTGCTTTTATTTGATTTTGAGTCTGTCTCACCAAATTCTGCTCAGCTGTCTACATTTTGCCCTCAGAAGGTAAGCATATGTTTTCTAGGAGAGTTCTTTCCTTGACTGAAGAACCATTATCTTAATAGGAATTCTTATATTACGTGTGAGGACCTGGAGTTCACTTCCCTCTTTCTAGGAACGTAGCTGACTACCAAGTTGTCAAGTAGAAAGAGCTGCTGTGAAGAGCTGGAAGAAGCCTCAGCAGATGTTCCCTTCCACCACCTTTGCTTGGGACCTGCCTGAAAGACCCCCTGAAAGCTGCTCTGGCACTTCAGATGCTTTTATACCTCCCTAATCCTACTCTGCAGACCTGACTTACTTTTCAATCTTGACTTTATCTTCTTACTGTGATCTTACTGAGTGATTGCTGATCCTGCATATTGTCTCAGAATCATTCTCCTTGCTCAGGCACTGTGGACTGTGTCTATGTTGGTGAGTCACTGTCCTGCTGACTGTGAAGGGGTTCTCTCTGCCTGGCTCACCTTGCTTTGCATATCAGCCCCTTCTTATTGCTCTGTGACAGATAGTTCAGGTGGGAGACAGGAACAAAGACATCAGCTTAAAAACAGTGCCTTAAAAAGCAGAGCTGAGGCCCCATTGAGGTTTGTTCTGGCTTTTTGCAACAACTTGAATCAGTAAGCTGACCCTGAGTCCAGCAAGGTAATCTTGTAGAAGAGGAAAGTGCACTTCTGGACCTGGAAGTATATGTTACCTCATCATTTCACTGGAGACAGTATCAAACAAATAATTTGTTTGCCAAGATTATTTTTAAGTTTCTTATTTTGTTTCCAATTTTTTAAAATTTTCTTTTATTTTCAACTGTCCTTACAGTTACAAAGGGCATGTTGTTTGCAGTCTGACTTTTTTATTTCTTTTTCTTCATGGAGATTGGTAAAAGATTTCTTCTGCTCTCCTAGTCAAGATCACCTTAAAGGTATTAAGGTTCCATCCTTGGTGGTTTTCTTTTTTTTTCTTTGTTTGTTTTGTTTTATTTGTTTTGTTTTGGTTTGGTTTGGTTTTGGTTTTGTTTGATTTGGTTTAGTTTGGTTTTTTGTTTGTTTGTTTGTTTGTTTGTTTTTTGTTTTTGTTTTTGTTTGTTTGTTGACCTTCCTGCTACTGGAAACATCACTGGAACATGTTAAATTTGTAGTTTTCCAGGATCCTGATGTCATTTTCTTCAAGGGTGATTTCCTTCCTATTGTCCTTCAGCATGTACTGCTGCAGGATCTGAATTGCCCTTCTGCGTGGCAGCACAATCAGGGTGTATGAACAGCTCCCTAAAGTTTTAAATCATCCACAAACTTGACCATCACCCAAGTCATGCATAAATATCTTAAATGGTATTGTCCCCTTTATTAGTCCCTGAGTTACACTGTCTCTTCTAACCTAATCCTGGCAAGCTTTGACAATATCTTTATATTTATCCTAACTCACATCCCTGCTTCATCGCTTGTATGCTTTACTTTTACATATGGGTTTTGTTGAGAGCCCCTTTTTTAATCCATATATGCATATAGTTTGCATAATTGTTGTGAAGATAAAATCTTGGCCTGCCAATTGTGTATTGTGTTTATTATTGTGTGCCTCTTCTGGTGGAGATGGTAGTGGTAGGAAAGGGCATTTGACAGTGCTGAAATGCATTTTATCCTAGGGTGAGACAGTTGATCCCTGGGAAAGAGGCAATGTAGTCATTTGGAATTCACTGAGAATGATATAGTGCAAAAAATGAATTTACTACTTTGCCTGGAGTTTGGAGATAAAAAGTCAGTGCTTTAACACTAAAAAAGTCTTAGCAAGCTTCAGGGAGGGTGGGGGAAGAGTGCTTGACGTTCACTTGCAAGAGCATCTCCATTTGCTCAATTGTGATTCTGCAGGACCGCAAGAAAAAGGGCTGTTAAGTCACTCTGACTGATAACCTGGTCTGTTAGGAAGGGAAAGGGCATGTCTTTGTCTGATATATACTCAATCTCACAGACTAGTCCCTTTTCTTTATTGCCAATGGTAACTTAATGATTTCCCTTTTTCTTGTCTCACTGTAAAAAACAAACATTTCTTGCCCTTCTCCCAGCTCTTTACTTAGATATCAAGATGATACACAAAAGTAGGGTTAAATGTCTCCTATGAGAGGTCCATGACAATACATTTTTGTTTCAAAAGGGACATCTTTCTTCACAGTGTTTCAGTAAAATAGAAAGAGTTGATAAAATAAAGCAAATAAGACACTTCAAAACTAGTTCCTTCTTTTAGCCAAAGCAGTAATACTCTGCAGTGACTAATATGATTTAACGCAGATACAGTTGTGAAGCACAAAAAAAAAATTGGCAGTAGATCTGCACTGTAGAAGAATTATCAGTCATAGTATGCTTGATGGCTACGCTGTCTTGTTCTCTAACTGTGTCCTGGAGTTCCTTGTAGCTCCCTGCAAAACATTTCCCTATGTTTTATCAGGTCTTATAATACTGAACCTAAACATTAGAGAACACTTTAGAGACAAATTTAGGAGAAGACACTCTGGAACGAGTTGTCTCCTCTAAAAGGGTTCCAATAATCCCCTCCACCAATAGGAAATGAACACTGATGGATGAAAGTGGAAAAAAACCACAACAGTTTATTAACAAACAGAACACCCACAAGGCAAGTGGAAAACAAGTAAATAAATGTTAGATAATAACCTATCAGATATAAAACGTTACTACCCCACGCACACCAGAACAAAACCCAAAAATTCCAGGGAAAAATGCCATCTCATGCCACAGGGCGGAAGATGGCACGAGTGTCTGTCTCAGGGGGAGAAGAACCAAACAGGAGCTTCAGCAGCAGTTCAGGCAACAGATGAAAATCCGGTGAGTCTCTGGCATCGACCTCCTCTCCACAGGAGATGAAGCAGCTGGGCTGAAGTCTCTGAGTGTGCTTCCTGTCCCTGGCTCGGCTTTCCTGAGGTGTGGGGGTGGAATGGAGTGGCTCCTCTCCTGCTGATCCCGACCGACCCCTCTCCCACAGGTCCCATTTTCTCTGGTTTCAGACTAACAAACTGTCTCCTCAAAGAGTAGCAGAATTTCTGCTGCATCTTCTCCATGGCCAGGAAAGGGAGAAAAACTTCTTGTCTGGATTAACAAAACCAAGCCAGCCAAGCAAAACCCAAACTGCATCACATACCTGATGCCTGGGGAGCAAGTTTTTGGGAAAGCAGCCAAAGAGCCTAAATTGCCCCCTCTCCCCCAGCCACACCTTAAAGATACAGAAATCATTTTATGGCATAAAGCAGAGGATCAGAGAGTAGACTAAACATCATAAATCACCCCAAGACAAACACCTAGACAAAGTTAACATCCACAAGTTTATAGGCTTGAGGGGACGCATCCACGACTGCAGAGAAGGTTGGTGAACATCACAGATGAGTGACAGTGGTGTTGCAATGTCGCCAGCCAGCTTCCTCAGCGCTCGTAGCTGCACCCCACCAGGGCACATGGACTTACATATGTCAAATTTGCCTAAATATTCCCTGACAAGATCTTCCACCAAGGCTACATCTTGGCATTTAGGTGAGAAAAATGTATGATTTTTACCTTTTCTATATTTAATTAATTCTGGCATCTGGATTGGTTTTGTATGGATATACTTTAGATAAAGGAATTCTACCTGCAGCTTCTTGTCTGAGTATTGGATGCAATATGCACACATTCTAACTTTCAAAAATACTTCCAGAATTCTGAGAATTATTGAAAAAATGGCAATATTGATCTCTTAAGAAAAATGCCTATTTACTTGAGAACCTCTAAAGACCAGTGTTGAAAACATCAATATTGTAAAATATACACCACCGTTTCTCTTGGGTGTATCTCTTGAAAGAGTGCTGCATCTTTCAAGGCAATTTCTTTAAGTATTTCCACTATTTAAATTTATTGAAAAAAAGACTGTTAGAGAAAGAATTCTGTTCCTATTTATCATAAATGGAGAGGTAGCAAGAGTATTTACTGTATTATTCACAGTTTATGGTACTATCTCTCTATACATTTGAGAAAAATAGCATCACTGTACTATTAAAAATCTTTCACTGGCTTTCATGCTCCAGTGTTCATACAACTATTTTTATGCCAGTGTCATTAGATCAGCTTTTTCTCAGCTCACTTTAAGCTATTCAAAACTTGTCTTCCTTACTGTCCTTTACTGCAATAATTGCTTTCCCCTTTGAGTCATTTTCTTTAGTCATGTCATATTGCTGGTGACATAAAGCATGTATACAACTACATCCCAAGTGTAGTTTCTTTCTTTATTTACTACATTGCATTCATTAACATTACTCTGCCCTACCATTGTTTTGTAATTACTGAACAGTGTATTTTAAAGAATAAACAGGAGGCTTTTTGGCAGGTTCTCTCCATGTATTGCCATTGCCATTTGTATTTTGCAACATATTCAAACACTTCATATGAGAAGACTTATATTCTCCAATCTATGGTATAAAAAAGCCCTACTTCTGAAATCAAAGGAAGCAACAAAAGTTTAAAGTGTCCAAACATATAAGAGATGAGAAAAAACTGTGATTTCATTTTTGCTTAGAAAAATCCAGAATACTTTATCATTGAACACTGTCTTTCAAGGATTATTGAAAATATCATAACTTGTTAGACATAAAGATAAGGTTTTTTTTGTTTGTTTGTTTGTTTGTTTGTTTTTTAACTAAAACAACCTTTACACATTAGAAAGATACCAGTTCTTTCTGGAACAAGAGACTAAGTGGGGAAGAGGGAGGGAGAGAGCAGTTAATTTAAGAACAATAAAAGAATTTTCTACCTTCAAGTTTTACAATGCAGAGGAAAAATAAACAAAAAGAAAGTTAAGGTTCCTGCTGTTGAGATGAGAATTTTGTATAGTATTACACTAATCATAGTTTACAATAATTTGAGTATGGTTAGGCAGATGGTGCCTCAAGTGTGAAAGAACCACATGCTGTTCAGGTTGGGAAGGATAGATATAATAACATACTTGTAAGAATATTTGAACTATTTCTGTGACTGTGTATCTTTGAAATTACTTATTATATCCTGTATTCTCAGGGAAAAAAGAAATCTGTAGAGAGTTCATCTTAAAATTGGATCAAAATAGCAGCCTTAGAATTGAGCCCTGTTAAATGTTTGCCAAGTGCTTTTACTCATAAGGCAATAATATTGTACCAGTTTTCAGAGAAGACAGAGATGAGACAGTAGCAATGCACAAATTCACACTGCAGAATTCTGTTCTTATAGAAAAAAGGTTAATGCGTTTCAATGTGTTTCTCTGGCAAATGTCACAAAAGTAGTGATAGGAATATAGCTTTTTTTTTATTTTTTTTTTCTGAAAAATGTCTGACATGGCAATATCAAAAAGAACTCCTGCAAATATTGTGTCTGCATGAGTGGTATGAGGAAGGAAATAAAGGTGGAAAAGCACAGAAGGGAAAGATACTCTGAAAACCAAAAATTATTTTGCAGACTCTCCCTAAGGTGTGGTTAGGATAGTGAGACTTAGTAAGGTTTTTTAAGTTTCTTGAGGAGTTATTGGATGAGCACAGTTCATATTTCCATCAACCAATTTTTTGCACTACCTACTACAGGAAGAGGGAATATCCTGTAATGAAAAGACCTTGAGGATATCAGGGATTCTCTCTGAAAATAATAGACATAGAAGGCAGAGTGCTGCTGACATTCCTCACTAGAGTAAATTATCGAAGGATCAGGCACTGTAGAAATTGTACATATCCTCAAAGGTAACAGTAGTGTCAGGGTCCTCAGCTGGAGTGTTAGAAATGTTCACAGGTTTTTAAGAACAGGAACATGAATGTTTTTGTTGTGGCTGTTGTTTAAGAAAAACTTCACCATGCTTCTCTGAGAGAATGATGAACACTAGAGTAGTGCTGATGTACTCCAGCTTGAAAAGGAAGCTTGATATTTGAAAAGAGCATTCTTCTGATTCTTCAGAATTTACCTATTCTGAAGCATATTAGCCTTTCATTTCCTGAACTATCACCTTTATTAAAATAAGTTTTTATTGCCCAAGTTTTCCTGGCCAACAGATTAAAAACTGTTACAAACAAAACACACTTTCATGACCTATCTCCTAGGCATCCTCTCATACATAGTACCCCTCCAGGTAACTGAATTGTGTAAATCATGGACTCCAAAAATTTGGGAGTCATTAATTCATGATGTTCTTTTCAGTAAGCAAAAAGTAATGCAGGTATAGAAGTGGGTTCGTTACAGATTGTGCAGCAAAGCATGTAAACTATGCAGTATATATTGCTTTAACATGGCAGTAGAACTTGCCACCTCTTTCTGAATTATAGTTGTGGTTGAAAATTTTTACTTTTGAATTAATTCTTTTACTGACTGTGAGCACAGGAAGCATCTTTCACTTCATACTCTCTCATAGAACTTGCTTCAGGAGCTTAGCAAAGCAGAGGGATTTTCAAAGCTTTTAAAATATATTGTGTAGTTTCTAGACAGTCTATCATTTTCTTGGCTCACTTCAATTAGATTAGACTTCTCACAGTATGCCTTCTCACAGTTCTTTGACGGGACAGTACTGACAGAGGAATTTACTGATAAATATTTTGATGTAATTGATAGAACAGTGGAGAGAGAAGCAGCAACTTATTTTCATAAACAGACACTGAAACAGTTTCTCACATTCTTTGTTCAAGGTCTTGCAGAAAAGGTATATGAAGTAGAAAATGTGGCAGCACAAGTTTTGAGTATTCATAGCATATTTGTCCTCAAAAGGAGCCAGGCAGAGGTTCTGCAGTAGAGGCTGGCTGAACCCCAGGGTATACAGCTGCTGCACTGCAGAGAGGAGTGCAGCAACAGCAGAGTCTGTAAAAATAAACACACGTGAAGCCTAAACTGATGAGTGCACTAAAGATGACAGCCAGTTTTATGTGGCGGATATAATCTTTGCCTATGAACCTGAAGCGGTTCAAAAAAGGAATGTCTAGCAACATCACGTGCCTTTGCAAGTTGTTTGGAAGGCCTGAGATGGAAATACAGATAGTAATTTAGATAAATTCTTTCCTAGCTCAAATGAATTGTGGCAAAATGCATAATTAGTACATCCTCCTGAGATAAAATATGATCAGAACCCATTGAGACAACTAAATGCTCTTTTCCTGTCAAATTAAAAACATTGACTTTGATTACAAGTGTTATTTTCATATCTGTGTACTAAGTCACTAGTATTACTTAGCATTTTTTACTATTTGCTTTTGTCTGGATTCCCAAACACTGGATTGAAAGAATGGCCCTCCCTTTTTCCTGATAAAGCCACTGAGTGATTGTAGTCTCTTCATCTGTTGTGTGATACAAATTTCTGATAGAACAGTGGAAAGACACATGCTTTCAAGACCATGTAAATTAAAAAGACACACTTTGTTTTTTTTCTCAAATAATTATTAATTCTTTTTAATGTTACCTTATAGTATTAATGTAGATTTAGTTTGCTGTTTCTCAGGGGATTTTGAAAGACCAGAATAAAAACGTAGAAGATTAAAATTTCTGTATGTCGAGAGTACTTTAATTTTTTTCTATTTACCTCTCTAGCTGTCTGGATTTCAAATTACTATACCCCACAAATCAGAGTAGTATGCATTTTAAAGAAAATTTCTTTGAAACAGCAATTAATTTGTGCATCAGTATGCATTCTAAAAGACTAATTTACGCATAGAAATAGATTTTAAAGGGAGTTTTATTTCATTGTTTTCTGAGGGTTTCAAAGAACGGTGAAACAATTTTAAAATTAGTCATAATTCTTCATTTTAATCAGAAAAAGTTGCAGGAATTTGGCATCTGTGACCACATATAGCCAGATAACTTAGTCTTTAAAGACTTTTAGGAATAAGAGCAAATAGAAATCCTGATTATTCTTTCCATCTTCTCGAGGAACAGAGTTAAAATATTGTTGAAAATCTATTTGCCAATATGGTGTGACTGTAAAAGACATGGCTTTAAGACGAAAAGGCACAAAAGAAATAGTCACTTACATCTATCGTAAGGAATTTATGAGGGGTTTGTTACAAAATATGGATCAAAGCAGGAACAAGTCAAATGCAAATGCCCCTCCTGGCTGCCAGAGCACTGCTGGCTCATGTCCAGCTTGCCATGGACCAGGACCCCCAGGTCTCTTCCTGCAGTGCTGATTTCCCCACCCTTTCATTCCCCAGACTGTGCATACATCCAGAGTTGCACCATCCCAGCTGCAGAATCCAGCACTTGTTTTTATCAAACTTCCTATAGCTGGTGATTGCCCAGACCTCCAGTTTGTCCAGGTCTCTCTGCACAGCCTGTCCACCTTCAAGGGAATTAATAGCTCCTCTCAATTTAGTATCACCAGAAAATTTAGTATAAAACCTAGTATAATTACTTATTATATAAATATTGTTTTCTTTTCTAGTTTCTCTTCCTCTTGAACTGCAGTTAGTCTACTCTTAATACAGCAGAATAATGACTAAAACATACTAACAAGTTCCATTACATGATGCTCATACTTTCCCATTGTTTGTTTTGGAGGATAAGTATGTCCAAGTGTTCTTTTTTTAATCTCCTTTTTTATGCCTGCTATTTTAGAAGTCATATTTCTGTTCGTGGCTTAAAATACTTTTTCTTTAGTTGCACACCTCATTAAATTTATTTCCTTCTTCTCTTCACAGATCTCTTTCTCTCTACCTACTATTCAGTTTCTCATGGGTGAAAACCAATTACCTTACTGAGTATTGGCAAGATAAAAACTGTTTTAATACCCTCTGATTTTTTGTCTTATGTACTGACTTTTGAGTTCCAGAACACATGGTCTTTTTTCATGTTTTCAGAGCGTCAACTGAAATCCTAACTGCATTAAAATCTATGTCACATCCCCCTACAATTTCAAAGATGGCAAGATTTCTCCAATCCTTTGCAAAAGTATATGTCTTGTGAAATGCCACTGCATTATCCTTTATTGTCCTTAGCATCACTCATGACTCCATCTGTTCCCAAAGAGTCCTGCAATCTCTTCAATTCTATTCCCAAGTAAAATTCTTGTAGTAAGAGATATGGTGTTCTACTGGATTTTAAATTAATGTTTATAGTATTTAATAACCTTATTTCCAGTCAAAATAAATTATTGAAGACAATAATCGTTTACACAATGCTTTAGACATATTCCTTGTTTTATTGGACCTTTTCAGATTATTTGTATCCTAAAATACTCAGATGATATTAACGTTTTCAGCAGCAAAAGTTTCAATGACACCACTCATTGAGGTAAAGAAATATGGGACAACCTGCAAGTTTGCAGTCCTGGAAAACAAGGGCTCTACTGTTGTCCTTGAGTCACTGAAGGGAGGACCATTCAGCCTCAAAACTCTGTGATATTTCCAGTATCTTTTTTTTATATGGAAACGTTATACAGAAAAAAAAATTAAAAGGCAATCAAAATAAATTGATTCTGCGGTTACTCTTGGGTACTCACTGGTGACTGCAGCCTGATAAAGTACATGTTAAATGTCAACTATTAAAATGAAAGGCTGTGTGTTTTTGTTTGGTGCAATGCTTAAATAAATGAATAAAAAAGTTTACATTCAGCTGTGTGTTTTGGGGCAACTGTTTTATATTCTGTGATGATATGTTGAAATATCATGAACACAAAAAACTTAACAAAATACCAAAGTAAAATTAAAAGCAAAAGAAAAACTGAGAAAATTTAAAAGGGAAATACATTCTAAATTATATAAAGTGATACTAATTTTATCACAGATATATACAGTGCAAGGAGGGATTTATAATTTCTTTTTTTTTCACTTGCCCTCCAAGTGGAGTCAAGAACAAAGGACAAAAAATGAAAACAGTTGACATCACCTTTCTGCTCTGTACCTTTTGATATTTAAGCATCATATATTTAATTACATGTACAGGTTGTCCTTGCTGCTAATGTAAAAACATATTTTCTGTAGGACTAATTGAAGATGCACATAAGCATTAAATACCATGCATGTCTCTCAAACCAAATATGAAATATCAGGACTATGTGGAAGACACGTTTGCTAGCTCTAGTTCCCATCAGACTATATTTGCAGGTGTCACTGAAACAACTGATTATCTACTAGATGGGAAATCATTAATGTCTCATTTTCTAATTCATTTCCTGATTTGGTTAATTTCTTCCATTTTCATCCACCTCCTGTTTATCTTCCTTGTACTCAGAATGTTAATTTCTGTTCCAAATCCACTTCTGTTGAAGTCAGCACATTCCTAAGTAAATATAATTCCTTTAAAAATTGTGTTGCCTCTAGAATCAATTCTGATTTTCCTGAAATGTTAAGACATTAAATTCCTTCATCTATGTATTTTCTAATGTATTTTTCATTTAAGACTTTTGCTTCAATATATCAGCAGTATGTTAGGGTCATTTCTACCCAAAAACAAGGGAAAATTTTATCTGCAACTGCTGACACATATTTTTCCTTTTATATTTCAAAGTTAAAGAGAATCTAAACTAGAATGATGTTTTAATTATTATTTTGTGTTTCTTTTGTCTCTGTAAAAAGATTGCTAACATAATACCAATTTCTTTTGACCCAGAAGTCATAATCCAAATTCCCTTTGTAATGAAGACAGAAAATGTACCTACATTAAGTTTTATTGATACAGTTTTTTTTTTCATTGAACTGCTAAAAGATACTCTTAGTTCAATTTAGGATCCCAAAAGTATGTGAACATGTCTTTCCTAATGGTATTAGTCAGCAAAAATCTATTTATGGAAAGCTTAGATTTTGATAAATATAAATTAAATTTAGTGTATGTTTCAGATTCCAGGCTTGATTCTTATTTATTTCTTCTTTTTCTAATTGTTAATAATGACATCTGAAATTAAGCTTCATGAAAAGCTCAATTTGAAATGTGTCTGGATGTTTTTCCCTGTTTGCTTTTTGGTGCGTATTTAAAATGCTCATCACACTGCAGAGAAGTTGCAAAAGGAAATGTTTGTTCCTCAAAACTTTATGCTTTGCTAAAAAGAAAAATGAATAGTTGTTTTTTCTGATTTTTTTTTCAGCATTCTGATAGTGACATTATAGAAGGAAAACCATGCAAATCCAGATTTTAAAATTAATCCCTATAGGTCCATAGTATTGAAACACCATACCCTGTTGTCTTACTCCCTAAAATTAAGTGGCTGGTTCACAACAAATTCAGATCTGTGCTTTGCCATTTTTGACATTCTGGCATATAACATGCAAATTCATTAAACCTTCCAAAATAAAGCTTGCATATACGCAAATCTTGTATTTTTCTTCAGCTACCAATAGCTATTGATCCTCAAATTTACCTTCATCACTGTTGGCATACTGTTAATTTTGTAGTCTTTAAGATTATCATTATACTGTGTTACTTTGAAAATTTCAGTGCCTCTAATTATTTGTACATATCTCAAGTAGGTTTTTATTTGCCAGGTGTTTCAACCTCTATAAATGATAAATGAACATTCACACATTGTGGTCTTCTTAGGACAGACAGCTGTCATTTTTAAAATTTTCTTTGTTTCTCTGTAGCAAGAAAATATGTCCTTTATTCCTTGTGGACTTTGTGGTCTACCTCCTCAGTCTTCATATAATATAAAAAAGCAGTCATAATAATTTTAAAGAGATATATATATATATCTAGGATGGATCTAACATGTTTTAAATTGATAAAAAGAAAATTGAAAAACGCATATATTATTCATTTTTCACATTTCCGGAATATATTTCAGCTTTACCATGAGAAATTTAATTTGTATTAAAACCATTCCCAAAAGTTTTCTTGATTCAAACAGATTTTTTTTTTTCCACTTGTTTTGGTCAATATAGGTATCCAGTAAGTCCAAGTCAAATTCTTGAGAAACTATTGAAACAACAGCAATGGGTGAAGATAAACTATGGGGTTTTGTTCATGGTCAAGGAAAAAGGAGAGAAAAAAATAGAAAGAGAAAAAAAACTAGTAGAAGGGTATATACAGAAGATTGTTCTTCATATGTGAAATCAGACATAGGCCTGAACTGCATTGCTTGCATCCAGACTGGAATTATACAACAAAGTGTTAAAGGTTAGCTCTGCACTAGTAGATGAGTTTCTAGTTTTATTATGTATTTTTCATAGACACATTATCTTGAGATTTTTAGCATTTGAATTATTTGAACAGCAGAAAATATTTTAAAAGTAAGTATTTCAGTGAATAGATATATTTTCTCTAGTTTAATAAATATTTTTTTAAAGAGAACTGCTTACAAGATATCTAATTCCACTTCCTCTGGTTGAATCTTTTAGAGGAAAAAAAATAGCATGACACATAATTCAGCTTTGCACGCTCACAGCATATAGTGCCTAATGCTAAAGACATTTAGCAGAAGACAGTTTCAGGCTTTTCTCCTGAACCCACAGATCTGTCAAAGCCAATCGTGTACATAGCAGGATTCCTCTGAAGTATTTCAAGGCACTACTACTTTCTCCTGGTAACCTGACATTGATTTTAAGACACACGGTATTATTTTATTACTTAAAGCAGTGGCAGTCATGGGTTACCGACCAAGGCATTGCTAGTTTAAGCACAAGATTCATTAATGAGGTTGTACTAGTCTCTAATCCTTTTAGATATTTATACTGTTCCCATTTAATTACTCTTCAATTTATTTGCAGCATTAATGAAATCATTCTCAAAATATCTACTAAGTTAAGAAAGAAGTTATAGTGATATGGAGCAAAAAGAGGACACAAGATGCAAAGAAATTAAGACTTCCAAAAGTTTTCTGGCCTAAACATTTAGATCCTTACTGGGGTGTTTTTTTTGTAGTTGTATTTTTGTTTGTTTGTTTGTTTTGATTTTATTTTTTTGTTGTTGTTGTTGTTGGTTGTTTCTTTGGTTGTTGTTTTTTGGTTTTGTTCTTTTTTTGGGTTAGGGATTGTTGTTGTTGTTTTTATTTTTTTTCATTTGGTTTTTTTTTCCCTTCAAAGAATCAAAGTTGTCTAGGGACCTAAATATACTTCAGGTCTGATTAGCACTTTCATGTTCTCCATAACCACAGGACAATTAACACCACTGACTTGAATGCTCACTGCAAACTCACAGTGCATATTTGCTTGGTATTAATAAGCCTGGTGGTGTAGTCTTTAAAAATTAATCCCTTGACTGCTAAGAGGAAAAGGAATATTTTTTAAACCTTGCTGTGAAAGTAATGCAAGTGAACAAGAGTATAGGCCTTAAATCTGCTCAATTAACACTGAACATTTGTAATCATGCATCATAAATTTCTATTTAAAAGTAGGTCTGTCATAAAGTACAGGACAATATCTAGCTCAGACAGTATGCAAAACTAAGGAAAATATATCTAAGCATGCCTGAGCTGAAAGGTACCCAAATCATAGGAATTAGTATGAAAAGGAGGCTAAAGCCGTTAGTTCTATGATTTTGAGGACAGAAGAGCCCTTAAAGAGAAACCCAACAAAATGTGGCAGGCAACTATGTTTTCTATGCTGTTTACTGTTACTAAACCCCAAATGTAACCACCATTAGCAGCTAATGATTAGTGGTGATTAGGCAGAGCTGGTAGTGGAGTACGAGTGGCTATTCTTCCTGCAGCATGGCAAGATTTTGCTGGTGGGCAAGATCCAGGACAGAGAACAGCAGTATTTTTTTTTTTAAACAATTCTAAGCAAATTTTGCTGTTACACATTATGGAATGAGTGATCACGTACTGGTATGTTCATTTCCCTCTTGATCTTTTTCTTTTCTTCAGTGAAGTTTTGATTTAGTCATGTCTGCAAAGACCAGTCTTTGTGATTTATGAGTTGAATTAGCAATGTGCTAGGTAGCATTACTGTATGAAATAGTGTACTGTGGAGTTTCTGTGATGACTATGCTACACCTTATTTGTTAGCTTTCTTGACCAGCTCTGTTCCCAGAACTTAAAGCCTACAGATAGCACAAGCAGGTCAAGCTTGATATGGAGTTTCTCCTAAATTTATCTGCAACCACTGATTTCTCACATCAAGTGGCCAACACTTAATATTTGTTTGCAACACAAAGGGATTCCTGCTGTTTCATCCAGTAACTCACTTCATTGGGGTCACAGCTCAAGGCCTCTAGATGAAAGCATGCAGCATGAGGCACGAGTAAAACAAGTTAGAGATGTGCACACACCTACAGGGCTATGATCTTATTGGCATCACAGATACATGGTTGGGTGGCTCCTGTTACTGGAGCATTGGAATGGAAGAACACCAGCTTTTCAGGAGGGACAGGCAGGGAAGATGAGGAGGTAGTGTTACCCTCTCTGCCAGAGACCAGCTGGAATGCATGGAGCTCCACTTGGGTGTAGACAAGGAGCCAGCCTACATCTTATGGGTCAGGATTAAAGCAAGAGCAGGCACAGATGATGTTGTGGTGGGGAAACACTACATGCTGTCAGGATGGCTAAATGGATGAGACCCTCTATAGAGCAATAGGAGTAGCCTTATATTCATGTGGTCCCCCTATACCACATGGGGGACTGACACTACTCAGATTATCTGTTGGAGGCAAATACTGGTGGGCATAAGGAATCTGAGAGGTTTCTGGAATGCATTGAGGATAAATTGCTTCTCCAGATGATTAAAAAAAAAAAAAANAAATAACCTCACCACAAAAATAAAAAAAAAAAAAAAAAAAAAAGAGGAAAGGTGCTAGAACACAAGGAGAGACTGGTGGGGAATGCAAAGCTCAAGGGCAGTGACCATGGAATGGTGCTAAGATCCTTAGGGCAGCAAGGAGGGTTCACAGTAAGCTCATTATGCTGGACTTAGGAGTGTAGACCGTGGCTTCTTCAAGACCCTTCTTGTTAGAGTACCATGGGATAGAACGCTGGAGGGAAGAAGAGCACAAAGTCTTTAATATTTAAGGACTGCTTTTTCATGATGAAGGAGTCAAGCAAAGCCACCAAGAGGCCTGCATGGATATGTAAGGAGCTCCTAAAAAAACTCCTAAAAGGAAAGCCTACAGGGGTGGAATCAAGGACAGGTAGGATGGAAGGAATATGAACAGCCAGGATCTGGTTAGGAAAGCTGAAATCCTGCTAGAATTAAATCTGTCCACAGACATCAAGGACAACATGAAAAAAATCAATAGATACCGTGGCGGTAATAGGAAGACCAGGGAAATGTGTCCCTTCTCCTGATGGAAGCAGAAAACTTGATTACCTTAGACGTGAAGAAGTCTGAGGTAATCAAGTGCTTTTTGGTCTGTCTTTCTTGGCAAGTGCTGCAGCGAAGTCCCAGAAGGCAAAGGCAGGGACTGAGAGAATGAAGAACTGCCTGCTGTAGGAGATTAGTTTCTGGACCATCTAAGGAAACAGAAGGTGCACAAGTCCAGGGAACCTCATGAGATGTACCCACAGGTCATGAGGGAACTAGTAGAGAAAGTGGCTAAGCTACTATTCATCATATTTGAGAAGTTGTGGCAGTCGAGTGAAGTTCCCACCTTGTGGAAAAGGAAAACGGCAGTTTTTAAAAAAGGGAAAGACTCATGGAACTACAGGCCTGTAAGTCTCATCTCTGTTCCTGTCAAGACAATGGAACAGATCCTCCCATAAATTATGTTCAGACATATATATAAAAACCATCTGTGTCCTGAGCTGCTCAAAAGAAGTGTGACCAGGAGGTCAAGGGAGGTGATTCTCCCCCTCTACTATTCTCTCATGAGATCCCACCTGGAATATGGCATTGAGGTCTGGTGGTCCCAGCAAAGCAGGGACATGGACTTTTTGGAGTGCATGCAGAGGAGGGCCACAAAGATGATCAAAGGGTTGAAGCACCTCTCTTATGAGGACAGGCTGAGAGAGTTGGGGTTTTTCAGCCTGGAGAAGCAAAGGCTTCAAGGTGACCCTATAGCAGCTTTAAATTTCCTGAAGGGGGCCTACAAGAAAGCTGGAGATGTATTTACAAGAGCATGAGGTCATATGACAAGGGGAAATGGCTTTAAAGTGAAGGACGGTCAGTTTAGATTAGATGTTAGGAAGAAATTCCTCACTGTGAGGGTGATGAGGCACTGGAAAGAGTTGCCCAGAAAAGCTGTGGATGCCCAAGCTAGTGTAGTGAAAGTTGTCCCTGTCCATGGCAGAGGTGTTGGAAGTATATAATCTTTTAAGTCCCTTCCAATTCAAGCCATTCTGTGATTCTATCAACTTTTGAGTTGGCCTAGGTATAGAGAAGGAATTTATCCACAGCAAATTTAACTAGTTTTGCAACCAGAATTTCTGCCCTAGATAATATTGCTTTTCTGCTTGTAACTCATGGAGAGTTCTTTCAAATAACAATCTTGTGTGTCAGCAGCTACAAAGGGAGAAAGCTGCCACATATGTGCAACAAATTGTTTAATTTTCAATTCACTTTGATCAAAATCTCTGAGATATACTTTTCTTAGTTCACAAGTATAAAGTTTCCATCTGCTTAATAAGAATTGGAGTAAATGACAGGCACAGAAGAAGTCACTATCTACTAAGTGTGTCATCATCATCCAATTATTTAATGTACAATAGATTCATTTTAACTCTACCAGAGCTGCAATCAGCACTTATTTGTATTTAGTTTTACAGAAATCTGGGCCTGAATGTAGAGTTCTAAGTTAAAGAAGAGTTTCCAGGAGAGTAATATTTTGACTTCATCATGTTTTCCTTAACAGTCTTCTAACAAATGTTAAATCATGTTTGATACCTTATATTTGATACCATATTTATGGCCAAATCAAATTTAAGTTGACATCTGAAGGATACTTCTGTTTTGTTCCATTCATAGAAGTCCATTTCATATTATGTCAATTTATTATGGTATTATGTACAAGGGTTGTAACTTGAAGCTTGAGGTGGCAGTGGCATCGTTAGAGGTACAGTACTTAATATCTGAAATTCAGTCTATTATGGCTGAACATGAGCAACCTGCATTAAAAAGATAACATATTCTAAAACTATGCCTAATCTGGTTCATATGCTTAAATTCTAGTTAAGAAATATGGGAGTCATGTATGTATGATTAACAGAGTGGTAATTTTCATTGGACAGCTAGGAATATCTCTATGCAGTTTCATGTTTAAAAAAAAACAGAAAAACAAGCAACTTCAAAATGCTGATATTTCTCATAAAGCACTGTTATGCAGCACTTCCTGGAGATTTTACCATGGATAGAAATGTTGTTCTCAATAGATTTGCTGAACTATTTGGGCAAAGATTTACAGCAATGAGTTTTCAGAGGCATCATAATATACCTCAAGCATATCTCAGCACAAACTGGCAACATGAAAATATTTATCACTTAATTTTTTCTAAAAAATTAAAAAAAAATACTGTGCTCTCCCAGTGATCTCTCAGAGACAAATATCTGTGCAGGTATCCTTTGTTTTCTTGCTTTATGTTTTTAGATCTCATGGTTATGTTTGAGAATGATTGACATAACAACTAATGCACAATGAGGTATATATAACCTTTCACATCACATCTATTCCACATGTCAGTTCCCAGCACTTCCAGTTCAAACACCACACTTATCTGTTGATCTTCATGGATTTGTGTGTCATAGGTCTCAACACAAAAAAATCCATTATTACATAAAAAGAAAAGTATGGACAGAATGATACAGTTAATAATTTAAATGTCTTGAACCTATGTATTCTATCAGCTGTAGTGGAGATTTACCAGCATGCACCAATAGTTGATTTATACAAACATAAATAGTGTTTGTTTGTGGATATTTTTATTATTATTATTTTGGATTTGCTAAGAAATAGAAGAAAAAGTGTAGAAAAAAGACATGGCCATCATAAGCAGAGGAAAGAAACAAAAGATAACTATCAGGAGTAAGCACTGTATCAACATTTATCAATAAGATTTTAGCTGAAGGTTTATTTCTTGAACTTGATATACAATGCATCACTTTCTTGAAAATAGTTACTTACATGGCCTCAAATCTTGTTACAATACATGCCACATATTTCCAGTGACATAACAGCTAAACCCAGAGAAAAATGCAAAGCCTTCTGAATTCACAGTGTTTCGCTGTACAGTGAAGCTAAAATACACAGGAGAAAGGTACGAAAGGAAGACTTAATGCAGGCTGGCAAGCACATTCCTCACCCCATAAAGGATTCTAGTTTTAGCCTTTCAGAACCTTTCCAAGGGCCTTGCCTGCGTTATGCACAAAAAATTCCACTAAACCCAAATAATCTCTGTAGCATGCTACTAATTTAGTAATAAAAAAGGAGATGACAGATTTCTTCCTAGATTACCTTTACTGTGTTTCAGGTAATTACATCACAGTTTTCTTTATGTTAACTGCTTTGGGAATTGACTATTTAATCATGGAATCATAGAATGGTTTGGTTTGGAGGGGACCTTAAAGATCATCCAGTTGCAGCTGCCTTGACATTGACAGGGATACTTTTCACAAGAACAGGTTGTTTAGAGCTCCATCCAGCCGGGTCTCAGACACTTGGGGCTGGAGCATCCACAGCTTCTCTGTGTGATGTTCCTGTGCCTTGCCACCCTCACAGCAAAGAATTCCTTCCTAATAACCAATATAAACCTATCATCTTTCAGTTTAAAGACATTACCCCTTGTTCTATCCCTACATGCCCTTTTAAATAGTTCTTCTCTATCTTTCTTGTAGGCGCCATTCAGGAACTGAATGGCTGCTATAATGTCTCCTCACAGCATTCTGCTCTTCAGGCTAAAATACCCCAATATTCTCAGCTTTTCTTTATAGGAAAGGTCCTCCAACATGCTGATCATCTTCATGGCCCTCTTCTGAACTCTCTCCAGCAGGTTCCTGCACTTATGTTGAGGGCTCCAGTCGTGACTACAGCACTCCACCTGGAGCCTCATTAGAGCAGAGGGGCAGAATCACTTCCCAAACCTTTTGGTCACACTTCTTTTGATGCAGTTCAAGATACAATTAGCTTCCTGGGATGCAGCCACACACTGATTGCTCATGTCCAAGACAAGGTAATATTAATTATATTACATTTAGTAAGTTTCTAGTTCATGGATGCAACAGATCTATGCATTGTCTACAATTTACATACATTATCTCTGTCCTCTGTTCCAAATGCACTAATTATTTTCCTAAAATTCTCATCAGTATAGATTTTTCTATAATGCTTCTCTTTAAAGACTTTTCTAATGACCCTAGTAAAAGCATGTTTTTCCTCTGCAAAATCCAGCTTTTATATCTCTCTCTATATATATATTTCATGGTTTTATGCTTTAATTGCAGTTACTCTCAAAAGTAGCAGTGACTTCAGTACTTAGCATTTTGGTGTTCTGGTTCTATTAAGGCTCTGAGTGCCAATTATCAGTAATTTAATTTTTTTTTTTTTTTTTAATATACAGGTAATCTTCATAATGATTCTATGAACTTCAGCAGATAGTTAATTTTACTGTCATAAACTATTTGTGATAATTCAAGATATCATCTTACACTCCTGAGATTCAAATGCATTAGACCAATCCTCAGCTTTCTTACAATAATTCTGACTCCAGTCATCACAGAATTCAATTCCCCAAGGGAATCAGGCCTGGCTCACAGATTTGGAACTCACAATGCTGCATTTCTTTGGTGGTGTTCTATACAATTTTTGTAAAACTTTTTGTTTATACATAGTTTTTAAACCAGTGAAAATGCTGGTTACAGTTTGATGGATTAGGCTTTGAGGCCATATTCATTAAATGACAGCTAAGCGCTAATTAAAGTCTAACTAAGGGTTTTTTTCCCATAACGCTAGGGATTTGTTGATTTTTTTTCCACCTCTCTTGTATATGAATAATTTTTAAAGCAAATAGGTTTATACCACTGGTATTTGAAGAGTAGCTTACTGAATACTAAGTGGTAATTCTAGTATATGGCTAAAATATTTCTTAAAAACCCCAGCAGCAGAGAATATTTCTGAACATCTGGCTTCCTCTCAACTGGCAAATAATTTACTACTAAGACCCTGAGCATCCCCCAGTAGAAGAAACTACAAGTCAAATTTCTTTTTAAATGCTTGGTATTTCAAAGATATTTTACAACAAATTGCTTTCAGAAAGAATATTTACTTAAACCAGCTTAAATGAAAATTACAGATGTTCAATTGTGCCTTTTCTGAATCTATATAAATGAAAGCCTCACTAGGAAAGTAAAAATTATATTTCACTTCATATATATTTTGTTATAAATATTTAGCAAAAAATTAGCATGATGACAAAATATACTTCAAAGGATAAAATTTAATGGAAAATTCCCCCCTTCATAACATACACAGATATAAGCAGAGAAATAAATATTATTTTTTGTAGTGACATAAAATATCCCAAATAAAATTAAATTCTTCCTGTTTCAGATGCATATAATCAGGATAAAGGAAAGTCTCTGGCCAGAAACAGATTTTCATTATAAATAGGTAAGAAAGAGCTTTTCATAGATCTCAGAATGAGGAAAGACACTGTATTCTGACAAATTACATAGGTGATTATATACATTTTTAGCTCTGTATAGAGGAATACTGCAGGCAATAATTTCAGCTGAACATACCAGGTCAGAAGCATTTCACTATTTGGGACGGATGAGGACATAGCCTAAATGATTTGTCTAAGTTCACACAGTGTCTTGGTTTAAGAGAC
>VXBI01009454.1:0-84843 GCA_013397375.1 Toxostoma redivivum
CATTCAGTGCTGCTTTCCCACCCTTATCTGGATTGCTACCTTTGAGATTCCATTAGTAACAGTGGGAGAAAGAGGGGGTGATGCTTTCCCCCAGGTTTTCATTCCCCTTCCTTCCTTCAGGCCTGTTACAACAACTTTTGAGAATTTTGAATTCCTTTTGGGTGTTAAGGAAAGCACCTTCTTGTTGCTGTATCTGCCAGGTTGAGTCAAGACAGAGATTTCTCAGGAGGTTATTCAGAGATGTGCCTTGAGGGTGGATAGCCATGAGTGGCATGGTAGGTGGGAGAAATTGGCCTGGCTTTTGAAGGATTATTCTGCTCCAGTGGTTTGGGAGTTCATTCCTGAGCAGCCAAAGCACCCTGATAAAGTGATAAAAAGTTGAAAGAGAAGTACTGGGGCAGAAGTTTGTATGGAGCATGCCACTGTCAAATGCTAATGAATTTTTCTCCATTCTTTCAGCGGCAAGAGTGCAGGGCACAGTTTGCTTTGACTTGAAAGGGTGTGCAGTACACCTGGAACTGACTGCCCCAGGGGTGGAAATACAGCTCCACTGCTTGCCATGGGCTGATCCTGACTGCACTGTAAGAGGGTAAGGCTCCACAACTTGCAATATAGTGATATCTCCCCACCAACCAACGAGAAAGAAACACAGGCTTTCCTAGGCACTGTGGGTTTTGGGAGGATGCATATTCCAGGCTACAGTCATATTGTAAGCCCTCTCTATCAGGTGATCTGGAAGAAGAATGATTTTAGGAGGAGTCCTGAACAGCAAGCTTTTGTACAAATTAAAAGGGACATCGTTCATACATTAGCCTTTGGACCAGTCGAGTTAGGACAAGATGTGAAAAATATGCTGTGTATTGCAGCCAGGGAGAATGGGTCTGCCTGGAGTCTCTGGCAAAAAGTACCCAGAGAAACTTGAGGATGACCCCTGAGATTCTGAATTTGGGGATATAAAGGATCTGAGGCTCGTTGTACCCCAACTGAAAAATAGACCCTGGCAGCTTATGAAGGGGTTCAAGCTTCCTTGGAAGTGATTGGCACTGAAGCACTGCTGCTTCTGCCAGCCCAAATATCTGTGCTGGGCTGGCTGGTCAAAGGGAAATCCTTTCCGCACATCATGCCGCTGATGGGATGTGGGATAACGGCGTTGTGCTTCGACAGGCAACCCAAATCACCCAGAGGTTTGGAATTCATCCCAAACTCACCTGAAGGTGAAAATATCAGACTATGATTACAGGAGGAGGAAAGGTGATGTGCTGACGAGGCCCCATCATATAATAGCTCCTAGACAATATCAGACAAATTCTTTAAAATCCTTCTGAGTATTGCCCATGTCCTTATTTGCCTCTGTGGAAGTTGTGACCAGAGCAGTGTTGAGAACACACCAATGTTTTACCTGTTACTGAGCAGTGCTGGTACAGTGTCAAGGCCTTTTCTGTTTCTCACTGGCCCTTTAGGGGATTTGTGTATTCATCTTTAGAAAAATGATGACCTGTGTGACTTCCTGTGTATTAAGGCCATGAGAGCTGTGTGCTGTCATTTAGGAGTCATTTAGAGAAGCATTGGTAGTAAAATGAGAGGAGTCTAGGAATTGTTTTATTTAATATATTTTTATTGCTGTGGTGAAGCATTTATTATAAAATATGACTGAAATAACTTTTTTTTAATCTTTCTGAAGATCACCCATAAACAGCAGTGTAGGTCACCAGAAAAATAGAAACAATTGAAGAAATTCACTTTGATTTATATGAAATCACAAATTTTGGCACAAATTCTCTACAAACAGAACAGAAGATTAAATCTCTCTGTGAAATTGTGGGGTTTTTTTTTTGATCCTGCTGTGAAATACAAAAATTAATGAAAGCGAAGAAAAATTTTGGAATGGCATGTAGTGGAAAAAGAACCAACTAATATCACAAATGTTGTATGTACAAGTATTAAACTCTGCTCTCTTCTCTCTCCTTTTTCCTCATTTGGATTTTGTATGCATATTTTGATACTCAGTTTCAGACATTTCAGTCCATTGATGCAGAAAAGAAATGGTCTCCTTCCTGAACTAATTTTTAAATCTTACCTTATTGGAGTAAAGGTTCAGAAATACTAACAATGCTTGATTTAAATTGTATGAAGGCATCGCAGTAAGAATCTAAATGGCAGCAGTTGCATAATTCCTATGTTATGAATCATTTTTACCTGAGCATTAACTTACTAATTACAGCAGTTAAGTGTAATTATTCTGCCTCTTAAGGTACCTTATTACTGCTTTTTAACAATAAGACCGAGTCTGCCAAAGTTAATTATCATAATAATAATTTAGTGCACACTTTTGGTCTTGTTAGGAATACAATATAATCTTGGAGAAATGATCTTTTCCATGTTAATCAGTCATTCACAAAGCTGTCTTTCATGTCTCTTACTCCTGTGAGAAGTGGATTGAAGCTTGGTAATTGGAGAGGCACCGAATGACAGAAGAGAATGTATTGCTCTATTTTAGGGTCTGGTTTTCACTAAATACTGAAATGCTTTCAAAGTCTGAGTTAAGTTTCCTCACAGTCATATAAATGTGACAAATGTTAATAATTCCCTTTAAACCCTCTACATTCTTCTGATCGCAAACCTCTCAGATGTATAAATTTCTTAGTCAGTTAGTATGTTACCAGATGTTACCAGACAAGCAGAGACTTCAGCTTTTTTTGCTGTTTTCTATTTTTTTAATCAAGGTATTTTGGATTTATATAGTTTCTTGCATCTGGCCATAATTTCATAAAATTGGCAAACTCCATCTTTTTCAAGATGATAAAGTACATCTAGCAAACCTGGGTTTTATTAGTAGGATAGGCTTTGATCTATTTTAATTCTTTTTGTAATAAAATCAGTGACACTAGTGTTCCCTCCTTCATGAATAATTGCCTTTCTCTCTGTATTGAGGTGAGATAAAAATGAAGCAATCCTCTATGAAAGAAACTCTCCAAATGGAACTCCATCACAGACCCCTTAAGAATAAGTTTATTAAAGTAAATTTTTGTCTATTTATTGTGGACTTGGAGAAGTTTCTCTACAGATGTAAGCCTGTGTATGAAGAAAGATGAAAACTTCATCATCTAATGTGTCATATCAGTGGAGCAAAACTTTTAATATCAGAGACCCTGAATAGTTGTTGAATTTTCTAAAATAAATGCTGTATTTATACTATGACTCTTGATGCTCTCACAATCCCCCAGGTTTTTTTAATCTCTTTTGTATTGAGACATTTGTCTGCTGAAAGTAGGTAATAAGTACAAGGCAGATTTTAAGTTTGTGATCCAGGTTTCAACAACCATCAGCCCAGGCCTCTCTGGTGCTTTGTGAACTACATTTATCTGACAGTATTTGACAGCCATAATAAGAACCTACATTTGTAAAACAGAATGCGTTGTTTTGAAAAAAAAAAAATAAATCATGGAATTTTTAAATAAGGGGATCCTAGGTGTTAAAAAAATGTGGCTGGAAAACCAGTGAGGAAAACATAAGAGGAAGACAGTCTCTCTGAGGCTGTCTGCTTCTCATAACATATTGAACATTATTGCTTGTTACAGATGCAGTGAATTTTTCTGCTGACCATGTGGTACAAAATGTTTATATTCAGTATATCTTTTCTATTTTTTGTTGTAGTCTTTCATGCTTTAACTTTATTTGAAAGGGCCATCTTCTGGCTACAGTTTAGTTAATTCTTATGCTTAACATTCCTGCATTGCTTACAAAGTATTACAGATAATAATTTTGACTCTGGGAGATTACTAGTGTGTTAATATTTAACTCAAATCCAATATGCATTGCTCAAAATAGCATTTGTATAGAGAGGACTTTTGGTCTTTGCAACAGCAGAATTGCAATCTGAATTTTGTATTTTGTTACTTAAAACCCCCAAAATATGAATTTAAAACTGGAGATTCGCTTGTAATGGTACCCTCTATAATGGGAAAAATTATCTCCATGGTTTTGGATTTGTTCTTAAATGTCTGTGGAACAGCTGGTGACAACAATGGTGCTAAGTGTTGCACTAAATGCAAGGAACAATTACAAAGATTTTACAGTACTGAAATTTCACTCTAGTGAGACTTCTACAGCAAGTATTTTAAGCAGTTTCTTTGTCATATACAGTGACAATGAGAAACATTAATCCTCTGGGGTTTTTTAAGGTATTTTTAGAAGCCCCTTCTGCAAGTGAATTTCATATGTTACCTCTGTGGTTCTGAAAATTATATTATGATAAACATTATAGAAAATTTTGGAATTATTTTTGTGGTAACAGAGACATATAGTTAACCTGTGATATTTTGTTTTTTTTAGATCAACAGAGTTTTTAAAACAACTGGAAAATTCTCAGGATTTATTTCTTATCCTCAAAGACAATGCCTTTGAAATATGAGTGTCAGTTCAGTAGCTTATTTTCTTTGCAATTTATTTTTATTTTGTAATGGTCTTTGGCAGTCTTACTGTGGCCAGCATTGTAGGCTTGCTTGAATGGACAGAGCTCCATTGAGACAAAAGCCTGAAAACCCATTTATACAGTAAATTCTTTGCTGCAGTTTTGTGATTTTACAGACAGGTTCTGTTCTCATATGTGAGTATGAGTTTGTTCTCATAGAGTTCCTAGAATTTAGTCTTCTCGTGTGAGATCCCAAAATTAAATGAATGGCATCAATAGTAAAATAAAACTTGCATACAGGAAAAGAGAAGCCATATAATGCAGGATATAAACAGCACTTACTCTTAGAGATAAGTTTTCTTTGTCTTTTACTGAATATTGTTTTATTTCAGTGGTAACTAAACTGTCCTTTTCTGTGAAGTAGTGTATCTTACTGCCCAGATCAATTTGGAAAGCAAATAAATTTATTTAATGTAAGTGCGTAAACAGTGCATTATTACCTCGCTTGGCACTCTTCTCTTTTTAAGTCCTTCACTCAGTCTCTTTGCTGGTACTAGTTTTGGGGGCATCATCTGGCTCACATCTCTGACTGCTCTGATTGGCAGTTCAGCTGAAGCACAGGGATGCCATTTTCAGTAAGTGGAGAGGATGAGATGATGCATGCCCTTATCTCAGCAGATAATCAGGTAGTGTAGGATTCATACATTGATTCTTCAAGTCAGACTCTGTGATGAAGATTTGTTTTCAGTACTCTGTAGCACTGACTGTACTTTGAACAAGCTGTTTTGAATAAGAAGTCAAAGTGATTTTCTGATTTTCATGGGGTTTTTAATAGGGAAAAGATAAAATAGTTTAATAGCCTACCTGCTTTTGCAGGTAAGGACTGTTCTATGAGGGCAGCAAAGTTATTATGTGAAAAGTGCAAATCTCAAATACCTACATTCAAATCACCAGTAGGAGTGGGCTGCATTATGCCAGTGATTCTGTCGTGTCTTCCCTTTCAAACTGATGCTATGACAAAGCGAAAATCACAAAACTAATCCAAAATGACAACCCTGCCAAACAAACAAACCCAAAACAGTCTTACTGGAAAACTCAAGATTTATTTGTAATTTCTTTAACTAAGCCTGATATTTCATCCCTTTGGCAGAATGGTGTTTGATTAGAACATAGCACAGACACCATTGCTTGTGAATAGGAAGGAAAATCACAACTGTGATTGGGTTAGAGGCAGTGTAAAACTTCTGTCTTTTTTCTGGCATTTTTAATAGAAGATATTAAAATACTAAATACCTATCTTGACTGAGGAAAAGGTGACTGGCTGCCAATCAGTTTAAGATATTCCATGTGCATATTCATATTACTGGGAGGATTCCTTGAGCAAGATAAAATACATACTGAACAGTTCTAGGAACTGTAATAATATTCGATGGCACAAGATTGTCAGCTTATTTAGGGTGAGGAAGGGAGGAAGGTTCAAAAGAGATGGATGAAGAATTAGAACAAGATTAGCATGCCACACATGAAGAGTTTAGTGTCTCCTAATAGTAAAATCTGAGCAAATTCTGTATTGTTACCACAGCAAGCATTAGCATAGCTGTGTTGCTCTACATGGTAAGTAGTGTAGCAGGAGTTGACTTGAAACACCATTACATTTTTAAATTAAAAAAGGATCAGTATTATTCAACACAAATATGAAAATTATAGAGGTCTGTGGAAGAAGTAAAAGAAGAATCCATCTAATCCATCTAATTTAAGGTGGGCAGCCACTTCTAGAAATAATGGGGTGTGATAGAGCCACGGCCTTTTATTTCTAGGGGATGTTTCTCAAATGGGGAAAAGTCATTGCTGCATTAAAGAAGAAATTATGAAGAATGTCAGTGTATATGTTCAGGATGATAAACAGAATATAAAATGTGTCATCTTTACCTCTTCTATTGTTGAGAATCGGACTTTACATAGTATACACTAAGGTTAGGTGAAAAACTGGGCTTTTGACTCTGTCAAGATTTTTATGAGAAATTGAAAGTTCTGAGAGCAACATGGAATGAGGAAAGCTGTTTGAAAACTACCAGGTTGACAGGTTAATAATACTATTTCCTGCCTGTCTTTGTTTCTGAACAGCTAGCACACTACTGTCTTTCATAATGTTTGTGCCTACAAACAGGAACAGAACATTCATGTTTTAAGGATCAATTTAATAATAATCAACATGCTCATTATTAGGATGTACTAGTAATTAAAAATGTAAATAATTAGAAGAGAGATAAGGCTTATGAGACCATCCTATGTTTGATTTGGAGAGAAAAGCAATTTAAAAAGTTATTAACAGCTTTAAGGACTTGTTGGTGAAGGGGGGAAGTATTAAAATAAGTTTGCTTTCTTGGCTACAGGTTGAATATTGCAATTTTGTTTTAATGTCAATAATATATTATGAATAATGTGAAAGAACAGGGTCTTTTCCGTAATATTACTTACAAAACTACATAAAAGTCACGTTTCTTTTTCTCTTGAGGTTGTTTTATTATCTATGTGTCACCACAGCTGAGTTGCCACTTTTTAGAGGAAGTCTCACAACCCTTCTGTAACTCTAGTTTGACACTTAATTAGACTTGGCTGCTCTGATGAGATTGCAGCAGTAATTATGTCTGCATATATTTTTTCACATGAAATATGTAGTCATTAGCCATTGTCAGCTATTTTGGCTTTTTGAGAAGAGAGAGCCAGCAAACAATTCTAACAGTATTTGAAATAAAGGTCTAATTGCCTGCTGCATATCTAATTAAAACCTAAATGTGGACACTGATGAAAATTCTTAGACATTTTGAGAAAAGCAATCTGAAATAATTGAGAAATCTGGTCACTTTGTAGATACCTGCCATTATGCAAGTGTAAGCTTGACTTGTTCTAATTCCAGTTTGCATTTGTCTGCAACTGGATCTTGCTCACTGCTCAGTGATAGAGGTGACACAAATGGCTTTACCATAAACACTGAATAGTTCCCAATACATCAAATACTGAGCTTCATGTTTCTATAGAGCACAGGGTGGAGCTATTGACCACAATGGATGTTGTTAAACTGTACAATCAATGTTGATTAAATATTCAAATAATATTCATTAGTATCACATCAAAAGCGATAATAATGACTCCTTGTCAATTAGTTGGGGTTGGTTCTTGTTTTTTTCCTAATGTCACAAATTGCCTGTGCATTTATTGCTTGCTATTTTTAGCTGCTTTTTAATCACTTTATAATTCTACTAAATGCTTTTTCTAAATCAGTGAACTTTTGGACATATTACTGCAGCTGTGGGCAGCTAAATATATGAGATGCTAGTCCACATTTGCTGTGATCAGGAGGTGGAAGGTGTACATTTAAAGATGTTGTACATGCTTTGTCCACGTTAAGAAGTATTAATTCTCACAGTATTATCAAGAGGACATTTGAATTCTCAACATGTCATTTGTTGGGTACTGTACTTTATAGTCTTTTTCTGCATTTCTAGCATGCTGTCTCCCCCTGTGCATTTGGAGCTCATGCAAATTATTTAGAACTGCATTTTTATATGATTACACCCTTTCTGGTTGGCATTGCCAAACAATCAGAAGTCAGTTTATTCCTTTCTTGAAAGGAAGCTCAGCACAGCATTAGCCATTCTTTGCCTGAGTATGAAGATAGATTGCTCGTGGAGATGACTTAAGTCAGAGAATCGACCTGAATGACTCAAACTTATGGAATTTTTAATCAAAGTATTTGAGATGTATCAAGAATTCTTATTTTGAAAGAATGTGACAGCTTTATCAATCTTGCAGTTTGTTTAACGTTCTTTATGCTATCACAGAAAAGGAGTAGTAAGTAGTGTGTAAACTCTAAAGTATATTATTGAAACTTGCAGTTGGCACTGTGACCATATTTCTGGTAGAACTTTTAGCCATGTTTGGTAGCAAATAAAAGAGACAGGATGGGTATTTCTAGGTCTTCATTCTTCATGTTGTCAATTTTTGGCAGTGAGAGGAAGCAAACCTGTGTTTCAAAAAGGATGCACTGGGTGCAGTGTTTCAAGAGAGTTGGCATCCAGCCATCTTATGTAGCATCAGCTCTTAGACAAATTTATGTGACACTGAGCCAAACATTAATCAAGGTTTAATTGATTTGCCATTATGAGGCAGAAAAAAGTAGGTCTTCTTCCATGCAGAACAGGTGTTTTGCTATTCCACACGTGTTGTGAAGAGCAGACTTTCTCTTTAGGAAAATACCAAAAAGATATCTTAGAAGATAAAGGTATTATCTATAGTACAAATTCAAATCTAAAGCTCCAATAACTCAATAGATAAATGCTTAACATAACTACTGCTGGCTGGCAGTTCTTCAAAGGGGAGATTAAGAAAATAATTGGTCATTAATTTCTTTATAGCAAAAGGTTTATGCACTGAAATCCAATGCTTTGAGCAGCTCTTCAACCCAAATAATGAACTAAAAAAAAGATATTGTAGAACAGAAACTTAGAGGTTGATATTCTAGAGGATGATAAGCATTATTATCAAAGTTGTTGAAAGTACTATATTTTCCTTTAATTTTCTCTCATTTATATTTATAAATAAATTATGTTTTGTCAGTTTCTACATAGTTCAAATAAATAATCAGGTTTCTTCCAAGTTCATATATAAATTATATGTCTTGTTTCAGTTATGACATTCTGTACATAAAAATTCTAATATATATATTCATGTTTGTTAGTAGTAACCACAAAGTTGAGGAGACTTAACTGAGCTGGATTCAGAATTCTGTTAATAGGCCTGGAAACACAATAATTATTTGTCACACTTGGAATCAAACAGGACTGCAGATTAATAATTTCAATAGACAAAACTAATGGTTGATTTGCAAATACGAAACTATATGTATTTTCTGTTACATACAGTGCCTTCAGAAATCACAAAAAACTTGTTCACATTGCTCCTTGTTTTTTTTTAATTTTTTTCTGTGTTTTCTAGAGAAAAAGCTTGTATACTCCCCCCCAGACTATTTATTTCCTTATATTCAGAAAAAGAACATTGAATTGATGATGATTCATATCAAATATTTTTATTCTTCTTATTGAAATATCTTTTGGTGGGCAAGAATTTAAACAATTCCAAGTCAATCCTGGGTTTAGAGATGTGGTTTTGAATTATGTTAATATTTCCTGATTTCAAAAATTGTTTAGGTGTTGATGCAGAAGCCCTGCAAAGAAAAGTTGTGAGTGGGCAGTGCTGGCTGTTGCACCACAAGGAGGGGAAAGTTGTAGTGTAGACATTAAAGGCAGTGCTGGCAGTTTGAACACAATCTGAAATGGCCAGAATAGATCAAAGGTTCCTTGAAAAGTTCTCTCAAATATTGCTTATTTCCAGACTTAGCAGGCTGATTACCTGCTTTATTTTTTATTTAGGTTTTTGTTGCCTTCCTGTGTGAAAGGCTGAGAGAAAATGTATGGGTTAGCTGAATACATCAGTGAAATGGGAGAAACAGAGACCTGTCCTGTGCTATTGCTGGAATCTTCCACCTTCCCTTCTGAAAAAGGCATCTATTAAAAAGAAGAGAAAGTTATATTTGACATTACAGATAGCTACATAGCTGCTAAGAATAAAGAATTATAAACAGCATCATGTGAATTTACTTGACTTTCTGCTTGCCCAGACGAGCAGATACTGAAGAGGCACAGATAACATCCTCTTTAGCTGCAGATGTCAGTGCATAAGGGTTTGGGGCACTGAGCTGCAGTAGTTTAAAATAGCTGGCCCCATTGCACATTATTTCTAGACCCATTTAATTCCTGGCAAGAATAGCACTGACCCAGATTTCTAAATAACTGTCTAAGATAATGTCGTTTTACTGCTTGCAATTTTAATTAGGAAACTGTTTTTCTTATTTGGGTCATATGTTCGATTGAAGTAGGAAATGGTCAGCTAATACAAATATCTCAAGAAGCTAGAGCTAGTTCCCAGCAGTTGTGTCAGTTAATTCTAACAAGGGATATGCAGTTTTCCCTGAGACTGAGGATTCAATTTTAGGAAATTTTTAAAATTAATTTCAGTATTGATTTGGACTCACATGAAGATGCACACACTCACATAAATGCATCATCTGGCTGTAGGACTGTACTGTGGCAAAGGGAGTTCACTCAGCTAGGCAGAGTAGTCTCCTATTTTGCTCTCATAGTAATTTAACACAGGCTAAAATTTAAATAAATGGATGTGAGCCACCTGGGTAACCAGGAGTGGTGTCTACTAAGTGGGAATGAAGTTGCTTGATTTGAAATAAGAAGAGTAAAAGGCAGAAGAAAAATAAAGAGCAAAGTTTGAAGGCACAGTAGGACACTCTCCAGTTATTCCTGTATGTTCTTGGCTCTTGTTCCTTGAGGATAGCTGAAGCACTTCAGTTTCATTGTTCCCTGAGTATCTCATGAATATTTCAGTTCCAAATGGTTGAATGTTGTTTTTTATTAGTCCATTTAGATTGCAGCACAAATATATTTTCCTGCATGTGGCTGAGATTTGAAATCAGGGAATATTTGTGGCATGAGGCAATAAACAAAAAGAAATGCAATAGTGTACAGTTCAATACAGTTGCAACAATTGAATGCTTTTTACAGTTCATACTCACAGTACTTCACAGTCCTGGGACTTGACATAACGTTCCTTTTATTTTATATTTTAATATTAATTCCTTGCCAATAGCCCTGTCTACTTGTCTCCCCCTGAAAAGTCATCCAACTGTGAGAAACAGATAATCCTTATAGCAGTTTCTTTTTATTTTTCCTGTGCAGTTTTCTTGTTTGCTTTTTCAGCTCTCCTCAGTGCACCAGTAGACATCATTGAAAAGAGTGGTTGTGCTGGGCCATTAGCAAGAAACGTTTGTAAGTCATGTTTATCATGCATGAATTTGATTACTTTTTTTGTAATTGATAGTATATTGTGGGCACATACAACAGATCCCTGTCCAATTGAGATATCGGGTAAACAAAAAAATAGGATCTATTAAATACCTGATAGAGACAAATGTCTGTATCTGCCAATTGGTCTATGCCTAGTTTTCTTTTTTCCCGTTTTAAAAAATATTTAATTATTAGCCTTTCTTATTGATGAAGTTACTGGGGTTTGGTTCTTTTATAACTAAGGCAGACAAGAGTCCTCAGACATTCCCTCTGGCCAAGTTTCCTGAAATGTTTGGCAAATATCAGAATGTGATTTCCAAAGAAGCTTATTTTAAAATATTTTGCATTGGTAATGAGAGGCAGGATGTTACAAGAAACAAAATCCCTTTTGTGATGCTTTCTGCTGGAATTTAGCATGGAGCAGTTTGTTAGGTACTAGCACCCTGTCCAAATGATCAGGTTATAGGAAATGAGAAGTTTGCTGGGGATGGTTTTAGCAGTGGAGATGTTGGGTAATGACGAGACCCAGAGGCCAGCACTTGAGAGATACTGTTCCAGTATCCAGAGGTATCTGTGTTGCTTCTAGATTTTCTTCTGGGTCAGTGGCGTGTAATTAGATTGTAGATTGATCACCTAGCTTCCTATGTTGACCTTGATCCCCTCTGGGCTTTGTATTTGACTTCAAGAAATTAGAACATCTTTGTTTGGGACTTGGATAAGATGTTTTATGAGTCTCCCATGAGATTTGTGCACAGCATGCTTGTGTAGTAAACAATCTTCACCCATCCTCCTAATCTTTTTTAAAGCAAAATGTAGTTGGTCTAGGGGCACATCATATTTATCCACCAAGTAGCATCTGTTTAAAAACCAGAACTAAAATTTGCAGCATCTCTGTCACCAAGAAAAAAAAAGCAGGTTTTAATTGTGTGCATGGATAAGCTAATTCTTTAGGAAAAGGGCCTTAAGTTATAGATCTAAAAAAGAACATCAATGGAACATTGTTACTGCTAATCAAATCAGAGGTCTCTGAAGGGTGTCCAGCCATGTGCATTGGAAAGAACACTATTCTTTCCTCACTTTCTTTTCTGGCACAAGCAGCAGTCTGCTGATTTTCACATAATTAAGGATTGCATGATGAAGGCAACAGGCATATTATTTGATATAAAGGCTTAGATGAAGGTGCCAGCTAAGTCTGGAAGATTCTTTAATTTGATGTGACTGCTGTCAGGAGCAGAAGCTTGATGAAATTAGATCTACTGGCTACCATCAGAGTAGTTGGTGAAGTGAAAAATGTACATTCAGGGCTTAGATGTGTTTCCTGAAGTTACTGACTGTGTGTTTTCATATACCACTCCAGGGCTGAGAAGTAGAGTGTTAAGTTCCTGTGTACCAAAGCTGAAAATTTGCATTTAATGAAATTCTAAAGCTTCAATAGCTAGCTGTTTTGGATCCTGATTATCAAAACAAAAAACAAAGCCTTACACCATTCAAAATGCTTGGCTCTTTGCATCCTTTCTTGATCTGCCAGTGATGTAGGCAGGGCATTCTTAACTGATAGCTAATCAGGGATCAAAAGAATATGATTTTGCAGGACATTTGAAATCACTTAGAACGTTTTATGCATCTCATCATTGTCAGAGAAGACTTTGAGAGAAAATATCTGATATCTAGTGGGATACTCAATAATCACTTGTGAGCAGAAAGTCCTGCCCCATTCTTCTCCCCATCTCTGGCATGCACACACTAGAGCAAACTGAAGGTGTTGGGTGTATGGGTAGGTTTCCTCTGATTAAGCAGTATTTGTCTTTTGTCTTTCTATGCTTTGGAGAGATTTTTATTTAGTTGTCTTCAAAAGAAGCCTTGAACTGAGTAGGAAAAATCTGGATTTGGTCATCAGAGTGTGAAGTAGAAACGTGGTGTGTTTCTGAATCTTGTTGTGTCATATGACCTACTGGAGTAATATGCAATTTTTTGGATCCCTGGTTTGAGGGAAGAAAATTTTACAATTTGCCCTTTTACCTGTTTCTGGCTTCCCATATGACATCCCTTTCTCAAAAGTGCTGGTAAACTTAAGAACTTGTGGGCTACCTGCTAGGAATCTAGGCTGAATCTTTACTTAATCTACACACCCTTTTATCTTAATACTATAGGGAATAACAGTTTGCTTGTACTTCATTAATTGCTAATAGACACAATATGATTTACAGATTGATCATTTTTGTTACTACAGGCAGCAACATTTTATTAGAAAGAAACCTTTTCAATGAAATAAACTAATTTCTGTGCAATTTGGTGCTGATTTATAAGACTGAGTTTTCTGAACTCATGTAGGTGATTCCTTCAGCCAGGGAAGAAGGGATATATCAGTATGCAAAGGCTACAACTGCTTGAACAAACTATGAGAGGTTGATAAAAAAAATTTGAAGGCAGCCTGGAAAAGTAGAGTAAACTGTCCATTAACCACTTAATTACTAATCTTCTGAGCCACATATGACTGCAGGCTTAATGAAGGCAATGAAATGTGTGGAATTTGTATCCAAGGTAATTACAGAGACATTGCAATTTTCAAAAAATATTAATTTTATTAATTTTAGGAATGCAAATGCACAGAGAAAATTTGTAAAACAAAAGCTATGGCAAATGGGATGAATAAAACTACTTTAATGTGGTTTAAATTAGTGTAAATGTTTGTTTTATGAAGCTCCATTATCACCCCTAAATTCATTTGCAAATGATCTACTGAAGCTAAAAATGGAACGTGGTCATGCAGGCCTGTAGAACAAAAATGTGAGGCTTAAATGTTTAAATGTAAATTATCTGATTTATTGGCAGCTGGAAACTGGAATCTGATTTTCAATTGCAGTTTCCTTCACAGCGTGGATCAACTACCTACAGCTGAGGTGTAGATACTACAAAAGCAATTATTGTTCAGTTATCACTTTACTTGCAAAGTGTGTGCTTTATGAAAATAGGTCATTGCAGCCATATCTTCTACTCTTTTTTTTTCCCCATTTCCAGTTAATTTGTTTTTTTATTTTTTTTTGTTCTTTTCAAAACGCTGTTTTCTGCCTTCTAAATCAATGTTTATTTAGGTTAGACTTTTCTGTGTTGTCTTAATGTATGACTCTCCCCAAATTATTAAGAAGACACATATATGAAGTATGCATAAATTACCAGACTTCACACAAATAACCCAATTTTAGTTCAACAACTGCCAAACTTCGTGTTTGGGCTGCCAAAAATATCTTACTAACAAATTCCTCTCCCCTTTGTTTTCTAAATCTTGAAGAAGATAAAGCCAAATGAATATGTCCTGTGTTCTGTTATTTTTTTGAGCAAATTCTGGGCAAGGGTTTCCCAAAAGGGAGGGCAGTACCACTGAGCTCCACTGAGTTGTACCTTTGCTGTAACTCTGCATGAGAGATCTCCATTCTAGGGCTAGATCTTCTGATACTTTTTGACAGGATGATGGTTAAGTCCACAGTTTAATTTAGTCCTGTTGCTGCTTTAAATCAAGAATCACTCTTGATGATGGAAACTGATAACTAATGGCAAAAAAAAAGGGAAAAAAAACCCCAATCAAAAAGCTAATAACCATAGAAAGCCTTAAAAAATGTTTTCTAAGCATTTTAATGAGGCAAATAGCTATTAACCCTGAAGACCAGGCTTGATAGTTCAGTCAACTAGGTTTTTTTGAAAGTGCTCTTATTAAATGTTGTGCTGAGAGGGATGAATTCAAGCATGGCCAGAGGTGTAAGAAGCCTTGGAATTCATGTCCATTAAGATGACAGACAGCTTGCCAGATGGAGCCAATGGAAGCAGCCCTTTTCCTTTCCAGCTGTAAATGCTGCACAGTGATTAAAATAATGAGACTGAACTGCTGCAGTGGCTGGGACAGAGTTCTGTTTCCGTGTGGAGGAGGTTTGTTACAGATGCCTCTCTCGCTGTCTGAGGATTTTTAAATTGGAAAAAGCCAAACAAACAAACCAGAAAGGGGCAAACCTGTGTTATGGAATTACAACAGCCAGGTCAGTGGTAAATGCCACAAATTAAGATTTTTTGTTAACATCCGATTTTAGGAACATCCATAGACGATTTTTCCAGTTTAGAATAGTTTCAGTGAAGACTTTTCCACATACATTTGTAAGATTTCTGTGTGCCAGAAAGATTCTTACAGATATCACTGACTTACCTGAGAAGTCAAGGAAGAGTCCCTGAGGGGAAAGAAATGAACAATTTTGGTTTTAATTGTATTTGTGTCCTCCTTTGGACTAAAATCTGCTTAGATCCAAAATGCTAATAGTGTGCACATTCTGCTTCCCAGCATTTTGTTCAACGGTATGTTGGCAAAATCAAAGAAAAAATTATTGAAATATTTGGTGACAACAGACTGTTAAATTAGGTAAATTAAACCAGTGTTGTCTATTTGGGATGCCTCTTTTAAGCTTTCTTTGGAAATACAGAGTTCTAAGTAAACATAGGCTGTATTTTTAGAAGTGCTGAGGTCAGTCTGAGCTTCAGTTAAATTACAAAGTGAAAAATCAGGAATTGATGATTTATGAATATACCTTTAGGCATTCAAGTATTGGGGTTAAGACATATGAAAATGTTGGAAAGTATTACATGAGTACTTCTTACAGTGGTAACTAAGTGACCTAATTTTCCAAAAATCCAATTGAAGTTAATGAGATATATGTGGCAAAGTACCCAGTTTCTTGTAGAAGAAGCTTTCTTTTAGTCAATAAGCTCTTAAATGTCACTGAAAAGCACTTTGTCACATTTTGGTTTTAGTCCAACTTCAGTAGTATATATTGGTTTTAGTGAGACAAAACCAATATTGTGTTTTCACGCTCACAAGCTGAGAACATTATATTCATTTATATTTTTCCAACTGATAAATTCGATAACTAAGTATCTGCTTTTCAAGATGTCTCTAATAACATGATGAGAACATTGAATGGATTTTCTGTGCCACTTGTCAATACAATGGACTATCATGAGGCAAGATTGTTTCATTATCATTATGTGGCATTCTTTAAAGCTATTCACCCCAGTATGTTGTCATTAGAACTGATACATCAATGAAAACATCTGACCGACCTCTATTAATTTTATTTTGACCCGATTAAGTCTGCAATGTAAACTGTATGGATCACAGATGCCACATCAATACATGCTGATAAAACAGTAAAATTAAAAAAAAAGTAAGCTAATGAAGAAGATTTCTGACTGAAAATTTTGTAGATACATTTTAAAGTCACATGATAAATATTCCTGACAAGTTCATCGTGACTTGTGGAGGCTAGCATAAAGTTTTATGCCTTATTTGAACAGAGAAGGAAGAATCCCTGCGTGCTCTCTTGTAAAATGAATTAACATAGTAAGTTACAGAATAGCAAATGAATAGTTAATAACTGAGTAAGTTGACTGACAAATACATGGAGCATAAGTAAGAGACAAATGAATCTCAAAATCATTGTATTAAGCTAGTTTAAAGAAAAAGGGAAGAGTCCCTGTTACGTTTCTCTGCATCTACTTGGTCTCAAGAACCTCTTTTGAAATGCAGAAGTTTCTCTTACTGTTCTGCATTTATTTCAGCTCCCAAGGGAGGTGTTGATCAGTCTTTCCAAACACATTTGTGACCTTCATGGATAAACCTGTTATAACAGTGAAAAGGTAAGTATGAAATCCAATCTCCATTGAACAAAATTTCCTCTTTATTTTTAGTGCTATCCAGATTTTTCCTCTGTGGTGTGTGGCAGCGCAAGTAAACTAGCATTTTGCTTTCAGCATTGTGTGTATAAAAGTCCAAAGATATGAATGCAAAAAGAGTCTCTTAGGGTGCTGATTTGTAGATTCAGACAGGTGGAGTTCTGTTTAAGAAAATATTTTTTAGTGGGCCACTTGAGAACTCAGCATATGCAATAGAGCATTTAATTGTTTTTCCCTTAAGTGTGAAGAAGTCTTTCAGCATTTTCATAGATCTGTAAGCAAGATCATTCAGAAAAGGAATGAGGTGAACTGTGTTCACTTTGTTAGGTTGACAGCTGGTAGAAAAAGGAAGGAAAAAAAGAAACTAAAGAAAAGAATTAAAGCAAACAGCTCTTTGTGGGTCCTGATTTCGCTGCTGAGCACTAATGGGCTCTTTGACCAGCCTCACCTGGCAACTCCCACCAGTCCTTGCCTGAGGTGTAGACCTTTGCCCAGCCTGTCTCTTGTCCCATCACCAACTGCTGCTGACAGGGATTTATCTGGTCTTGCTTCACTGCCATGTGTAGGGCTGATGACTGGCCCTCTTCCCAGCACTGTGTCCTGCCTGCCATGCTCAGAGCCTGGGGATGCTGTCCTGTCTGTGAGAACACAGCACATGGTCCCCCCAGCTCCTGGCTCCCCATCCCTGAGCAAGCAGCTGGCTTTTGCTGTGCCCTGGCAGCAGCACTTGTCAGCACAGTCCTCTGTGATGAGTTCATCCTGTCACAGCCAAAACTTTGAGGCCCACCAGCTTTCCCTTTGATCTCCTCCCTTAACAGAACACATCTGTCAAGTTTACAAAACTGACACACAGCTATCAGATTCACAAGCTTGAAAGGAAAAAGAAATAGCTCAAAACCAAGGATGAAAACAAGAACGTTCTGTCATACTACTTGTAAATACAATAATAAAGCTATTGCAGAACAGAGAAAGAAAAAATTATATGCCATTTTCTAAACTTAATCTTACACATTGATGTTCCATAAGTTATACTATTACCAAAGTAAGATAACAAAGAATAAAACATGGACTTCATTGGAGCTATAATTTCACTCTAAATCTTTATATTTCAGAGGTCTGTGTTAAAAAGATCCTGAACTAGTCTGACACCAGTAGGGAAATTTCTGCATGACCTGTTACTGTGCTCCCAAGGTAGGTCTCATTTCTTCTATTTTACTAGTTACGTTGGTGAGACGCCCAGAGATCTTTAAGCTGATCAAGACTCTATCCTATATATTTATACTAAATTTTAGTTTCCACTTCAGTGAATTTCTAAACAAATGTTGAGACAGAGCAGATAAGGAGTGAGAAGATGAAGGTATCTGTAGTAATGGAGTGATTCAGTTTTGTTAAGCTGCCTTTTCTAGATGAGTTGTTTTATTTCTTATCAGCTGGGAGAATTTTCAAGATGGCAAAGCAGATGAAGAATTTAATTTGCAGTGACATAATGATGTGGTTCTGAGGACTTTAATCAATGTTCTCCCATATAGAAGGACCAGAGTAGGAGTATAGATAAGGGAGTTTATAAGCAAAGCCCTTTATGAAGCTGGTAAGATTTATAAAAAATATTGAAAATTAATAACAAAATTGGCATTGATACATTGGGATATTTCACTTTGATGTGAAACTAGGTGTTTAAAAATTACTAATCTAATTACTAAATCTAATAATCCAGATATCACAACAAATGCTTGCCTCTGTCATTGGCAGGACTTCGATTACATACACCTTCCACTGAAGAAGAGTTTAGAGTATTCTGTTGAGTAGTGATACTTAATAACTCTTAGATATGAGTACAAGATGGTTACAAAAGGGGAATAATTAATGCTAAGATGAAGCCCATAACTATTTAATAACTCTAACCATATTTAGCACAAAAAGAAACAAACAAATCCAAAGTCTAGATCTCAGAATGGACAGTCCTTTTACCATGACTTGATATTGTCAAAATTCAAAGAGGAATGGGCTGTAAATACAAGGCTCATGAGGCAGGAGATAGCAACTAATAATTACTTTTGTGTACCATCCAAAAAAACAAAATGGAAACTATTAAAAACAGTGAAGATTTAAAAAGACACAGGGAAAGGAATTCATCTTGAATATTTACTGTGTAACTTGTAAATAGTACAAGTGCCTCATCAGGGTACATTTCCAGATATACGTCTCAGAAATGCCTAATTTGGGTTTATGGAAAATGTGACCTTCAGTTAAACAGTAGTGTATTAAACTCTGATTCAGACCTTTCCTAAATGTTAACTGCTAGACTTGGCAACATTAATGAAGACTTTCAACATAGCTTTTATCTGGAAATTATTTACTTCATGAATCAGTTTTTATAGTTATACTTGATACCTTGAGAAATATCTCTGTGCTTCATAAGCTTCAGATAGACTTCTCCCAGTCTTTGTATAATAAATTTACTTCAGAGAGATCCCTTTGTTGACTTAATAAATGTTAGCACATTACACTGTATATCCAATTTAATGTGAAATTTATAGATTTTAGAAAAAACAACAGCATCTGCCTGAATTTATTGCTAAAAATACTCTCTGTTCTGGTTTTGTTAATTTTTAACTGGTGGTGTTTCATTTGTAATTGAAAAGTGACTTCCTCTGGTACATGGACAGACTAAGAAAGAAAAGGAAGAAAAAAAACTTCAAAAACAGTGTCAAATGATTTTCTGACCTAAAACTTTATAATAATATCTTTCAATTAAAAGTAGTACCTTACTACTCTCACTGTAATGTATATACTTCAACTAAAATATATATTAATCACTGCCTGAACTATACATGATGTAACCCTTTTAGAATTAATATTTGTAATGTTCTCTTCCATTTACCCAGAATGCAGTCTAGGACAGCTTCATAAACCTATGATTAATTCATATGTTTTACACAGAGTTTTTGTTTGAATCTTTATTAAAATTGATATGTCACAGAATTAGAAGCTATGCTGAGAATCTGTTTAGATATGAAGAACAAATCTGTACACAAAGCTGTTCATGTTTCCCAGAATTATAGAATGTTCTCAGTTGGAAAGGGCCCACAAGGAGCACTGAATCCAAGTCCTAAGTGAATGGCCTGCTCAGGGATCAAACCTTCAACCTTGGCATTTATTAGCATCATGCTCTGACCAACCGAGCTCTTCTCATTATTTACACTGTAACTAAACAGTATGGAGATTTGTTTTAAATCAATGGAGCCTTAGGCCAATATCATTGACACAGTAATAACAATTACATTGACCTGGGTAATCTGATCTACGTGCAGCAATGCTCTGTGATGGAATTATCATTACATTTTACACAGTAGCAGCAAAGATGATGACAGTAGGAATTAAATAGAGTCCATCTGCAATGGACTGGGAATTGGTTTTATTGATCATAATAAAAATTACATGTAGAGCGTTTGATAGCTGCATAAGGTGAAATGGCCATCAGACTTTTCCAGTGCTGTACCCAGGGTTCATCAGTATAGAGAGCTTCCTCTCATCAATGTCATGGTCACACATGGCATGTTCTGTAAAATTTCCTACTTCTGGAGAGAGACTGTTCCTGTCAGACACATTTTGTATGATTCTCCATGTCTCGTAGCACTGAAATGAAAACTAAGCAGCCACCGAGCTGATCAGTTAGTAAAATTGGTAACATCTTGAATATTTGAGCATAATTTAGCTATTGGCAGATATCCTATATGGGTCATAAAACAGATTCTTAATATCTGCTTTTTTGGTGGTAGGGAAATGATAAATATTTATACATATACTTAATATAAAATTTAAATTATATAAATATAACTATATATAAAATAAGTAAATGTAAAAAGTTGTGATGACAAAATACTCTGACATTCCTTGTATTTATCTGCTGCTAGTTAGAAGCTTCCCTTCAGTTCCTTTATTGCTCTTCTAGAAGTTTCTGTTCACTTCTCACTGGGTTTTTTTTTTCCCCCCGATCTTTAGTTCCTGTTTGCTTATTATCATTGATGAGCTTGTTGCCTGACTAACAGATAACTGTGGCTGCAAATCACATCTCTTCTGCAGTTTGTTCTTTTGGAATACCAGCTTCTTAACATGGAAGGAAATTAAAGAGGGTTTCCTAAATGAAACAAATAGTTCCAGCAACACCATTCATGTGCACAAGAGACTGTAGAGGAAGCACCACAGATTCCAAAGGAAAAAGGCAGATACATAACTCTCATCTTAGTTACAGCAGAGTTTTGGGAACTTACGCACCTAAAACTGAAGTTTACTTGGATTGTGTGGTCTGGTGTTGAGCTTCTTTAGAGCCTTGGCTGATTTGTGACAAAGAAGATTAACTTTATCACTACCACTGGAACCTACAAATAAATTCTATAGCCAAGCCAAATATCAGTGAAAGAGGTGCCCTTCCCTTACACTTGGAAAACTCATTGCCATCCTATTCTCTGCACTGCTGTCAACATCCAAACCCTGCTGTAGATAAAGCTGGCTGGCCTATATTGCATTTTAAACTTTTAAAAGTAGTTTTGTAGATGCAGTGGTTTAAGCATAGATAAGGTAGACTTTTTAGGGAGAACTGACATCTTTTATTGTGCCAAGTGATATAGCTGACAAAAAAAGCAGTGCTGCAGAGGGATTTTTAATCCCTTACAGTAACCGTGGAACAGAGAGTACTAAAGAATGACAAAATTGAGCTGAGATTTTCTTCTTCTGGGAGGGAGGGAGAAATATAAAAAATAAAAAAGAGCTTTTATCCTCTATTGTGTAATGGGATTATACAGAGGCTAAACTGTTGGGTGTCCTGCCCACTCATAATTTTGAATGGCAGCAACATGTCTAACAGCCATTCCCAGAGAATCACATGGGGAGAACTGCTTGGTAGAATATCTGGAGAAGACAGAATCCTCACCCAGGCAGGTAAAACTGCTGTGTGCATCCTTTTGGAAAAGGGAAGGCAAAAAGGCAGTAAGAGTGAGAAAAGGAAGGTAAAGAGTCCTAGATCTTTTTGGAAGTAGAGAGATGTTGGCTGAAGTTCAGGATACCTGTCAATTTGGATTTATGTGTCTGATTTTAAATATCCTGAAATGTATAGCAGATTAGCTGAACTTTACCTGTTTCTTCTCAACTAACTTAGAGTTCTTTCAGTGGTCAGTAATTACTTTCTTTTGATCTTTGTTTAAAGACCTTCCCCCAGTAAATGTAATTTTTTTCTCTGAAAGGGTTTTAGGAGTAATGTTCAAAAATTTTTTTCTTAAAATACACCTAAAGAAATTGATGAATAACCTGCTTTGAAATAGTACCTGAAATAGGGTAGCAATCTTGCCCATTCTCTCACTGGCCTGAATATATTACAGACCCAGTTAACTACTTGTGAAATAGAGAGTTATCTTGAATCTGTTTGACTTTCCAGATCTTTTAGCTGCATTTATCTGCAATATATAACTAATTCTGAGATGCTGGATACTGCACAGATTTGGTATTACAGCATCAAAACCTCCTTTTCAACTTATTTGTAAAGCCTCAGTGATGAAGCACTTTATCAAAGCATATGGAGTGACAAAGCTAAAAGGAATTTAGGTTTTATTTTCCTATAGAAAGAAAGCAAACTGCCAAGAGGAATAGAAAATAAACAAGACTACCTGCAATATATTCTGTACAAGAATATTATAGAAGGTCTGATATTTTGATATGCTTTTGGTGTGATCTGTGCCTTGATCTCAAATAACAAATCAATCTACTAAAGTAACAGAAACCCTGAATTTGCATATCTGACTGAATATTCATGTGACATGTATTTAAAAGGCATTCAGCTGCAAAGGCTTCACTGAGTGTTTCTGTAAAGGCTACCTAATACTTTGCATTTCTGTGAATGTTTCTGAGTTAAGCAGATAACACCTACTTCCAGCTTTCTATTTTGTCATAGTAGGAGCTGTAAGAAAAGTGAAAAAAAGAAAAATATTTTCAGCTACACACAAGGCCTAAAGCTGTTATATGAAGATTCCAAATCTAAATACTGTGCAAAGATCAGTCCTCCAAGAATAAAAAAAAAAATAGGTAATTTTTAGTTAGAATTACTATTTTATTGAAAATTAGCTTTTTCACTGTCTAGAATCTTATACAGATCTTACATAAATTTTTCTCTGACACTATTTAAAACAAGGCCAGAGATCAAACTCAGTAAAGCTGACATTGCAGAACTAAAATGAAATCAGGGGACCATGTTTCAGAACACAGGTTATTGATACACAACGTTATTAACTGGAGTTTGTGAAGTTTTTAACATTTTCATAGTTTCAGGTCAGAAGGCATGATTTTACCTAATTTAGTCTCTTTTATATCACAGACTCTTGTGGTTCCTATTACCAGATTCAGGAGATCTTAGACTGAAGCATTTTGTTCCTTAGAGCACTGAGGCAGCAGAGAGCCCAGAGATTTTGGTGTCATCAATACATCAGTCTTGGCAGGAGCTTGGTTAGGTCATGTTTGCAAAGTTGATTCCAGCAGGTGAGTACAGCCTGCAGAGGAGGTGCTAAACCTCCAAGTTGTGTTCTACATCAAACACACTTTTACAGAGAAACTTCTTTCTGACACCAGGGTTGCTTTTGGAAATCTGTCAGTTTCCTCTGACAGCTTCACATGTCCCTGTTTTCTCTTCTGAGGAAATCACAATACAGGGTCCCTGGACCAATATCCTCCATGTGTTTGGCATATGGATAAGAATTATTCCTTCACCTTAGGAGACTGGGATTCCTTTTTGTGTGGTGAAGGAAGCATAGCAAAAGAGACTGTAAATATGTGAAAAGTAATCAGACACAACAATTAAAAAAAAAAAAACTAGCTGCAGTAGTTCATCCCTTTGAATAAACTGCTTCTAGCTTTGGCCAATTTATCGTTCTTCAGCCAGAACAAATCCTCCATTCCAGCCAGGTAAACTTCAGCATCCATATGTAAAAGCTTTACCCAACAAGATGACAGTGTTAAACTGTGATGCAGAAAACTGACAGTAATTCTTGTCTTTTATATGAAGTGTCATAGGCATATGAGGTAGTCTGTCAACCTTCATCTTATTAAAGCCCCAGACTGGAAAGGATGAACAGTAAGACTCATCAATCCACAAATTCCAAGGCCAAAGGCAGCTCCCCTTTTGGGGGGAGGTATAAAGCTCTTTTTTTAAATACAATTTCAAATGCTAGTCGGCTCTTAAAAAGGTCCTAGCCATGTTGGCTGTGAAAATCTGCCTTTTCAGTTTAAATATAAATCTATATCTAGATCTATATATGTACATGTGAACAGAGGCATTTTCCTTTTTTCACTCATGCTACACATTCATTTATCAAGACTTCTGAATATTTTGCCTTCTGTTCATGCTGTAATTTTTGAAGTATTAGGTGGTGTCTGTAATTTTCTTAGATTGCAAGTATTTCGCAAGGTGATTGATTGTTAGAGAATGATGAAAAAGACCATAGAAAAGATGCCTCTAGCTCATTATTGTGTGACTGGGACAAAATCAAATATCTTACGCTTAAGACAAAAAGCAGTTGTTTGTTTGTTTGTTTTTCCTGGAATATTCTGGATATTTTTTACTAATCTGAAGGTTAGACAGCTAAAGATACCATTTTCATATCTGAGTTTCCTGACTTTCTTTCTCCCCCTGAAGTTGCCTAGTGGTTTGGTTTTTTTTTTTTTTTGGACCTATATAAACATACCACCCCCAAAAAATCTTCAAGTTAAGAAGTTATCTCACTTAACTAGAGTGTTGTTAAGAACCACTTCATTTTTTAGGTGACTTTTCTTCTTGCTAGTTTCATTTGATGCCTCTAGGTCTTAACCTGAAAGACACACTCAGTAGCTGATCTCTCTTTGCATTCTCTTTTCCACTCTTTTATACACCTCAGCTACATTCCTTCCAGTCATCTGGATAATTAACTCAAAATTACTTTATCTTCAAGAATTTCATTATATACTGGTAGTTCCACTAATTTATAGGGGATAATTGTCAGGCTGATCTGCCTATAATTCCCCATGGTTTTGTAAGTTGAATATTTTAGGATGGAGTTGGCAGGACGAGGCTTTCTCGGGAAGATTTTTAATTTTGCAAGATTTGTTAAAAAGTATCATTAGCAGTTCATCAGTCTGCTAAGCTACTTTGTTTAAGGCTCTTGGCTAAAGATTTCAAGCTGCTGGTTTGAGAACGCTTTCAGCAACAAGTGGGTGGGTCTTCCTGCTCCTCAGCATCACCGTCATGGGTATTTGTCTTTTTTCTATTCCAGCTGTTGAATAGAAGTGTCTGCTCCACACGTTCTACCAACTGCATCCAACAGTTGATCTACACAAACCTTGACATTTTCTTTGTTTCTTTTGCTAGAAGACTTCATTTCAGTGAAAAGATTCAGAGCAGTTTCTGACAATGAGACCCTTTCGGGTCAAAGATCTAAAATTCAGGCATCTGAATTCCCAAGTCACCTTTTACAAATATAGTTAGGAAACAGACTGACTAAAATTTTTGTACCTCAGGGCAGGAGGCACATGCTTTTAATTAGAATAGAAATTGTGGTGGTATTTTATACTCACGTAAAGTCAGAAACCTTATTTTTTTAATATTCAGCAAAACTTTTTTCTGTAGTGCAGGTGACTTGCTGTTCAGGAATTATTCACTGAAAATATATCCTTAAGAACAGGTTAAATAAAGCTAAAGAAACACAGAGAAACTGGTATTTACTGCCATAAAAAGATCCTGATTCTCTTTGGTCTCCTAAAACATACATGCAGGAGTTCTTGAACACCTGCTGTAATTACACAATATTCTACTGAAAGAAAAAAAGAGAAACCCCTTTATCCATCCACAAGATTCCTTAATTGGCCTAGAAGTCTTGGATGAAGGAATTATCTTGCACAGCTGTTTGTAGCATTGCATGGCATGTTAGAGTTGACAGAGATAAATGACACTATGATTGATAGTATACTTTGCTTCTATACAGCCAGAAGATCAATTGGACATCTCCAAACTTTGAAAGAAGAAATAGATCTATTTCTACTTCCAATTATTTTTATTCTACATGACATGCTGAAACCTGTCATAGCTAAGACTAAATTGTCCAGTTTTAATATGGTTCACTCTTTTTCATCAAAATAGCTTCTATTAGACTTTGTCAAAATAAATGACACTGCTAACGTAATTGCAGGCATGTATCTCAGTTTATTGTGGGCCTGGAAAACCAAATGTAGAGAAACACCCAAGTAACTTATTTACCTCAAATTAATCATGCAAACAAAATAGAGGACGCTTCCGTGGGCAAACAAAAGTTGCCTCTTCTTGGAAGTCTTTCTGAAATGGTAGTGGCACTGGGAACTGCAGAAGAAAAGCAGGCAGTCACCTGCAGGGTTGCTGCTGCTAGTTCTCTGGGCAGCAGGCTCAGAGAGCTGGATTGTAACCTGATTGTGTTGGAGATAGAAGTGCTGACCTTAATGGTGCACAGGGTGTGCTGTGGTAGCATAATGGAGTGCAAACACACATGAACTCAGGAAATTGGGAATGAAATCTTTTCCTGAAGGAGCAGCTTGCCTCTGTCTCCTTCATGATAGCCTACTGTTCTCTAAAATGTCTTCACTCTCAATAAGTAGCCAATTATACATAGCCTGACAATATACTTATTTTCCCTAATTATCCAGTTGTAACTAATGTGTATGCCCTTAGTCCAACACTGACCAGCAAATGAAGCTGAAAACTAGAGTTAATGATTTAGCCTTTCAATGAAACATTTGATTTTCCTCTCTTCATGTTCTTTTTTTATACTTTTAAGAAAGAAAGGATTCACATGGAGAGTCTATGTGGGGAAGGTAAATTGTTCTGTCGAAATAAACAGTGGCTGCTTCCAAAGAATCCTTGTATGTGTGCATGGGTGTGTGCATGTGGGGAAGAGACAGTAGCTTGAGAGGTTGTTGGTAGGTGTGGGGGTACGTTGGGGATTGTCTACAGGCTCCTGACAAGAATTGACAAAAATATAGAAGGGAAGAGGTGATTGATGTGGAAGGCTAACAGGAGCAGAGAGGAGATGGAAAGCAAACTGTACAGGGAAAGAGGGAAATTAATTAGATGGGAAAATCTGCCAAGATAAACACCAGACTAATTTAAATTTAAAGAGAAAAAAATACAATGAAACAAAATGAAACAAAGTAAAAAAAAAATTTAAAAAAACTTTAAAAAATGTAACACATGTGACTAGACCTAAGAGTTGAAAAAAATGTTTACTTAATGACAGCTCGAGGCAAATATGTTTTCTCTGTTTTAAAATGTTAACCAGGAACAAATTAGTAAAAGAGAAATAAGAAATCTCATTTCCTAGTTTGCCTGAGGCAGCAAAGGGCCCAAAGCCTAAATGATGAAGGAACATTATTTAGCAGAAATTGGCGTTCAGAAAGGGCTGTGATCCTTTGTATTGTGAGTGAATGCGATTGTCATGAAAGAAAGAAATACTTTTTCTGAGCTGGAAGATTGCACATCAGTAAGCACTTTTGGTCCCACTGCACTTTGATTTCATCTGCAGGACCTGCTGTTATATCCAGACACGAGACATGCCTTTCTGGGATGTGCTACTGTAAAGCACAAAGCTAGAAGTAGCTGCAGTGGTTATGAATGATTGATGAAGGCCAGAGTAGAAAGATGATTTTGTTTTTTTTTTGATTGCTTCTGATATTCATTATCTTTCACCAAGCCTGTCCTGCCGGCTTTAGATCATAAAGATAAGGACACACTTGAAGACACAGCAGTAACTTTAAGGGTCATAAGGCCTTAATGCCCCTGGAATAGTAATGTGAGCCCACTGTCCTGTGGATGTGGAGTCCTCCTATGAACAACTGCATGGAGAAGGTGGGGCAGCATTCCATACTGTTAGGGAGTCAACTTGCTTTCAAATCAGTATTTTTTGAGAGGTGAATGGGAGTTGCAAACTTGCATTTGTGCATATGTGGCAAAACACAAGGGTCTATAAATCTTCAAAAAAACTGGAGAAGCAAAGGGACAAGTATAGGTTTGCTATTCCTTGACCTCCAGAGAGTGGGACATGAATTTACCTTGCTAACACTGTTCCAGGCTGTCAGCTTTCTGCATATTCAACACTGGCAGAACAGTCCAATGCAATTTTATTTTTGTTTTCAGAGTTACTCCTCTCAACAGCTGTACTTTTGCTGTGATAGGAAATAATGCATCAATTAACTAGAACAACTCCTGTCTTTTGCTTTAGCCTCACTATTTTTTTGTGCTCAGTTATTTACTTAGACTTTTTAGCAAGGTAAGTGCACACTCCTTTTCTGTGCCCATTTCCTATTTGTTTATTTTCAGTGAAAGCAGATGCACATTAGAACTGCATTTTTGGGTAATTTAGCATGTGCCAAATTACAGTGGTATCTCTAGTGCTTTGTACAACATTACCTCAATGCAAAAACGCCTGATTACTTCCTGGTGTCTTAGCAAACACCACAGTAATGATTATTGTTACCACAATAATGCATATTCTTACCTTGATGTTGGTTACACCCAAGTGTTTTTCATCCAATAGCAAAGTAAGCTAAAAAGTTGTAACCTGCAGCCCTGAGTCTATACTGTGTCCAGCAGCAAAATGAAAAAAAAAAAAAACAAAAGCAAAAAATCCTGAAAAAATAAGCAAACGCAGGGTATACACTGACAAGTGGCAATGAATACATTGAACATAAAGTAATAAATTAACACTTCTGTTTCTCTGCCTCAGTGTCCCAGAAATTTGTTATATAGATGATAGCATAACATGCTACTGATTTATTGCAGCTGCTTCTCTGTTTTCTGTCAGAATGTAGCCCACTCAAATTTTGTGCTCTATTTTCACTTCTCTTTCATACAGCTCTAAATCTCAGCATTATACCCTTTATTAACATTTCTGTCAAATGTCTACCCTTTTCAAAAAAATTACAGTAATTCCAATTTAGAATTCATCTTAAGAAAAAGGAAAACCTGTGTACTCTGGGAATGTAAAATTGCTTTTTCTTACTAAGCTATTCAGGTGTCAGTGCAATTGTTATCTCTAGGACTGCAATCATTACAGATTTTGGTTGATATGCAAAAGGGTGTGAATGTGAATATAGCTATATGATTTTTTTCATTTTCAGAGTTGCAGACACATTGAAGGATGCATTTAAGTAGTTCCTTGGTTTCAGTTCTGTTTTTAAAGAAGTGATCTTTAGCTGCAAATCTTTGGCCTGGAAATTTAGGTTTGCCTGAGTCAATGGGCACCCAGATATTCTGAGGCTTATCTCTGTGTTCAGAAACCTTCTGTGTTTAAAACCTCTGGGTTTGAAAAACTTAGGTGAGATCTTTGGCAAAATCTGGGAAGTTTTCACCTTTCCTCTCTTAGGTTCCTAAGCAAAATCAGATAGTAATTTTCATTCTGAAAAGCTGTATTTCAGACACATGGAAATAATATTAACTCACAGCCTAACTATCTGCTTTAGCTTTTATTTGGTGTAAATCTGAGATTGGGTTTTGTTGGATGTCACTAGAGTGATTACTGTGTTTTTGGAGATTATGAGATTGGTATGCTTTCATATTTGCTATCCAAAATGAAATGGTTGTAAACAAGAGGTCAGGTTAAGGAAAACACATAGAAACATTGGCTTATAATGCATGACATAGACATGCATATGACAAATGCATACACAACTCAGTTACTAAGATTTAGCCAGATTTGCATGTTAGCTGTATTAGAAGATCCTATTTCATCTCTTTATTTAAGAGTAAAATTAATGTTCTATTTCCTACCAGCAGTCACGGGTGGTAGTCACAGAACAGAACCTTAGGAATGTATCTTTTTTTTTTTTTCAGAGTACCATGATTCAAACGTTATTTTGCAAGATTTAATTTTGATTTAAATTTTCTTCATTTGTTTTTCCTTTTTCTTCCCCCAGTGCTGGTGTGTCTGAACTACGTGGTAAAGCACATTTAAAGCTATAAGACCAGGAAAATAAAAATCAAAGGAATGATAGAAGTCTTGGTAGGCCTGCTAATGAAGGGAAAGAGAAAACAGAGGAAAAAAGTTAAGATTTTTAAAGGTGTGTTTTTTTTTTTTTTAAATTTCAGTGAGACAGTAGCAGAAATGTGATTCTTGTGATCATTAACCTTATTTAATATAAATTCTTCTTGAATCCATCCTTTTTAGAGCGGGAAATGAATTTGGTACTTAAGATATGTAATGCTGATTGGGTTCAGTATTGATTTTTAAGTAATAACAACAGTGGTATAAAATCAGATAGCATTTGGAACTCAAATTTTAAATCTTGGTTTGATTGTACCCCAATTTATTAAATGGCCAGATAATGAGTATAGTCTAGGACTGGCACCATTAAATCTATTGTCAGGAGCAGTGTGTATAGGCTGGAGTTCATTCTTGTGAAATGGGCATCCATATACATGTAATTATCCTTAAAAATACTTTTTTTTGAGTATATTTTCTGGATAGTCTTGTGTTTATTCCTTCTTTTTCTGCATTCAGTTTCTTGTTCACACTGATGTCTCTGGTTTTATTTCTTGAGCATTTAGATTATTGAGCTTTATTCCTAGTGTTTCTAATTTTGCATTTATAATCAGGCTTGGATAACCAAACTCTTCCAAAATTTATGAAAACTTGTGAAAATCACTTACCAATTTTACATGGCATAAGGTTTTTACCAGCATAGACCTTGATACAAGTTGCTACATTTTTTTAATATATGATGCAAGCCATGTATTAGGAAGCCAGTAGTAATATACACTCCTGCATCATAGTCCTACATTTCTTTTCCAAACCCATGAAAAGCAACCCCAAAAAAATCTTGGCTGGTCCATTACAATAAATGTGCTTTCTAAAATGCAAGCCAGTGCTATTAAACTTCTTAGTCTGCTAGCAAGGCTGACCTCGACAAACTTGTGTGCATTATGTGGTAGTCTTCATTCAGTCTTCTCTCTTCCTGACGCCAAAATGTTGAACAAATTAATTATTAAAATCTCGTTAATACATTTAATGCCATTGTTGGAAGTGGAAACCAACAAATGGACAGGAAAATTGTAGTCCTGCTCTGAAATGGATGGGCTTAAGTTTTTTAGTTGCTTCAGATGTGTGAAGAATGCAGACTTAGAAAATTGGATATTGTTCCTTTCTCATGTGTTGCTGAACCCTCAAGAAAAAAAGAATTACCCAGTGTGAACCTTGGTTATGTTTGTTTTCTTTTCCTTTTAATGAGGGTACTTATCACATCTGTGGAATGACCACATTTGTTTTTTAAGGGATTCATCTTAGATAATCATCTACATACTGCTCGATCAAAATACATTTAAAAGAGTTGCTCAGTAGCCTAAATTATCAAATGTGTGCATTACCTTCTCTCTGCATTTGTGAAAATAGCTTTTGTCTCTTGGTCAAATGTAAAAAAAAAAGTATCAAATACTGCCATGAAACAGGAGAAAGCAATAATCAAACTTTTGGACATTTTAAAGCATTGGCAAGGAATTTCACTAAGTGAGTAGCTAGAACCACACTGTACTTTGAGCAGGGGTATAATGTAATTGCATAATTGTCTTTGGCCCATCCTCTTCACTCAAAATCAGAAACAACTTTCGAAAGCTCAAAGTTACATATTTAACCATCTAAGGGTCTGTGTGTGATATTCTCATTCACTGTCATTGGTGCTTTTTTCAGTATGAAGCAATATAAACATGGAGAAGGAGATCCTAGATGGATCATGGAGAGGATTGAGGGGAAGCTGAGCTGTTGCAAAATTAGATCTTTGGAATTTAGGCCCTTTTTTCTGGGAAGAGTAGAAAAGCTTGCAAATGCATTTTAGATGGTTATAAAAGTATCATTTTCCACACTACATTTAGAGCTCTAATGTTAGATGTTTGCATAAATATTAACCAGTCCCTTTCCAGTACTGTGAAGCTCTTATTCCTTAAAGTGTTTGAGGAACAGAATATTACAGAAATCACCAAAATAAGAGAAGCTTAAAAAAAATAATCCCATGCTTAAACAACTGTGGAGTGTCCACCTCATAGCAGAATCCTGGCAATCCTGCTTTATCTCTGTTCTTGAAACTTTGAGTCCAACTTGGTTCCTCAAGTCCTTATCACATTGTTTGTGTAAGTATTACACCAATCCTTTTATTAGGTATGGTCTGTGTGCTGGGGTGAGGATAGAAGGAAATGGCACTAGCAGGATTTAGGATGGTAATGATGGAACAGATTTTTTCAGCTGCTGCTGCTGAAACCTCCACGATTTCCCAGCAAGGGGCTGCAATGCTGCTCGCAATTGCTCCCTCATGTGCAGCACACAGCAGGATCATAATCCTGGTTATAGCAATGGGAAATGGGACAGAAAGTGACTGACAAAAAGGAAGACCCCTTCTGCACTGAAGCAGCCTGATGTGCAATATTTTGTCTCTTTAGAGTCATCCCTGTAGTCTGTACTAATGACATTATCTCCCAGGAGACCATTATCTGATGATTGCATCCCATCATGGGTTGCTCTGAGTGGCCTGAGTGCTTTTGGAAAATATTATTTTTGTAACACCTGCTACATCTCTGTCTCCTGTTGGAAATCTAATTCCTCTTTTGGCCTGATGCTTTTTTACATTTCCCACAGTCTGTTTTCCTCTGTTGCAAAGCCAGTTTGGTTTCCTGTGGTATAGCTGTACAGAGCTACTGCTCCTATCAGCCTTGTCTTTCTCATCATCTCTATATCAGCCTTATCTGATGTGGTGTCATCTTTGCTGCTGGCATATAAACTACATTGTTGATTTTCTGTGTTTTCTCTGGCTTAAGGCTTTTAAAAGCCTGGAATCTGGCTCTGACAACTTGCCATTCCTGGAACCCATGACTGTCTTGTCTTGTATTAATTTATCTTATAAAACCCACTATTTCAGCAAGAGTAGGAGCTACTCAGTTAGCATTCTCTACTGGTACTTCTTCATTACATCTGTCAGTATTTTTCTGAAGGGTCTTGCTCTTCGACACTTCTTCTTACACAATTTTTTTCATTTGTTTTCCCCTCTCTGTCATTTCTAGGGAACTGAGTATTTACTTTTATTGTGTGGAGCAAGTTGTTATATTTGTATCAAAATATTATAGCTGAGATGAAAATTGCTGTTTCCAAACCAGAATTTTAAACCCAGTATATTTATATGTTTCTACACATGCCATATACTTGTAAGAAAGTCACAGGGCTGGATTTGCATATGGCTTGCATTAAGCTTCCTATGTCTCCTGGAGGGTTTGCCAGTACTTTATTAAAATCATATGCTTTAATTTTTTATAATTAGAAAGATATTTGAAATGTATTAAAATATTAAAATTGTGTTAAGATAGGATATGCTTTATCTTACAGCCTCATACTGGCTATTCTCAATTTTCTTTATCTGTATTTTTGAGGGATTAGTCATTCTTACCCACTGAGGTGAGTTACTTTTCTAACACTTGATATTAAAAGTGTGGAAAATGATACAGTTAGATGGTATTCTTTTTGTCCAAAAAGCTACATAAAGAAAGCCCCATTTTAAAGACTTTAGGGCTTCTGAAATGTAAGAAGAAACAGAATTTTAAAAAGAGAAAACATCTAAAGGCTAATTTTTGTCTGTCTGAATCTTAAAGCAAAAAGCAGTCTTAAGAAAAGCATCTTAGATGAACAGGGCACCTTAAATTGCAAACGGAGAACTCATGTTACAAAGCCCTTTCATTTTCAGAACAGTATGCAGAAATTACTGTGAACTTTTATGCAGGTTTCCCTTTTTCAGGGCTTTTTGAAGTTCTCTTTTACCTGTCTGCTCTGCATCCTGATTGAGGTTCAGCACATTTATATCCAAAGGAAATCACATCATGGCTGAAAGCAAATGGCATTGCTTCAGAAGACTACTGCTTCTTAAAGAAATAATTTTTTCAACCTCCTTTTGATCTTCCAAAAGAAATATTAATATAATTATTTGAAGCAGAAAAACCTTTAAGCTTTCAGCCATTACTATAACCTGTAAAAATAGCCCTTTGTAATAAATTAATTACCTTTTCAGTTCATGTATTCATTTTAAACTGTCTGTGCAGAATCACAGTGTTTCCTGTGAGTGTATCACTGGGTCCTATCTATAAGTGGCAGCTTGAACAAGGTTAGGCTATTTTTTGCTTCTGAACATTTTAAACCAAGTTACCATTTTTAAGTGACCCCAGAGTGGACAGTTATGGACTGGCTCACCCAGCTATCAAAAGCAATTTTTTTCTGAATCCACTTGAAAAGCCTGAGAGTCTTTCAGAAACGATTTGCTGGCAAGCTGCAGTTAACAGTTGGAAAGGAGGGCTTTGGGTGGGGTCATTTATCTTTTGTTTATTTATTTTATTTTTTCCCCATAGAAAGTATCAGGCTGATTTTCGTGCCAAATTGGAGTTCTAGCCTCTGAAAAGGGGCAAGGCGGTATATGCAGTGGAAGTCACATGTTTTTTTTTCTACTCTTGATTGATCTATTTAGCAGAATCTATCACACACTTAGACCTTCAAAAGGTTCTCTAAAATGTCTACAATGGCTATTGACTACTGTGGATTGAATTAAGGGCCAGTTGCTGGAAACTATTGTGTCCATAGTATTTTCACCAAGACAAGTCAGTGTGAGATGACTTTTGCTTTTTTTACGTTGAGAGAAAATGCAAAATCCATCTTTGAACCCAAGCCTTCCCACAAATGCTTTTAAACAGTAAACTCATTACACTTTAAATAAAATTATGCTGCATATGAAACTTTCTGAGAAGAGAAATATATCTCTTATGTTGCTCCTTGGAAGGAGATGCTTTGGTATCCACCTGAACACAGAGATCAATTTTTAAGGTCAGCTGAGGTTGACAGAAGTTATTTTAAGCTGATTTCTCATTTGTGAAAGCTGCAGCTCAGTTGAGTCGTTTGATTCAGTTGAGTGGGAAGGGAAAAACCCAAACCAAACATTTTCTTTTAAGGATAGGCCCCTGTGTCCATCTAATTGTGTCAGGCAATGTTTATTTATTACCTTCAGTTGTTTTTTATTCACATACAGGTATTTGCCCTGAAATGAGAGTCTTCCATTTGTAGAGAGACACGTTTTGATTTCAAGATCAGTTGCCTTTGATGGGGAAAAAATGTCATATTCTTTTTAAAATACTACACCTCCCATGAATAGGAAATGTCTCGACTTTGAAAGGAACATTTAAATACTTTCTTTCCTATACAGTTTCTTTCTCTTTGTTTTCAATGAAAAAAATTATAGCAACAAGCTTTACACGATCTTTGGTGAATATATTCTTTTTTCAACAGCAATCCAAGTTATCATAATACATCAGATCTCTTGAGTCCATCATTCATGTTTTTATTAAATTAAAGAAAATCATAAAGACAAATTTTCATTTTTTAGCTTGGCATTTAGCTTTGAATGCCACTAAGCATGGTGCTTCTCCTGGTATTCCCCAACAGAAATTTATTCTGATTTGACACGTAGCAAATTTTTTTGCGACTTAATCCCACATGATTAATCCCACTAATACCATTGCCTTCTTATTTGATTAATTTTTATGGTCCTTCTGGAGTTTTTAGTGGATACGTTGGTTTAAAAAATTTGCTACATTATTTTATGTTTTTTTTAAGATATTATTCTAGATGGTTAGACAAAAAAAAGGGGGCATTTTTCTTGTCATTTTACCAGCAGCATCATCACTGCTAGCAGCCATAGAAGAGTAGATAGAAGTCATGACATAAATTACCATAATAATGAGCTCTTTGGATCTATTGGTCATTGAGAATTTCCTTGATCTTTATATTGATTCATTTCTGTTGGGCTTTCTGGGAAAAAGTAAGCTTGGGAAAAGAGGGATGCATTCAGAAATAGTAATTAAAAGTAATAATAAATGAGTAATAATGCATGGGAGAACTGTATGAGAGAACAGGATTAAATAAATGTGATTAGAATCTGCATACTGGAACATCAGTGACACTGCAGCAGGACAGAGAGCTTTTGTAACATCTTTTGAGGTACAGCCACTATCCCCTTTGCTCAGTGCTGTTAACACTGAAGGAGGCTACAGAACAGCTCATTAGCTACAGCCAGGTGTTTTTCACTCCAGACCACTGCTATTAAATGGCAGGTATTGCCTGGCACACTCAGAGCTCTGACCTGCAAAATGTGCATGTACTTACCACATTCTACACACTGCTCCTCTCCCTGGTAGTGTTGTCTGCTCTGCCCTTTATGGAATGATGGAATATTGGATTTTCTAAAGGGGACTTACTTCCTTTCCAAACAGTAGTTAAAAACAAAATAAAAAGCAGATATACCATATGGGAAGAGAATAAAACAATAATCTAAGACAATACTCTGACATCAATTTCCTTTCAACTACCAATTCTACTTTACTGGTATTATGTGCTTGATCTGAAACACCAACATAGGTAAAACTAGGGTGAATTTAGATGTGAAATTTGGCTTTCCCCTGCTGTGGTCTAACCCTTAGTTGTAAGAGGCCAGATTTTTATAAATTGGTTTTGATCTGTTGTTCAGCACTGATTCTCTTGGATTTTTAGAAGGATATTTTTACCCAGATCTCTCCTTGACAAGCAAAACCAAATAACTTCATATAGAAAATCATCAGATATTCATTAGGAGAACTTTTCTTTTATATACTTCAGGGGAAACTGTGCTGTTCAGAGCAGCCAGTCAGAATAAAAGATGTACCTGGTGTACCTTTACTCTGCCTTCTTCAACACCCTTTACATATCGGTGGTTATCCAAAATCAGGTTTTCTCTGGTTGTCTTGAAATCACGGAACATGGGTCACTCTTCCAGGAGGTGCAGTCCTTCAAGGAGAGCCTATTCCAGTGTGGATATACCCCCCAGGGTCCCACCAGGAAACCTCTCCACCATGGACTTCTCTCTCCATGGATCTGCCAGGATCCTGTTCCAGCATGGGTCTCCTTCACAGGGGAAGTTCAGCTCTGGAACACCTCCTCCCCCTCCTTCTCTACTGATCCTGCTGTCTCCATACTGCAGCTTTTTCCTAAATATGTTATCACAGAGGCATTAACGCAGTTTCTAATTGGCCTGCCTTGGCAACCAGCACATCCTTCTTGGAGCTGCCAGGGATTGTCTTTGCTGGACATGGAGGAAGCTTCTGGCAGCATCTCACAGAAGCCACTCCTGTAGCATCCCTGCTCCCAAAGCCTGGCCACACATTCTTGCTTTACAAATTAGCTGCTGTGGGAGGTGACAGTCTTCAAAGTACAGAGTACACAGTTTAAAGCAGTGTTATTAGGGGAAAAGAGCAACCAAGTCAACAAAAATAAAGTGCTGTAGAAAGAGAAGGGGGCTTGAGAAGGCTACAGGGAGAGTTGGGACATTGCTACCACTGAAAACAAACCAGACAAGCCAGGTGTTTTTTGTATGTGTCTTGCCTGAGGTAAAGGGAATGAGTGTTTTTTGCTCTGGTGTGATATTTCAGTGGGATTTGCCAATATTTTCTGAACTGAGTTGGATGGAGATTTTACAGAGCAGAGCTGAGGCTATGTGGAGCACTGAATTGCTCATTGTTTCCTATGTGTGACATCTCTCTATGTCATCAGGATATTTAGTGGGTTTAGTGGTCTGTATAACCTGTAGGGCACTGTTGGAAGAAACTTGCCAGAGAAGCTGTTACAGAACATATATTAACTACTGAAAAGGCAATACAGAAAACTCCTCTGGGCCACTCAAAGCTGTGAATTGCTGGTGCAGCTGTGTCTGTGTAGCAATAAAGAGTTTTATGCACTCCAGTCAAATGGCTTGAGCGTGCTAACCTCACTGCAATCAGTCCATCAGAGATAATTTAGTGTGTGAAAGAAATGTGTCTGCAGCACAGAACAGTAAGAAACTTTCTTGATTGATAGTTCAGCAGGGAAAAGGCACTATCTTTCTGGTCAGCTGCCAAAGAGCTCACCATCTGATTCATAAGCAAAGGAAGATGTGAGAATTCCCTATGGATTAGCAAATACCATCCAGAACAATTTACAAAGGCTGTCAGCATAAGACAGAAGAGGCTCTGACATTTGGCAGAGTGTAGGAGAAAGATTGTGCTACTTAATTCTGAATTCTCTTTCAAATCTGTCCTGTTTCTCCAAAATGTAGACTGAAACACAAACTGTCCAAGTCAAGCACCCCATGACTCTGTGCACCTTGATCTTTTTGTAGGCTCTGCCTGGGAGGTGAATTTTGCTCTTTGGTGTGGCTGCCACAGCTTCTGCCACATTCTAAAAGCTGGGGGAGAACTCAGAAGGTGGGGATAACATCCCCCTCCTGCCAGGGGTTCTTTGTCACCCCTTGTGGAGGAATATTGTATAAAAGTGAAAACAAACATGTCATTTCTCACAAAGCAGCCTTTCGTTTTCACCAGTGATGTTGTGAGAGTTACCTATATCACTGGTTAGAATGCATGGTCTTGGCCTGTTTTAGCATTAGAAAAATGGATATGGATACATATATATAATTTCAGTCAATAACAGTACAAAGAATGGATAGGATCTGAAGAAGAACTGAGATTCCTGGGATTTTTTTGGCAGCCAAAAATTTAAATTATTTTAATTTATAGAAAAACATATTTCTGATATTTCTTCCAATTCAGCAAATTTCTTTAGAATATTGCCACAGTCTTTAGTAATTAATACTGAGACTCTGTCACCTGATCTTTTGAATTGCTGCAAAAGATAAGAAATGTCAATCTGGAAATGGTTAACCATGTGTTTTTTTTAATGATTTGAAATGGAAAAGAAAATAATCTCTAAATCAAAGGCATATATTTTGAAGAAAATATAATATTTATAATAGTAAATATGCATTTAATAATATAAAATTTCATTTTTTCATGTTGTTCAATTTAGTATTAAAATTGCTTTTTTTTTAGATGTGCATTTCTTAATGGAAATGTTAATCAATGGTAATTTCATGAAGCATATTTATTTTTTTAATAAATGGTTTGTCCATTGAAATTTGAAAACTTAATCTTTCACAGAGAATTGCAGATTAAGTCAGTGTCTGTATTTATATGCTAATGACTCTAAGGAAGAAAGCAGAATTAACATATAATGCTTAATTATTAGAAAAAATGTGTAATAATCCTCTAACTTGAAAGTAAATTTCTGGTGCATAATAGAGGTTTTAATTATGTACTTTCAGTGTAACAATTCTTAAGTGATGGTTCTGGCACTGGCTATAAGAGAGAAGAAAAAAAGTCCCTGAGAAAACTAGTGAAATAAAATAATCCTATCCAGTTATAATTTTGGAAAGCTCATTTCTTACAGTCTTGTTTCTGCATTTACATCATTGAGTAGAATGGTTTGTCATGAAATATTTCACATGAGAGTGTTGAATGCTGCCCAATGCAAGGTCTGCCATTCCATTGTGTTCAAAAAGGAGTCAATGAGTTTTGGATCCTGGGTTCCAGGGTTATATTTAAGGTCTTTTCCTAGATTTTTATACATATCATTGTTCCTCTTTGCACTGTTTTAGTGGTTCAGAACAGCACTGGTGCTTCAAGCTGCTCCTGTGGTTTCTTTGCAGGCATTTACCAAGAAACTGCACTTTGAGATTAAGAACCAAGTCCCTTTGGTCCTACACTCACCAGTTATTTACTCTGGTCTGTGTGGCTGGTCCAGAAGAAAACAATGTCTTCCCCAATTTAGATGGAAATTAATCTCAGAGAAATTGAAGGAGTCTACTGTTCTTTGCAGAAATTTTAAGTAAGTGATTTCTCAGAATTCTAGTTTCAGATTTAAAAGACCTAATAAGAACAAAATTGATCATAAAGGGCAAAAAGTCCTTCATAACAATGTTTAATCCATTAACCATAACATTTCAGTCCTTCACACCACCACTGTAGGAAAAATCAATATATCATACAAAGAAATAAAGAAATGCCAAATGGTCTGTACCCATATATCTCCTTCTGTCTTTGAACAATAGTATTCATTAAAAAAACCTGACTACTGACTTGTTCTGAGGAACAGTCTAAATATTACACAAACACATTGATATCAGGATTAAATAAGAAAAACTGAGGAAAATTAAACTGCCAGGCTCTGCAGATTCAGGACTGTTATCTGATACAAGAAAACAATTAGCAGCTGATTTCTGTCTGTGTATATGTGTCCAACTTTTGCTTCATTAATAGTAGAACTGGGTTGAAAGTAATTTTACATATAGAGATATGTTCTGTTGAGCTGCAGCTTTCTGCTGGCTGGCAGCAGTCAGTGCTGTACTTTTTCATGTTTCTCTGCATCCAGTCCACTACCAGGGTGTTTGTATCCAGGTGTTAGGATGCTCCTTCAGTATGTCTGTTCATAGCAGCTGGCAGTCCTAATCCCTGCTTTTAGCAGAAGCTCTGCATAAATTTGCTTTACTTGCTTGAGAGTCATCTACCCTCAAAGGACACTGCCTTCTAAACCCTGTTTTGTAAATGCAAGTGGGATGACAACTGAGGGATACAAAATGTACTACTCAGATATCCTACCTAAACTTCAAGCTGCTTCTTTCTTGTAAAGCATCCAATAAAATAGCAGGAGAACCCAACTTTGGGAAATTGGTGAAAGGTGGGGGTTTGGGTACAAAGAAAATATGTAATTAGTAGCAGAGCAATTAGAACACAGAAAATGCTGTTTTCTCACAGCTTTCCCCAGACTCCGTGCCCATTCTTTCCCCACAGTTGTTTCTCACATACTGTGCTGATGAAAGATTTTCTTCTGAGGTTACATACCCCCCCATGCTCTTGATTTTATGCCTGTCTTCATTTATTTCCCATATTTATCTTACTAATGTGAACTGCTACTTTTGTGTTAGGTGGCCTTTCAGCTGCATAAGCCTTTGATCAAGCATTAGAAAAAATTTCAGTGTTTCTTGTCTTCGTTTTAAGATTTCTCAATGCTTCTTTTTTTTTTCCCCTTGATTTTTTTTTACAGCATAAAATTCAAAATTCTGAAGGCCTTCATTTGCCAACAGGCCAAATTATATATCTAAATATTGTCTGAGCTGTGTAAATATTAAAATGTGCACTTAAAAATTAGCCCACAATTTCTTTGAGTATAACATCAAAAGAAAGCATTTCCAAGCAAACCATTTCCTGCACTTCACTGTTTTGGTAAATGTGCTCTAAAGAAGCATAAGATTAAAGTGTGAGTGAATACAGGGCTTTTAAGAAGTAGCTGGCCAGAGATTGAAGTTGCTGAATTTGAGCAGGAAGGTGGGCTCTGAAAACAACTCCTGAAGGATCAGGATAGTTACTTTCACGGAGAGAAAACAAGAACTAACCAAAGTTTTAACATTTTTAGACCCTTGATTCATATGTAGGCTATACTCTGGGAAATGTTTCAAGTAATCCATATTTGAACAGAAATGTCAATTAACATTTTCTTTTGGTAGAAGTCCCGTGCAGCTACATTCCATTCAGATGCCTCAACCAGAGAGGATGTTCCCAGTCATTCAGAGTAATGAGACCAGCTTGGCAGTGAAGTGCTGATGAAGCTTCAGAAGGTAATGTTACAGCCATGGCACTTTAAAGGCTGATTTTTTTCGATATGAATAATGGTATTTACAGTTATACCAACTGTGATGAAAATTCTGAGGTTAATGAATCCTTGGGGTTCAGGACACTTAATGAGTACTAACTGGGCTCAAGAGTAAGTTTTATCAAAAGCTGGAACACTGAGAAGTGAGCAGCTCTCTGGATAAGGGGTTTATGCCTTTTGCTCTAGGAACCAACAGTGGTTTGCTGTTTTTAAATAATCTCAATTAGCAGAGATTAGGTGGTATGTTGTGTGATTACTTGCTTAGATGGTATATTTACCTGAAAAAAATAGAGTTTTTTTGTATTAAACTAAACAACCAGGACCTCTAAGGAAGTTATACAAGAAAAACTGGCAACTTTCTTCTTTTCATTAAGTAATTCAGAACTAGAGCTAATGATGAGTCCTAAAAGCACCTAAAGGTTCAACTGTAATATCTCAGTTACACAATTTGTAATTATAACCTGTTAAAACATTAAATTGGCAAATAATAAGCCCTTCATTCCACATACATGCTGTTATCCTCTTCTCTCAACAAGACTATAGCTGTAGCAATAAAATGTAGTAATAATTGACAGGAAAAAAGGGGAGTTTTCTGGAGCTTCATCTCCTTGAGTAGATCAGATAACATCATCATGGAAGTGCCTTTTTAATTGTTATTATTGACCAGAAAATGAGTCAACCCCTTGGTTGACCCCACGAGGTCATTTAATGGATATGACCATAGTGGGATTTTGCAGATGAATCAGAGCTTTCTTGGCCTGTGCTGAACAATTCAGACACAAAATTTTGTTATTGACCATTCCAAAAAGGGAACAACACAAATGTAGAACTATATGCAAGAGACTACAAGGGCTGGCTCATAAACTTTCAGCTGAAAATCAAGCCTGTCATTCATGTCTCTTAAGAAATAAAAGAGAATACTCAGGTTTGTTTTGAGCATTTAAATTATGAGGGAATCCAGAACACCCCTAGTTAAGTTTCCTCACTGGTTAATAATTCTTACTGTTTAAAACAGCCCTTTTTTCTAATTTCCATTTTGTAAGCTTTAACTCTCAGTCAAGGAATATAGTTGTATCTTAGCCTGCTCTGTGGAAAAACCCTCTGGTGAAAGATACACTCTCCCCCGTCTGTTCTTACAGATCCCTTAAGCTTGACTTTGATGAGCTAAATAGATTGAACCTATTAAATCTCTTTCTGTAAGGCAGATTTTCCAGTCTTCAAATCATCCTTGCGGTTTGCTACTTTCTCAAATTTTGCAGCATGGTTTTAATCATGTGGAGATTAGACTTGGATATACTTTTTCAGTAAACATCTTCAATAATATCTTTATTTTTGTCCAGATATCCACCTGTTGAACACTGCTAAAGACATTATTAACTCTTTCAGCTGGACATCCTTCTAAGAAGTCAATCTGAAATGGAGATTTATAAAGATTCCCCCACTCCCCCCAAAACAGTGCTAGGATAGGACCATAAGTATGAGCTATAACCTTTGTTTTAGAAGCATGGCATTAAGATCAGGAAAACCTTGAATATATGGTGCTTAATGATTTCTGTGATATAATAGCAGTTCACTGCCTAACTGAAACAGTAATATAAATAATTTCTAAAGCATTAAAAGAAATAAGTATTTACCATAGAGCCTTTAATTGGAAAAGCTTAGCAATTGTCCATGCTTTTCAAAAATGAGTGGCACAGGTAATGAATATGTCTGGCAGGAGAAATGTTATTGCCCAGGTTGTTTGGATGGGACCATTATGTGGGACCTGGTGGTTGCCTACTGTGTTAATCTGCACAGGGTATTTCAAGCATAATCAGGACATCTTACAGACAGAATAAAAGTCCCTCTTGTCCCTATACCCTTTACAGATTTTTTTTTTTTTTCAATTTAACATTTTACACATTCAAGCTGAATTGGGAGAGCTACAAGTTCAACCTATGTTAATTACTACAGTGCAAGATGACTTAGTGGTTTGCTAACTAACTAGTGGTAGCTAGTTCTAAAACAGGGGGAGGAGAAAATATTCTTGATTCCCTAGCAAATCAATGCCAGTGTCTCTTTATGAGGAGCTGAAGCAGATTTTTGTGAGTTCTATGAACATGACAGAGTGTATCTTCTCATATACATTCTGTTCAGAGTTTTGCCATTAAATAACTGAGAAATACCTACTTGAAAATGTCAAATATGATTGCATTGAGCCTTCACAATGAAGCCAAGTATGAAAAAGAAAGGTCTTAGTGTTTTTAAACCATAGGTATAAATTTGTATTATAACACACAAGGATTTTAATATTTGATAGATTCTTTCTGTATGAAGAAAAACTTCTTGAAAGGTCTCTTGTTAAATGGATAACTCAATTAGACTGAGTGGATTCCAGCAAGCTAGATTAGGTAAAGGAGCTTTTAACTTCAACTTCAGTCAAACTACTACTAAAGTTGACAGCTGAATTAATGATGTCTGAGTCAATAGCACTTCTTTTAAGGTCAGATATGTCCAGAAGGACTTGGTCCAGGAGGCACAAAACCAAACAGTTCCAGACCAAACAAGTTACAAGCTCCACTGGGTAGGACCCAGAAATGATAGCTCAGGTTCAAGGAAGATATGTACTAATAGAGATCAAGAAGGAACAACTCAAATACCTTTTTTGAACTTGTTTTGTTTTCTTTTTAATAGATGTTAAATGGAAAGTGAGCATTTGAAAGTACCAAATATTTTCTGTCCAAAGATTTGATCCATTTGGATCAAATGCTGAAAAGTCTGGCTCTTTGAAAATTAGCATTATTTGTCTTAATTTTAAATGATCTTAATCAACTGTAAAGTCACATTAATTATTTTGGTATGCCATAAGTACTGTACACCTACAAGTATTCTAAACTTGAGCAAACCCACAATTGGAGTAGCCTGTTCAACTCCAGCTTTCTCATGTGGCTTATGAAATGTGCATGACTTTATAAAGCACCGAGCTGTGCAGTGAGAAGGGAACTGAGCAACTCACTACTCTTGGTACTACTGACACATCAATAAGAAGAAAAGACAGATTTTTATTTATTTATTTTTTTTTCCTATTTGGAAAGGCCTGGTATTGTCCATGTAAGCCAAATAGTGGGCTATGGTCCTAGTCTGGAATCTGCAGTCCAGGAGAAATCCTGTAGTGCCCTGATGGGTGTGTGGGCAACCATCTGTGCAGTTTTACAAGGTCGTGCAGAGCACAGGCAAGGCATGGACATCCCACTGGTTTTTTCAGTGCTTGAGTTTGCAGAAGTGTTCATGGGTGTAGGAGAAGATACACTTGCCAATTTCTGTAAAGACTAATTTATCTCTTGATTTCCAAGTGCTATGGCATGCCAACGGAGTGCAAATGAAACCAAAGGTGGTGCCTGAATCCTTGGAGTGATTAGAGTTTTCATGAGGAGTTCTGCCTGGAGCTGTGCAATGGGCACAGGAGAGCAGCACGCTCTGCAGCCTGCCCTAGCTCTCTGGAAATCTCTCCCATCGCCTTCTCATGTGGAAGACGACTTGTCAACAGCAGGACTTGATGCAAATAGGTAAGAATTCTTCCTAAAATTTGTGAAGCATCCCTTACATTTTCTAAAATGGTTTGAAAGCCCAGCATATTTTGCAATGAATACTTCCTTTCCTCCATAAGCAGCATATAATCATGGATTTTTTTTCTGAAAGGATGACAGCAATGGTACTGAAAAATGCAACAATATATATAATTTTTGAGAGATATTTTGACTCACTTTCCCTGCTGCTTAGAGTAAAAATCCAGGTAAGTCTCTCTTTTGCAGCTAACTTTTCTCTTTCAGTTTCTTCCAGCAAAACACTTCTTCACGGTTACCTGTCTGTGTGACAGATGTCCTAGTTTTTCATTAAAATCTGATTTTTGGACAGCTTTTCTATTAAGCTCTGTGAATATTCATGAAGAGATTTTGACGTACCTAGAGTTGACTTAACTGGGCAATGAATCAATTGCTGCTAAAACTTACATAAAAAGAGAACTAAAAGAGAAGAATAGAGGGGAAAAGAGCACAACCCAACCATCTACCCATCTTTTTTAGAAATATTTCATTGATTGGGAATAATTTGGGCCTGAAAGAATCTCTCATGGGACTTAGAGTGAAACTATTGTCTTTCAATTGCATTGAGATCTAGCAGGATCTGAATGAGAAACAGAATCCTGGTTTTTATTTTGTTTATGCAAATGGTTTTGCTGTTCAGCATACCTTGTTATGTGCTGCCTTATTCTCCTGACTTAGTGTTCTGGCCCTGCTGATTTTCCAGTCATTGCCAAGATAAATCTATGCCAGGGCTAGTAGCCACACCCCCTAATTTAGAAACTGCACTTTGAACTCTAGGCATTTTAACAAAGAATTTATAAGAGTAATTTTTTTCTTTCCTAGATAAAATAAACTTTGTCTCAGCTCAGCATTCACAAAAACTACCCTGTCTGCGTGTTTGATTTGTTTTCTATTTATAAATAGAGTTATATCTCCAGAGAGGTTAATTTAGGAGGGAGATCAGCTCTAACCAGTAGCATGAACTGAACAGACTGGGGAAACAAAGCTTTGGAAGGAGGCTAAAATAAAACAAATTAACTGTGTAGCTTTCATTTGGTTGCCATTATTCAAAGTAAGATAGCACTGTGGATTTTTTTAAAGGAAAAAGCACTGGAAATCCCAATTATCCAAGCATCCACAGTCAGAGTAACACTCTCTGATGAATTTTCAGCATCTTTATTCCCCAATTATTGACTTGCTATTAGTCATACTTCCATTAGTTATGTTATCCCAAAATATCCCTGTGAGAATAACACACAAGTTGGTATGTGAGAATAAAAAAATTATCAGTAACAGTCATGCTTTGAGACTGATATTGAGTATTCTCCTTTAATCCACAGAATCTTTAAAAACTTGAGTTTGGGAGGATTTTTTGTCCCATGGGTGAGATTTCACCTGATGCTGTTTCTAGCAGAAGTGCCTGCATCTAATTTCTGAGTCTCATGTACCATCTCCCTTTAATAATTTTTTTTTTCCTTCCGAGATGGAGATAACGTATCTGTGTGCCTAGAGATACTGGTACATATCTGACCTTTATGTCTTCTGGCAAATGGTTAGAATTTAAATTGCTTGGCTGGTGGAATGTTTCAGCTTTTCCTCATGAGAGCTGATCTGTATTTGTGAGGCCCATTAAAAGTAGTACATGGTCACATCCTGGGAGAAGAGCTAATCTATTTTTTTCTTCGAACTGTCACTTAAGCCAGTGTGATTTCTGAAGTTCTATTTATTATATAACAGTACTAAATTGCATCTTCCTCAATAGAATATAGGATACATCTACACAAACTATATATNAATCAACCTCCTTTGTTCAAATATTACAGCTGTGTTTATGGGAAAACCACGTACAACTTACAACACAAATTCAGTTCCTTTACAGTAAGCTTCTCAAAATCTCTATAAAAGAATGTTCTCATTTTCATCTTAGTCTGATTCCTTTCTTTCCAATAATGCCTCCAGTCATTGTATACACCAAATATTTAAGTAAAGCTAGCTTTCTATTCTTAGTCCCATCTGTGTGTATATGTATATATATAAATGGGGGAAAAAAAAGAGACCTCCTCAGAACTGATGATTATATCTCCTTTTATGAAGTCTGGTGGTTTGAGTAGAATGTCAGCTTTCAGTAAAAGCAAGAACTATGTATGTGAATGTGTGCACAGTAATTTTTCTGAAAAGAATGAGAAAATGAAACTTGCTATTCTGGATTGCTAAAGTCTGAGACTTATTCAGACAGAGCCAATAGTTGACAGGGCTTCCCCAGCTATTATAAATAAAAGCAGAAACAATTTAGAAAATGTAGATAGGAGCCTAAGAAAAAAATTCTGAAGAATGAAACACTTTGATGCTTTGCATTTGTTACAGACTGTCTTTCCCTGTGACAGATCTTCATGCATAAAACAGACATTTAAATACTGGCAAGTTTCATCCCTTAAATTTTACAGAAAACCTGCAAATCACTTCATTTGCTAAGAAACCTAGAAGGATTAGATAGATAACAAAGCTGTGATGAACAGCTGACTCCAGTTTTTTTAAGGACATCACAAGATACTAACATGGACCAGCAGAGCACTGCAAATATTCTTACAGAAAATAACAGGTTATCTCATAATTTTTGAATGTTTGTCCCTTCACCAAACAAGTTCACAGTCTGAAATGATGTCAAACTCTTTACCTGGATATTTTTTTTTTCTTTTCCCTAATTGTGTTTCTGTAAGGCTTTCAGGAATAAATACTGGTGAATCTCTACAAGGTAAGAATGAAGTAAGTTGGTAGCATACTTGAGGGAAAGCCATTCCACTATTTTTTTTTTTTCAAATTAAAGATCTCAGTCCAATATGAATTATTAAATTCAATTGCTTTAATTCCATGGGATTACTTGGAATTTTTTAGCTCTAAGGGTTGCTGGATCTTTTTTGACCTGAGATCAGAGAGGACATATATTTCTCAGTAGTATAATTTTAATTTTTTAAATTTATTCTTACCTGCCAGAGTTCAAGAAGCACTCAGACACATAGTGTGATTTTTGGGGCTGTTCTGTGCAGGGCCAGGGACTGGACTTTGGTGATCCCTGTGGGCCCCTTTGAACTCAGGATATTCTGAGATTGTATGAATGCCAGCTGTACAATTTAAATTCAGCATGGAACTTTTCTGAAGCCTTGAGTCCTCAGTAATTTGTAAAATCAAGCTTTATATGAATAAAAGTTACAGGGCCAGTCTCTGAAAGCTAGGACATTATGTTTAGACAGCATCAGTTGAGGAATAACTTGAAAACGTTACCATTTTGTCTGATAGATATTACCAACCTTACTCATGGATCATGGGACATTATTAAATAATTTTTGCTCTCTTCCAAACGGGCCAGAAGCTGCAAATTTACCTTGCAAAAGCTAAAACTAGATGCAAAATAGATTTAGTGTAGTGTCTCCCTGGAAAATAAGGAGAGGAAAAAAGGTTCACGAAACCTGAAAAGATTGTTACATTTCTATGACAGCCATTTTTAGCTATACAGAGGAAATCTGGAAATTTGGGGCTGGCCAAAGGAGGCCTTGAGGCAGATGTGCTGCTGTTTCTCATTGTGTGGTTCAGGGACACTCAGGGTGGAACACTGGCCTCTCCCAGCCTCACTCAAATTAAAAACGTTAACTTTGATTTCCCCACTCACATGAGTGAGTCTATATCCAACTACTAATGTTGTTTGCAAATAAATACCTATATGCTTATATGCATTTAAATTTATTACATTTCTCTGTAATGTGAAGCATATCATAAATTCCAGGATGAGCATGTTTCCTTTTTTACCTCCTCTTTTTTTTTTCCCTGTTGGCAGAAACAATTTTATTTTAATTTTGTGGCATTTGGCCCCTGATGCAAAAAATGTTGGTGAATCATCCTTAAGTGTTTTCTTTCTCTGAAGAGATGCCCAGTTGTATGCAAAATGCTTTAAAACTATAACAGCTTTTTGAATTTCAAATTCAGATAACACCAAATCACCAATGACTTAAGTAGAAATTTAACCTTTAGAGACATAGGTAGAAAGCAGGAGGACGTGCAACTAAATGAGCATGCTCCTTGTTCAGCAATATATTCAGGCTCCTTCTAAGGGACACCTTTAGTAGTACCTCAAATTAAAAATTTAGAAGAGAGGAGAATGGATTGGTAATATAAGAACAGCCACGCACAACAGAGCATTATTGAAAAATTAAACATATTTGGGAATTTTGATTTTTTATTGTTCTATTTTGATAAGAATAATGTGTTCTAGGTTTCTGGGCAGCAAGTTTTCCTAGTCTTGCTCTGGACTCATGAAAATGGCTTTGAAAAATTTGCTTTTGTACTTAGTAATTAAGATGTTGATATATAATGAGTTCTGGGTAATCAAGGTGATACTACATCAATATGCACTATTTTAAGTTCCACTCCTTGCTGCTTTGTTAATCTTTTTCTGTCTGTATATATGGTTGAGTATATTACTCATACATTTTTTAGCAGTGTGAGAATCATTGCCTGTTTGCCCTCACAAATGGGAACCCCTTTCTTTGGAGGAGTTAACAGCAGATGGCCAGTTAGACACTGACTTGTGCAGCAGCGCTGTCAGTGAAGTCAGATAATGCTGGATTAGGCAATACTGTCACCATCCAACTACAATATACTGCCTTTGTAGACAGTGGAAGAACTAGAAGGAATAGATTCTGCCTCAGGAAATACACACTGGATGTTTTTTTCTGTAGATGAAATGATGCTAACTTAACATACTTGGGACTGTGGCCAATGCATTCCATTAAAGAGAACTAGTGCAAAGCTGCAGTGCCACATTTGTCATGATACATACCAATACTACAAAACAATAGTATTCATCAAGTAGAACTTGATGAATTTGAGAGGCCAAGGACTATCTGAACCTTTCCTGAGATAAAAGGTACAATGTTTCATGGAAACCAAATCGATTTTATGAATTAGGAATCCCTTCATTGCAATGTTTGCTGTTGAAGTTACAGTTCCAGAAGAATTCATGTGATTGAATCATGTGATGAATCTCCATCTGGGAATTGGACTCTCTGAAGTCTGTGACTAGAACTAGGAGTTGTACTCTGACAGCCTCATGTTGGGTCACCCAGCACAGTTCAGCCATTGTGACCATTCACAGCCTTTTCACTAGTACCATGTAGCATGAGAGTCAGAGGCTCTCTAACCAGCCTCTTTCTGCTGAAATATCAGTTTCCTTGTGCATTTTGGTAGGGCTAGTATGATCAGGCAGTCTGAAAAAGGTTGTCAGACAAGATGAACCCCACATCTGATTTAGTGTAGTAATCCCTGTGTCACTACAATTGCTTGTTATGGAAAATAATCATTAAAACATAGTCTAATACTAGCAGGAGACAATCTGAGAATTGAAATTTTACAGTTTTCTTCAAAATGAAAAACGTGTTAAAAGTTATATTGATTATTTTAATCCCATCTCCCACAGCAATATTGTTCAGCAGTATGACTCCTCCTTGTCTGTAGTATGCCTGGCAGGACAGAAAAAAAAAAACATTGATCTGCTGTTGACTAAATAGACTGGAAAATACTTTGTACTAACCATTTAAATAGGAAGTGGAAGAATGCTCTAAAATAACATTTGCTACTGTGCTTCATGATATTACCATAGAAACTAAGAGTTTATCTGAATACCTTGCTTTTGTGTTTGTATTTTCACACAGAAAAGGGACGTTAGCTACTGGTCTTAAATAAGAAAAGTGATAATTAATTTTGCATTTTGTAAAGTGCAAAAAGACAGGCATCAAACAAAGAACAGAGCAATTTAAAATTACAGAAAACTATGATTTAATACACCACTAAAATGGTTTATTTAAATCTATGTTTTAAAATGTAATGATGCTACAGAGCCTTTAAAAGTCTAACTAAAGAAAAAGGTGTCTAGATAGCTCAGCAGTTTTCAGTAAGATGTTGAAGCACATGTCTATTTATGTCCTTTCACAAATAGCTTGAGTTGGCAGGAAAAGAAAGCTGTTTCAAGACTGTGATTTGATAGCACTAGTAAAGTGCACTTGTGATATTCAGAGAGCTCTTTAAGTATTATGAAACTTATTTCTAATGGCAGTGAATTGGCTGCTTTAGTAACGGTGATGGGAAGATGATGCTATGAAGAAAAAATAAACAACTGAGAGACTATGAGCTAAGAGATTTCTCTCTGGTGGACATATCTGAAGATGTATGTGTGCTATGGTTTCTGTGTTATATCTCCAGCATCACAGTAAAGCCAACTGCCAGGTAATCCCAAGAGGTTTCAAATTCCAAACCCTGTTAATCACATGCCTACAATTATGATTGGGATAGTCACACTGGCTTTAGTAATTAATATTGTCAGTAAAACTGATAGTAAACTGAAATGGTAACAATTCCTATAATTTTAACTAGGATACTACTTTCCCCCATCCTGTGCAGGTCCAGAGAACTACAGTGGGAGAGGACTAAGGGTTTTAGTCTCATTTCACGCCATGTGAAAACAGTGTGATACAAAATGCTCATGGAGGCTTGCTTGTCCCTTGAGCAACTTGGCTCACTAGGAGTGTGGCACAGCTGTGAATTTTAGGAAGCAAAATATGGGTGAACCCAGTGTAGAATGGAGAAGAAAGCAAACAATATGGAATGTGGCTGTGGAATATGGAATATGGCTGTGCTGATTGAGTCCTAAGTAAGTAAAAAATTAAGTACCTGTCCCTGCATCAGGAGCCATTCTCTTTCCTAAGCAAAAAGAAATTCCATCACAATGATGATTCATTTTTGATTCATAAACTTAGAGGGATTAGACACACTACATGAAACATGGAACTGGAATGGTCTCTGCTGATTCCTGAGCTGCTAAAGCTGAAGCAGAGCAGCAGCAGTTTATACATTGTCAGGGAAAGGGTTGGCCTGTCCCAGCTGAAGTACTCAAGTTCTCGATTTGTACACATGAAATTAATTTTACAGGTTTGCTCAACATTCCCGTGCTCTTTTTTTTTTTTTTTTAGCATGAGTTTCATTAAATCTACGAGGTATGTTTACCATGCATTTAAAATAAGCTTTTCATAATGAAATGCTTGAAATTGTATTCGTAATAGCCATATTGCTTGATTTAAAACTGACATTAAGAACATTTAAAAATACCTCTATAGAATGCAGCTAGCATATATAGCACAAGTGTTGCCATTAGTGTAACACATTGTAATAAAATAGATTAGCAGAAAAAATATTATAACAAATGAGTAATAACAGTTAACAGCTTGGAAAACCTAACTGCTTTAGGGTAAAATCTTTGGAAATATTATAATTTGTAGCACTGTTGAGTATTAGTGTAGCCTCATATCCCTTTAGGGCTCTTTAATGGTACAACAAGGCACCATGGTATGGTAATGAAAAATTTATGTAATTTCAAAAAAAGATATGGATAATATTCATTCATTACTGGTCAAACTTTTCTGGATGTTAGAGAAGTGAGTTAGCTGTAAGTGCTTGTTTCAAACTAGATTTCACGCTGGAAGTAAGAAAAGACATTTGCCTTCCAGGTACTTAATGATTCCATTAGACAATGATGGATTTTTTGTATTATAGAGATTCTTAGAAGATGAAGAATACTGATTGCTTCCCTTCTCTAATATAGCAATAGTTCATGTCTCAGAACTAGTTTTATTGTCAAAGTGAATAATATTTTAATATGTTTAGAGATGGCCTCATTCTTCTTGGTGGAAAAATGAAATTACTTGTGACATTAGGGTGTTTTGTTATCTGTTCCTTGAGTAGCATCAATATCACATAATTTTGATGGCGTGCTTCAGGTGTGATTTCTGGAGACAAAGTGCAAGAGAAAAAAATGTCCTGAATGCATCACATTTTGAGTTCTTTCTCTTTATAAATGGTAATTGTGTGTTAGAGCAAAAATGTTTGAGTTTTCTATGGAATGAATACTAAACTAAACCAAAGGTCTCTATCAGAATGTTCTCTTAATAAAAATAAAATTAAAAAAATAATAAATCTCTAAATTGAAATAAAATTAAAATTTTTAAATTTTTTTCTTTAGCATTAAAGTGTTTACTACCTTATCACACAACACTGTTTGATTTCTAAGCCTGACCTCAGTGTACAATGATAGTATCTAAGGAAAGTTCTGAATGAGAGTAAGACTCTACCCACTTTAAAGATAAGTAATTTATAGTCTGATTTATCTTTATTATAAGTGGCTGGTAACTTTGAATATTGTAATTTAAGTAAATAGGCTTAATAATTTTTTTTAATTAATGTACATAAATACAATTTCTTCTCGCATTTTCTTAATATTCTTATGACTGGTGTCAATCAGTTTCAGTGTTCTCTGTAATATTATTACAGTCTTTGCATTCTCTGTTTTTCATGATATTTAAGTTAAAAAAAAAATGTTAGGAAGGCATTTCCTGTCTGGGAGCATTTCATTGATTACAGTATCAAGTGCCGGTGATCTACTTTTACATATCTGCCATTCCCAAAGGGAAATTTACCTTGGACTCCATCTACTTCTGTTATTTTTGAATTAAGGAGGAAAAATTAATCTGAGCTCTACAAAAGTAAAAACACTTGTGAACAAAGCTCTACATTTTACATGCAAGCAGAAATTACCAGTTGGAGTGCAAAACAGGATAATTAGGGAGCTCAATTTCATGATCATAGAGATTTTAAGAAGGATATGGTGGTGTTATTTAGCCCTGGGGGTTTTGTTTATGATAAAGTGTCTGTGCATTTCCAGGCTCTCAGGTTGAATACAACAGTTAGTGTAGAAGAATGACTATCTGAAGAAAGGAAATAAGATATGCTGTAAGAAAACATATTTGAATATCTGCTGTAAAGGACCTAGCTGGCATCATGTCTGTCCAATACCTTAGCTGGTCACCTCTCTGGGTTTGCTGGTTGAGTAAGCAATGGATTGTGAATGGCAGGCTTAGCTCCTCTCTGTACATCCCTTACCCCCCCTCACTAGTGCAAAAAAAAAAAAAATTACCAGAAACTTGAGGAATGTTTTGTCTTCCTGGCTTTCTTCTACTGTAGCAGTTCATGGTAATACCTGCATCATTTAGAGTGCTGGCAGCTGAAATGATGCAAAAGCAGAGAACTGACTTCCAAATCAGAGATTAGTAAATTATCTTCCTGTCAAAAGTAAATCCTGATCTCAGTGGCATAGAGTAATACTGAAGGAACACTGAACACCTAGAACCCCAAAGGATCTTTAGTGGAAAAGTATCATCTCCCTTGTTTAGCACGTGTTCTGTGAGCAGACTCTGTCATGTTCCCTCCTTGTGCACTGTGAGGAAGATGAGTGTCTGATAGAACCATGCAGGACAGAAAACCAGCTGAAAAACAGTGGAACCAGCCAGTGGGAAATGGTCAGGACAGGGACATGTCTGCCTCTCTCTTGGGTTTGGGCATCTTACCCAATGCTTCCTGGCAATTCCTTCCTTTATTGGGATTTCCAGTGCTAAGCCTCCTGCTTTCTTTAAGAAATGAGTCAGAAAGAGAAAGCAGGCAGGCAGAGTTCTTCATGCCTTCACTCCTTCCTTTTTTCACTTTGAGAAGTCATTTTATGTGAAAAATAAAAAAATCCTAAATAATTCTGTGAAGTGCTTAGTTTATGGTTTTTTTTGTTTGTTTATAGAAGTCTCCTTGTTCTTAAGGGAAGGATGTTTGTCTAAGTCCAGTCTACTTTTCTGGTGGCTGCTTCTTGACTCCTGCTTTTGGGTAAGTGCAGTATCATTGCTTTGTCAGCCTTGCAGACCTGAGCTGGCATCCTGCTTGCATTTTTCATGACTTCAGTTTGCTTAAGCTACACCCTTTATCTACTTCTCCAAGGCTGTGCTGCTCTGTTCTACTGTCCTTATCTTCGTAACTCAGAGGCTTCTCCAGTTCAGTGCAGGCAGGTAATATAGGGTGTAAGCAGCAGATCCAGCAGACACATCAATGAAACCTATTTTGAAATGTATTCAGTGGCAGAGCAAGGAAAGCAGTTGACCTAGCCAAATAATTAATAAATAAAACAAACAAATAAGAGAGAGAGAAGAAAAAAAAAACTTCAGAGGAAATCTGTGTTTACATAAAAATCAAGGAATGAGGAGTAGAAAAAAGGGACTGTCCAAGAAAATCAGAATGGAGAAGATTGTTGTCTACACTGCTGTATTCAGTGAATCTGAAAATTCAGCATTCCTGGTGTAAATCTGAGATTATTATACTGAAGTAGTGTTTTAGAGGAGAAACTAATCTAGAGAGAAAGAACCCAAGACTGAATTCCTACTAAGCAATTTTTATTATTAATGTGCTTTATCAGTGTAACTAGGGAATTATGCAATCAGGATAAAAGCCCAGAAAATGTAAAACTATATAAGACAAAAAAGGAGCTAAGTACTCATAGCAGAAAAGGCTTTGAAATTATTAACATAATATCGGGCTGTATCCCTGCACTTGTAATTAATTGGGATGACATCATGCTTCACTGTAATAGTGGTGGGAATGAGGGTAAGAAAGATTTGTGTTTATTTCTATTTAGACTGATGGGATTATCCATGAATCCAATGGATTCTTATGATAATTACAAGATGGTTTGAGACTTTGCAGCTTCTAGTGCTTTCCCTGTTGCAACAGTCAAGACTTTTGTCATTTTGACTTTTGTAATGCTTAGAGTAACTCCCCTCCATTTTCTGTAAAAAGTAGCTAAATTCCTGTAGACCAACTTGAATTTGTGTGCAATTGTTGTTCATATCTTCAGATACTTACAGATAATTGACATTGTGTTCTGTGACATAGCAGTTTTTCTTACCTACATCTTTATCTTACCTATCTAGAAGAGTTAAGATTCCTTACACAATAGTGTCCTAGGGTTTGATTTTTAAATTTTTCAATCCATTGGAATACTATAATTAATTGTTTAAAATACTAAAATTTTAAGGTAATATTTCACTCAGTTCTTGTGTACATTTCTGCTGTGAGCATTTCTTTCCAGAGCTGGAGTTGCAATAGGTTTTGTTTTGGTACTCCCTGTTATTCAAGTAACATCTATTTACTTAACTAGAAGACTTAAATGAAATTTATAGTTGTCTTTGGAGTGCTGAATTCTCTTGAAATTAAACCTAAATATGTGATTATTATTTTTTCTACTTTTAAATATTTCTTTATGCTAGGAGAGATAGTGATTGACAATTTAAAAGATTTACTCTCTGTGGTGGTGCACCATTCATGACACCCTCTTCTTTTATCATTAAGCTATCACTATTATCCACTGATACTATTTTTCTCCAGTCACTTACTGCCTCTTCCTGTTTCCTTGACTTCTCAGAAATTGTTCATATTTCTGCCTCGATTCTTTAGAATATATAACTGGAATAGCTAATTTGTATAGATTCATAAAATATTATCTACCATTCTCCAATGACACTTTTCAAATATGAAAAATATATTTAAAATAGACTGAATTGTCTTGTACTTTTTAAGTTTTCAGTGTTGCTTTCCACAGCCAGTCACACTCTGAAACACGAAACAAGAGAAAACAAAAGACATGCATTAAGAAATCTATTGAGTTCCTAATATCTATCCTAGTCTGAGTGCTTTCTCTCACTACATTTCTTGTTATGTTGAGGGCACAGCTGCTCTCAGAGACTGTAGCCTATAGTGCAGTTGTCACCATAATATGCAGCAAGCAGAGAAAATGAGAAATCATTAGGTTAGTCTGAAAAAAGAGATAAAAAAAAGTGTGTAAAAACACACACTTTAAAAATGATTTTAAATCTGACAATGAGGCAATCCAGTCTGGTAGGATGTTGATACAGTTCAGTTCCACTGAGGAGCTGAGTTGTTTTAAGCTGTGCATGTTGAAGCTTGTGAACGACAAGCCGCTGTATCAAAGAGGCGTACAAACAGGGTATTACAATAATCCAGACTTGATGTTATAAAAAACATGAATCAAGAGCTCAGCACCCTGTGGAGACAGTAAGCTTTAATCTTTACCCACTACTAAATTCCTGAAATGGTATTAGGTACTTATGACTCTCAAAGTCTTATCATGTGTACTGAGCTGAAAACGGGAACTTTTCCATTGACATTATTTAAGTTTCCACTTACTCTACTTCAATTAAATGATCTCCAAAGTTGCCTTTTTTAATTGATTGGGATTTCTCAGGCTGTCATTCATAACTCATGCAAGTTTCCAGCACTCAGATCGATGGAATTACTTTTTTCCTTTAACTTTCCATCAGTAAGATATTTTAAAAATACAATTGATGATAGTGTTCCAAGAATGACTTTGTCACAACAGGGTAAAAAGCCTTTAAAGGAAAATTAATCTTCCTTTTTGTATCAAGATTATAGCAGAAGAACAATTCTACACTTTTTAAACTCCTTCCATGATACCACCAGAAGATCATTGACCCCGAGTGTTAAGTGCCACTTAACATATTTGGGTCAATGAGGAGGAAATAGTTACAGACTTTAAAAGTAACTGTATTCTTCCCTGAAATTGTATCATCTGCTGCTGTGGAAATCCTAAATGGCATAATTTTTCATGTTGGATTACAAATTTTGTCCAACAGAAAGAAAAAATTAAATCTATCCTGGAATGTTTTCTATTCTCTTAGACATGCCGTATTTATGAGAGTGATGCACAGGTTTTTATTCTAGACATGAAAATTTGCTATTTCTTGAGCTTGAGCTAAAACATAATTGTAGTTTTATTTAGAAGGAGAATTTAACTCCAAATATAGCATAGAAAAGATGGACTAAAATTTGAAAAAATTTAAGTTAATAGGTGCTAGACCAGAGGAAAGCACAGAGTCAGAGAATGAAAAAGAGGTGGCAATAACAAAGAAAGGAATTAAAATTCTTATGTTCCTCGCATTTTTATAGGAGCACCAACCACATGTTCTGGCCTAGAATTAAGGAATTCCCTATATTTCTAAACATTTATAGTGTAGATACAGTTTCAATGAGGTTAAACTTAAATTTCCAATTAACAAACAATTGATAAACAATAGATTTCTACGACAGAAAATGGAACACATATCAGTTTTATGTTGTCTGATTATGTAAACCCTTTTCAAGTTGGAAAAGAGTGGAAGGTTCTTTGGTTGGTTGGTTTTATTAATCTTAGGAGAAGGAGACCATTTCCACAATATTTCAGGATTTTTTCCGTTTTACCTCTGTTTTAAATACTAGAAGCAGTACATTTTCCAACTTCTGCAATGCACACCAAACTGTATAATTTTGGAAATATTTTTTAGGTGCTGACCAGGTGTTGTAGAGATACAAGGCAATCAGATCACTCAGAAGTTAAAGCTGAATTATATTTTCCTTTTTCATTATTTGTTCCTCAAAAATGCACTTTCAGAAGTGCTGGAATGAGGAAGTAATGCTGAAACAGTCATTCTGAAACACAGAAGTGTTTCAATGATTGCAATAAAAGCCAGAGAAATGAAGTATAACATTCAAAAATCTGCCACAGAATGAAAATGGTATTTTTTCCTCATTTCCCTCGGTATCTCATAGGTTAGGGCATTCTCCTATGAGTTCTCTTTTCAGGAGCTTTTACTCATCGTGTTTCACCTACCAGGAAAATGTCCTAGGCTCCATATTGGAGTTATTTTTGGTTCTGGTATCTGACACAATTGCTGTCTGAGTAGTGCATGCAGAGTTCCCTCTGTCAGTGCATTTGTGCTCCAGTGTAAGGCGCGGTGGCACGGAGGTGAGTTACTCACAGTCCCTGGGGAACAGCTGGGATCAGGAATATCTGCTTACAGCAAGAAGCCAGGAGATGAATGCTGGAACAGCTTCCATTTGTTCTCCTTTGGTGCAGACAGGCTGGGTGCTGGGTGCATCAGAAACTCCTGAGCATACAGATGAGCTGGAGCCTGGGGACCCACTGGGAGGTTTAGTGAGTGCAGAGCACACCTGAGGAAACAGAGGTACATTTTCTTTTTAGGGAGAGGAGAAATTTAAATTAGTTTCTTCTCCTTGACTCAGATTGTGGAAGAGAAATTAACTTCTGATGGGAGGTATTTATAATGAACATCCACACTTTTTGTGTGTCCTGAGTATATCCAAACAGTGTATTTAATATTCAGCAGTAAAATGCTTTCAGTTTTTGTCATCTTACAGTTGGGAGCACTGACATCAGAATTCAAACAGTATATATTTAAATGCTGCTTAACCCTGTGAGAGGTATTTTTGCAGTAATACTTGAGCTACATGGATTTAATTATTCTCCTGGAGAATTGTCTTTAAAATTAAATAGTGTCTGTGCCTTGAAAAAAAAAAAAAGCTAAATAAGTACTCATTTATTCCATGTGGTTACTGCCTTTGCTGCATATCTGTCAAATAAATAAATACACAATTTACTGAGTTAAGAAGGGTTATCTCTAAATAAGGAAAATGATTGTTAGAGTGTTATTTCCAACCAGATTATTATTGTGCATTTATTCTTAACTGTCCTCTGTTGTAGGTTTCATTATGCTGCCAGCTAGAAATGACAGCCTGACAGCTCTGTTGTTTCTCTGGGTCAGTTTTATCTCAGTTGCTGAATACTCAAACCTCATTAACTTGTTGCCAGGCCTCCAGAACTGCATGGATTGATGTCTGCAAATATTACCCATTTAGTAACAAGTGGTTTTTGCATTAATTTTATTTTTCTGATGGGTTTAAGGGGGAAAAAAATGACAGCTGAACATCGGAAGAAGGGACTGTTGGTCTGGGTATTTCAGTGAGTCCTTACATGAGTAATATTTGAGTAATTTTTCCCATTTAACAGATTTTTGTTCTGCTAAAGGAACTGAATACATTTTCGAGTCACTCAATTTTTGGCCTATATCTAGTCTATTCAATTTTTTGTTGTTTTACTGTAGAGCAGCTGGATTATTAGAACCTCTCCTGTTACTAAACCAGCCTCACATATGGGTTAGTCAAAATAATTCAACCTGGTGACAAGTGTTCTGCAGTGGAGTGAGTACATGTGCCCAAATAAGTCTGTCTTTATGCTCAAGGGGATCCTGATTATCATTCTGTACTCTTTTACAACTGCTCCTAAAAGTCAAGTCAGAGTTAGTTTTATATAGCAATCAAAAGTAATTGAAATTGAAAATATATCTATGGCTGGCAAAGGAGGAATGTGGCTGTGCTTTGTGTGCCTTACTGCATCAACAGAAGGAAGAAGTGAAAAACCTCCAGTAAACACTCCAATCTCTAAAGAGATTTAGCAAGAATAACCACACAGCACAAAACAATCATTGAGATGACTCCTTCCCTTTCTCCATGGATATATTTATCTCTCCAGTGTCTATTGCACAGCATATAAATTAGCAAACACTGAAGACATCTCCCCTTTAAGTGCTATCTGCAATTAAAGCAATTACTTAAGAAAGAAGGTTTTAACTTTGAGGCCTGAATATAGGCTAAACATTTCCTAAATTTTAGTTGTCAGCTTGAATATAATATAATTTGATGATGTGCAAAATTAGTAGGTGTTTTTCTCCATTAGCATCATATTACCTGGTGAAAGCAGGACCATGAATGACATTATAACAGGCCAGCATCAGAAGATTTCTTTTGGTTCATTTAATATAAAGAAAATATATTAATTTAAAAAGTTAAAAAAAAAGTGAGAGAAAGTCTTTATATTGAAACAAACTTGTGTTTCAACCATTTTAATAAGTATGGACTAGGAGTCTTCTCCCTAAGTCACAAAAACTAGAGGAATGGCAGATAACACTATTTAGGAAGAAACTGTGGGGAGGTGGGAGCTAAGTGTGTGTCCTTACCTGCAGTTTCTTTCCCAGTCAGGATTGAGGCACCTTGGCAGGACAGTAAAAGAAAGCTCCAACCTTTTGCTGCTGAACTGTGCACGTCAGTGGCTATGAACTGCAAATCCAGCACTCCTCATGTTGTAAAGGCAACAACCACATATTCACATTTTGTTTCCAAGGTGATGGATGTAAAAAGTATCAAAGCTTTCCACTAAATAAATCAAGGTATTCTTACACTATGCTAGTAAAGTGGTTTAGGTAAGCAACCCTAAACCTTTGCATGATATAAAAAAAAAAATCTGTAAGGGTAAGTCTGTAGTCTCAGAAATTCAGGTTTCTGCTGTGCTTGAGCTCTACAAGTTAAAGTCACTGAGGGTAGCATAGATACTGCACTAAAGCAGGAGTTACAGTGCTGAGCAGCACTGACTGCCCTGGGCTGCTTGATGCACATACAGCAGCACAGACTTGATTTCTGTTTCCCATTATCTTTTGACCTTCTGAATGAAATGGAGTTTTGATAGTGAGAAATCATTATCTTTGACCTCATCCTGCTTCATGCCATTAGGGTAGAGTTAGCACCAGATAGTGTAAATACACAGAAGGGTTAGAGCTTCCTAGCTTAGTCTGTGTTTTATTAGAATTTAATCATTCTTGGTTGCAATAGCTACTTCTTTACTTGTGTAGGTGTTTGGCTCAATAAATAGCACTGCTGTCTTGTAGAAAGTGTCTTCAGTGTTCTGTAACAATTGTAAACATAACTTTACAGGTGATTCATAAGCATCCATCAAGCACACATGAGTGCTGTAGCACAGACTTGTTGAAAGGATGATTTTTGGATATGACTGTCTAATATTAAGCAATTAAGGGTCTGATTTTTCAGGTGAGGTGAATATCTGCAGCTTCTGCTGAGTAGCAAAATGTCTGGATTTGACTGGCACTATCCAGGAAAGCCACACTCACTGAAATACCTCATTTCTTCAGAACTGCATGCATTTTCAGAGTACTTCTTATGCCATGCAGGCAGAGCTGCCAGCTTTCTCATAAAAACAGATCTGTCAGTCGGGTTTTAATTAGGTACACAAATATGTCTTTTTCTTAATATACCCATTTTGCAAATATGTCCCAAGAAGAAAGGTTGAAACGCCTTGATAAATATATATAGTAAAAGGCACAGACACAGCAGGACATAAAGACATATGGCAATATGGACAAAGAAGCTTTCTTGACAAAAGAAATAAATGGCATATGTAGTTTGAACACCTGAGTAGGGACAGTTTAGATGAGGAAGAAAGATAGGCAAATTAAAACCTAAAAATCACTGAAAATTGGTATAGACCACCCAGGCAAAATTTAAAAAGAAAAGAAAGATAAGGAAAGCCTATAAAAAGGATAGATCATTAATCATTGGAAATTCAATTAGTTTATATTGACTGCTGGAAATTATGGACTTGATAAGGGGTACCTCTTCCTGGAGGACAGGACTCCATTCTGAAAGATTTTGCAGGCTACTCAGTAAAAGTGCAGGCTATTTTGTACTTGCTCCTCATATTGCTGGAAAACAAGACAAGGATGATAAATAAGATAAAAGTTTAGAGTCATCTAGAGTCTGGTGATCTCAATGTCATCACAACTTCAAATGCCCTTGAGGTTATAAATGTGAAAGACAGTATCTCAAAATCACTGGACTTTAAAATATAAATAAATAAAACTAGAGAGTGAATGCATGTGGAACGAGTTGGGGGAAAAAAGGTTGATTAAAATCAATTGGGGGTTTGAGAATTTTGTGTGTAAAAGTATCTAGATAGTACAGAAGCAGCCCTGGGAGCTGGCCCTCAAGAGACCTTGTTTAATGAGAAATGTCTGGATTTTTATTCTCCTGGATGGTGTAGTTTGGAAATAATTTTTGTAGTCTCTTGGGAAATATACCAGTCAAACAATTATTTCTCATGAAAGCCTTGTCTGTTGCTTCAGAAGACACTGTTTACTTACACTGATTCTTTAAATTAAACATTTCAATGTGAAGGAGAGAGATTACAAAAAGAATAATACTTCTAGAAAAACATGGAAAAAAAACTGCATTCACTGAAAACCTTCCTGCTAGAATAGGATTAATTTTTATCCTCCCAGAAATCACACTCAACTCGAGTTATGTAAAATCAGCAGGTTGAGAAGAGTGAAGTAATTAAAGTATGGATATCATATGGAAGTCATGAGGGGGTTCTCTTAAAATAAAATGGTATCGTGATTTCATAGGACAGGGAGGGCTGATGTTTGTCAGGGCTTGCCTAGTGTAGAAACAGTATTTGCTGTGATTTTTTTTTTTCTTTGTTGCTGTGGTCTTCAGTGATCCTAGTAAGAGATTCTGCTTAGGGAATGTGCAATCTGCCAGACTGCAGGTAGTGGAGGAACAATTTTCTTTTTCTCTCGGAACTATAAAGCAGCTTTATTATGCAGAGACATCCTGTGTTCCACCTTTTAAGACAATACTTCCTAGTGTTCTGATCTGTGTGTAACCAACAGCTCAGTGGTTAAAGCACTTTCATGAACCATTGGAAAATTTTGCTCTATTTTAGTAGTGATGAAGGAAATAATGGTCTCATGTTCTTAGCGAATGAATTCTTGTATTGCTGGGCTATTGATTAGAAATACCAAGGATTCATTTCCAGAAATTCAAGAAATTCTGTGGAAGATGCTTTTTCATCCTTGCAAAGCATTTGAGGTGAAAATTAATTTTAAAGTAATATAAGTATTTTATATAACATGTGTTTTTCCTGTTAATGGCTTATGTTTAGGGAACAGTACATAGCATTTTATTAAAATCAGTTGTCCTGACATCCATGAACACACATCCCCCTTTATACAAAGCGTAGGCTCAGGGGTGGGTGTAGTTTGGTTTGGGGTTTTGATTCAAGTCTTGAATGGAAGAATCAACTAATCCTCTGAATCTAATGGGCTGCCAAGACACTGAGCTGGAGAGAGCATGGAATGGAGAGGTTTCATCTGTGACTTTATAGTCCAAGTATTTCAAGCACGTTCTTTGCATTTATGGCAAGTTTAATTTTCATTTAGCTAGACGGTTTCCCAGTAACAGTAGAGTGTAATTGTTTCTTTCATAAACCAAAAGCTTCCTGCTGTGAGCCATTTTCTTATTTCAGAATGCTGCCTGGAACTTTGGCCTCAGCCTACTGTGACATCTGAGGAGTTTCACATTGCAAATTACATCAGCTTCCTAGTCAGGGTTTGGCAGAACATTAATGTACACATATCTCAAGATGTTTGCTTTTGCAACTTACTTTAAAGAAGTTTGACAAGGCAGAGGAGGAGCAGTTCAGGTACAGGGCTCAGGGAACAAACAGCTAATCCTGTTTACTTAAGGTAAACTAATGATTAAAGAGACATAAATTACAATTAGGCACTTAAAATAACTGAGATTTTCCCATTAACAGAACACTTTAGTTTTCATGGATAGTGAACAATACTCTTAAAATCTTTTTCGGGAGCTTGTAGCATAAAATCCGAAAAGCATCTTGGGTTTTCCAATCTTGATGTTGAGGTCTTTGATAGAAAAGAAATTTATGTAGTTCCCAGTGTTTAAGTCTGCAAAAACATGAAGAAAGGAAAGGAAGAGAAAGAAAGAAAGAAAGATTGAACGGTTGTGTCAGAGAAACTTTTCACTGATTTTGGTTTTGGTTAATGTCATGGAAATTTTATGACCATTTATCAGATCAAATTAATTTTGCAAATTAACCTGTGGTACTACAGAATGTGGATTGTCTTAATTATGGAAATGTGGTTTCCATTACTATTCCATTAATATACCATTAATACACCATCTTATTTATGACTTTATGGTAATAATTGCAGGGCATAACTTTCACTGATATTATCCCACCTCAAATTGCTCATTTTGCTGCACATTATTTCACAGAAGCTGTTAGGTACACCTGCTTAGAACATATACTGCAAAGTTAAATAATATTTCAAAGAGAGATTAAAAATTAAGAATGTCTAGAAATGGTTAATTAATAGTGTCTGGATGCACTGGTGATAAGGCCTCTCAAAAATGCTTCTATCGTTATAATGGTGAACTTTGGCGTAAGATATGATGCTATTAATGTTTCCTACTGTTTTTCATGGAAAATTATTTATTTAATTTGGATAAACTAATTAAGTTCATTTTCAAAGATTAACTCCTCAGTAAAACCTTCCTCAGTGCCTTCAGTTTTGTCTTTCATAGCTTGAACACAAGTCTGTGCAGTTTCCCCCAGCCAGGGCAGTGCCCACACAGGTGAATTGAATTCTTTGCAGTTGTACTGGAGAGTGATGACTGGAAACAGTCGAAAATAACAAATAATAAGCAGCATTCTGCTAGTACAGCACTGTGGTGTGTGCACAAATTAGGGTTTCTGGGAGGGTAAGAAAGAGTTTGATGTCTTTTAGTTGCCCAAGTGACTGTGATCAGGAAATAAAGATGTCACAGAGCTTTAGCTGTTGCACTATCAGCCAGTGCTTTGCAGATTTGTTCAAGCTTTGGCTTTTCTGATTTGAACAGATTCCATGTTTTACTCAATTCACCTCAGTACTGCTCATTCTTTCACACTCTTCAGTAGCTGCTGAAGTTTCCTCAACCTGAATTATTTTGCTGTGAAATGTCTCAGGTTCACGAAATGTTGACTCTAACAGCTTAAAAAGCCAAAACTGTTGTCACATAAAGGCCCATTATGAGTGCTTGTTGTAAAGGGACATTATAGCTTCTCAAAAACCTCACACAGAAGCAGCCAGGACTAGATTTTTAACTGTGGGCAAGGCATGGTAATAATTTTGAGAACCTAAATTTGAGCAAGTAGTCCCTGGCACCAGAGGAATGCCAGTCATTTTTTTGCAACAGGCAATTAATATGCATGAGTCTAGAATCCTCTCTGGGTTTGTGTGATAAAGCACCATGAAGTTGATTGGACTGCTTTTCCCTTGCACTGTGTAGCTTTCCTTTGATTCTGAGGAAAGTCCTAACTCTGATTATAAGGTCCTGCACAAATCCTCCAGGGAGGTAAGCAGAGGTCCCTGCACGTTGTGTCTGTCATAATTTTCTTATAACGGCTCTATTATGGATAATTCTCTGGAAGTCAGCTGTAAAGCTCAGCAGGTCCCCTTCTGATATCCTTCACATTTGGATAATTAACTGAGCTGTTGGAACAACAGAAACTTTATAATGTTCAGCAGTGGGAGTCTTGCAGCTGATCAGCTTTACCTTCATCAGCACTTGTCATTTTAACACTTGAAGGGTAATGTTTCAGGATGAATATAATCTTCAGCAGGAAAAGAAAAGATTTCAAATGTACAGGAAAATAAGGGCTTCAATAAATTTGTTATGCAGACTGTAATGCTCCTTCTGTTGCATTGCTCATGTACTCTGTGCTGCTGCCTTAAGAAGGATTTAGTCAACCTTGTATCTCCACAAAACAGGCTTTGCTTCATTGCAATGGAAAAACAAGTAAAGAATTCTCACAAACCCATCCCTGACATCCTGAGAATTGGCATGCAGGAAACCTTCATGCTGATCACAGCAGTCTTACCAAGACAAAACTTAATTTGTTTAGAAGCAATAAAATTAAATGCTTCTTATTTTTTCTTCAATTCTTTTAATAGTTAAAAATTACCCAAGTACTGAACCTCTCTGCATAGCTCAAACAAGCAAAGTTGTTGTTTTCTACTGAAATTCAGGTCTATAGGACACTGATATGTGATCCTAATTGACATTTATTTATTATCCAACTGCACAAAGACTCTTTGTAATTAAGAGTGGTTTGTAAATCACAGTGCATTACTTACCGACCTGAAAGGTTGTTGCAGTAGAAAATTACTAATTACAGTGACGTGTTCTTTTGAGACAGCTCAGCCTAACTGGATTAAGAAATATGTTTTAAAATATAGCAAAAGCAACATATGCACAGTGGTTAGAAATACACACATTTATTGAAGCAATTTAATCTAACTTTATTGACCTACAGTTCAACTACCAAAATAATCTTCAAAGGTTTATTCATTATTCTTAAGTTTCTGGATGCATAGAGGCCTAAAGAATATAAATATAATCTGACAGAATACTGTAGGTTTAAAAAAAGAAAATTTTCTATATTGAGATAATTCGTTATATGCCGATTAAAAACATTTTCATGGATGATTTTGTAAGAATAGGCATTGATTCCCATGAGATTCCTGATGGAGTTACAGTGCACTACATTAGGTCAGGTTGGTGCTTGCCTTCTGGAGAGAATTGTTCAGCATTTGCTTCCTTCCCCCTGTGACCCCACAGCTTGGGTAAGAGCAAGCAAACAAATGTTGTGTTATATCAGAGTGACTGATAGCAGAGAGGCTGTTCTAAGCCATTCTTCTTAGCACAAAATAGGCTGCTTTCTGTGAGATAAGTAGAATGCATTTTCAGTTAAAGAGGTCTTTATGCTCCTCTGAGATGTGAACTTATTCTTTAACAATACAAGCAAGGTCTAGGCTTGTTAGCATAGCCTCCCATGATAATATTTCTTTATCCTAATAAAGTGAAAGAATATGTAGTATAGTAAGTCACTCTACAGCCAGGTTCACTTAAATATTTCGTTAAGACAGAGGCCATTAAACTATACCTGCGGTTGGATGAAACAAAACTCAGCATATCAGGATTTTCTCTGACATCTAGCTCATATTGCTTTTACATATTTTTATAATACTTAAGCTTTACTGATCTCTTTCTTATAAATGCCGTGTGCTAGAATTGTCTCTGCAATGCACAACTCTAAAACAGACAAAAAAAATTTATATACTGAAAGGCTTTAATCACCTACTAGAGCTCAGATAAGCCAATATTGAAACACATTTATGCACGAACAACTAATAACTAATAACTGAAAGAAATTACACGCAACCTGAGAAACCATTTCTTAATTGTTACTCATTAAAATAAATTATGGTATAATATCCCACTTACAATGTTGAAAATAGAATATAGCAGTAGTTGTTCTGTCAATTTATCTTTCATTCTCCCTTTTTATGGCAGTTATGTTTTGAAAATAATTTGTCCTAATCAGATGGTGTTATATTTTACCAGCTAATAGCTACACCTCCTTACAAGCATAGCCTTAGAGAGGCATTGGGTTAAACATTAAAACTTACACTTATTAGAGCTAATTGAATGTTATTGTAGTGAACATAAGGAGTTGTTACTCCTTATGTGGTTCAAACAATCTGCAGATCTGTAGATCCTTACAGTTGCATTGCTGTCTACAGCTATTATTTTTGTAGGCCATATAGGAGTATTATAGAGAACTGATATAGAAAAATCAAGTGAACACAGACATAAGATAAGCAGCAAGTACTTTGTTATTATTGTAGTGAATGTTCAGCTCCTTCAGTGAACGTGGCTTTTGAATCAGCTGTAGGGAATCTCAGAACTGATCCTGTGTGTCTTCACTGGGTGTGTCCTAAACCTGGAATTAGGGACACATGGACCCAAAGGAGGAGAGAAAACCACCCAGTTGGGAGCACGCTGATCATCTGCAGTTCCCAAATACTATGAGTCCTTCAGGATTTGGCCTGATTGATGTGAAGCTTTTGCTTGAATTCACTAACTCATAAAGATTCAAATATAAAACAAGTTTTGGTTTTCTTGTAATCCAGTCGCAATTTACCAATTCCTTTCTTTGTTGTTAAACCAATGTCTCAGGTGCCACCATAAGCCCACAGGAAAAAATGATTTTTCATTTCAATCTGAAGTTAAATAAATAATTTCAATTATATTATCTGTATTTCAAGAATATTATTCCAGCCTTATTTTCTCTTTCTCGTGGTTTAATTCTCAGTTTAGTCAATTCCATTGTCTCAAGCTGGTTCTGTAAAGGATAACTACTAAATTATGGAGATGTCTACTCTATGCAGTGGAATCAGAATTTTCTGAAGTGACAGCAGACTAAGCTGACAGAAAATATGACTAAAAATCTTCCAACATTTCTAAACTTCTCCTTTATTAGACTTATTCATGTTTATTAGGTAGCGTTTGGCACCTACAGGAATGACTATAAAGTTGTTCTAACGGGTTTCCAAAACAGCTGCTCGATGAGTGGAGCTGGGCATGTGGGAAGAAGCTTGCTGTCCTCTGCTGCTCCTTTTGCCATGATCTCTGCTTATTATAGGCATGATTGTACTGCTAACTCTGCCCTGTAAAGCATTGACTTTGGGGGCTAATAAATGTTTTCCTGTTCTCACCCCAGCTTTAAATATTTGTCTCTGTTTGCCTGTGAAAAAGTGCATGCCCTTCAGGAATGTGTGGCATACAAATAATTAGTGCTTGTCAAGGGAGGGAAAAGGAGAAAGGTGAGAAATGCAGTGCATATCTAAAATGAAATGGGGAGTCAGACATTTGGATAAAAACCCAGAAAAATAAAAGTTACAAAAAAATTTCTATTTTCAGTGACATTGTAAGCTAGAATCTGCTTCTTGTTTCTGCTTTTTTTTGGAGGAGGCTTTACTATGGTACAAGGAAATTTTTAGGTTGCACTTTAGAGACTTAATACAGTAGAATATCTATCTCTTTGCTTCACTTATTGTTTCTCTGAGGGGTTGCTACATAAGGAAGCAAAAACCCTTTATACCAGAAACCCTGTCATATAAGTTATCTCCTTCCATTCATAGTACTACTTTACAGGCTGAAATAAAAAGTAGATAAAAAGAGTTGGTACCATTAGATGAACCCTCTCAATCTTTTTTTTTTCCTGGGGAATGGGATCTGGGGGAAAGAGGTCCTTGTTGTTTATTTTAGAAGTTATTAAACCCTAGCTTTATTTGTGTTCAGTACAGATTACTGAGACTTTAAAAGTGTGGAAGCCTGGAAAGAAAAGGAGGAGCCTGGAAAAATACAGGCAAGGAAGAGAGAAGAAATGAAGTAAAATAGAGAGGAATATGCTAAGAAGATGAGGTAAAAAAAAAGTCACGAGTGCATCTATGTCAGTGTGAATTATTAAAACACTTCTCTCTCTTCTCAGAATTATTCCCAAACTTTCTGTTACATGAATACATTCAACCACTGAAATTTATGAATTATCATAATGAAAAATTAAGGCTGATCTCCAGCTGCACCATTCCTGGTGTCTAAGCTGTGTGGTATCCTCTTTAGTTATGCTAAATTGTTTCCACAATTTTTTCATACTGTGTAGTGCATTGTCTAAGACAAAGATCACAGGACTGTTGATTATGACTTCCATTATTATACATGCACAATTCTTTTTTTATCCATTGTCATATTGCTATTCCTTTTCTTAAAGGATGCTCAAAGTGATTGAGGCTGGAACTTTGAGATGTTTCCAATAATTTTAAATATCTGACCTTAGACACACAGGATCTGGAATTTTAGGCATGCCACATCTTACTAATGAGCTTTCAGCTGCATCTGGTTTTCTGGACAGGCAGGACTCTTGTCTTTTCTGTTTGAGATACAGACTGCATTTGTTTGAGTACAAAACGGATGATAGGCAGCCTCCTCCTACATCTGATCATGGTGCATCTGCTGAGCACATGCAGAGTTCCCAATAACAAATGCTGCCCTTCACCCTGTGATCCATGCAGAAACATAACTTTGGCTCCATCTTGCCTCCCTGTTGCTTGTCCAAGTAGTCAGAAAAGAAAAACTACTCTACATAAAGCTGTGGAGGAGTCCTGTCTTTTTGATCTCTGTTCATGAGAAGTTCCTTGCCTCTCTAAGGAGGGAAGAGGTTGATGTTAGGTCCTCAGATCTAAACAAGTGCCTACCGAGCTCAGCACACACTGTTTTAGCAAAGTCAGGGTTCTGACTTTCATGTATTCAGGAAACAAGAGTTTTTGACTTAGTTCTAGCTGTTGGCCTTTAGATCTTTAGAAAACCAGACTTCAAACCTCTGAAGCAGAGTAATGTAAAAGGAGGCATCTGAAGTAGCCACTAGAGGAAAAGTAGGATTTAAATTAATTCCCTGGACCAAAGAATAACTGTACAACAGAGAGAAGGTGTATACACGTACACACACATACATACATACACACACACATTTTTCGTTATTGCTATCTAACCAGAACTTAGTTCTTTCTCTTTCTTGGTAACTAAGCCAAAAATACTATCCCAACACCATATTCCTCTAGCTCATCACTGTCCTGTGTCCTGTTTCTTCATGTCATGTTTCTCCATTCAGGTCAGAGAGGGAAAAAGAACTGGTTTTCAGTGCATTAACAAGTTGTCATTCAGTTCCTGGGGTGAATAATAGTATGATGCCAGTTTAACAGGTAAGGAATTGCTTTACATTTCTAGTAATTTTAATTGTATGTGTTAGTTTACAGACACATTCCAAGACAAATAAAACCAAGATTCCAGTCGAGAAAAAAATGCATTTCAAAATCACTTGGTGTCCATACCCAGATTTAAGTGCTGCAGAAATGAGATTGAACAGGTATGTGCAATCTTATCTTCAACCCTGTGACTATATAGCCTCTACAGCACTAAGCAAAGCATTCTAAATACCATTTTTAAAGCTAGAATTTGTTTTTTTGGACATTAGGTTGCAAGCAGCATTTTGTAGAGCAGCTAAAAGGCAGCCTCAGCATACATCATTCCTTATTTTTGCAGCCCTTGGGTTTAAAGGGAAGAAAATGTTTTGACCTCTTCACAATTTTTATTGCTGCTAGAGAAACATTCCATATCTGTTAGACATTTGGCATTGGTTTAGATAGAAAACTAGCTTGGACCAAGTAAAATGCTGGCTTTTCCTTTCTTTTTAACACATCCTTATGGAATATTTACTGTCTAACCAGTAGATGCTTTGCCAAGTTAGGATTAGGATGGGAAAAATAAGGTTCTGTGAAACAAAGACCAAGAGCTTATTAAAGTAAGAACTTGGCTAGTACCCCTTCAGGGAGCTGCAGAAAGGATAAGAATCCTTATGGAAAACATCTCCCTACTTAAATAAAAAGGTCAGGTGGTTGGGGCAGTAGAAATATTGAAACCATAGTACAGTATAGCTCAAATTGTACTGCTGCTATAAATTAGTACTACAGCAAATCTAAATTGTATTTTCTGTAAATTCACTTTCTGTCCATCCAAAAAACAAAAAAAAACCCAAACCAAGCAACAAAAAAAAAAAAAAAACCCCACCAAAAAAAAATCCAGCCACACAACATGATTTTGATGTTATGCCACTTTTTCACGTTCCCTTTGCAATTGGAGCTGGCACAGCAGATGTTATAATATTGCATTGTTGCCATCTGCAGTAATTTCCCCTTTAATAATGGAGAAATTCTAGTTGTTAGAATCCACTGAGCTCACATTATCAGCCCTTCTATTGGTAGGTTCTGCAATCTTCCACAGAACAGGAGTGGAGCTTTCTTCCCCTTCTATTGCATGTTGTTTTTCTGTGGGTGCTCTTCTGCACATTAATCTTCGTGCTGCTGCTTAACAGAGACTGTTTCCAAAAGAACGCCCTTATTTTTCTTTAAATGATGTCTTAGTGGAAAGGTAAGCATACAAAAAAGAGTCAGACTCCTCTCTAATCTTACTGCTATAGGCCTTTAAGTGCTTTTATCATTTCACTACTGAAAAACAAATGTTAATATTACAGTAACCTGAGTTTAACCTCAGAATGCTGCTGTAAGGGGCAAATATATCATTATCTCCATTTACCAGTGGTAGCCTGAAGCACAGAGAGATTTTTGTGTGTCTGGCCCAAGGTCATGTAGAAATGCTTTAGTAGAAGTATAATTAGATGCAAGATCTCCTGAGTTCTAGTCTAATATTTAATAGCTGTCCTTTCTGTGCTCTTAATGGTAATGGGAGGCATTTATACTTACCTAGGAGAACACTAGCCTGAAGAAATGGTGCTTTTCCAAGAATGGCAGAGAAGAATTTTGAACTGTCTGGGATGGCTTTTCTCGACCTCAGCACACAGTGAGGTAAATTTATCTGGGCTTAAACTCAGTAATAAAAAAATCAAAGGGGTTTCAAAGTGCAATTCAGCAGTGCTGGTACAGTTAGCATTGTGAGGTTCCAGCTTGCTGTTGCTTCAGTGTTCTGAGTCATACATATTCTGTTTAAAAATAGAGAGGAATTTTCTTCCTGCTGTTTTTGGCTGCTGGCCTTTTATCAGTCCATTTTAGCAATAAAAAGTCAATCCGGTTACTGGTGGTGTGTACATCAACAATGTGTGTGATAGTTTCTGCAGTCAGCTAATTTTCTTCTGGGCCACAAAAGGTAAAATGCCTTCTTGCTCTTCTGAAAGATAAGAGAGTAAAGAAACACAATTAGTCGGTGTCAGAAAGATGTGGCAATAGAGAAGTCAGAACAAATGTTCATTCTTTTGCCATTGTTTTCTGTTGCCAATATTATTTGTTTCTCTGTTTTCTGTAGCAGAGCAGTGCTTCCAAGGCCTCTGTTCTGCCAGAACTAGCAGAGAACAGGGGGGCACTTCAACCACTTACTTCCTTTATTTTACCATATGTGCTTACCTCCATGTGGTCCCACTATGGGTTGAACTACAACTTTCAAAGCTCAAATATGTGTTTTTTGTATTCAGCCTTCTGACGCCTATATTCTTCATTAAAATGCAGATTTCATGTGCTGAAGATATGCAGACACGTCGCAAAAGGATTCAGAACTTCAATTAAAATTTTATAGGAAAAATAAATTCAATCTTAGAGGGGCAAAATACTTCTTTGAAGCCTCACTAAGTTGCTTAAAAAAACCCAGCTGTGAAGTCTTTGTGTATCACAGAAGTATCTTTGTATTGCAAAAGATTGCCAGTTACATGGAAATTAGGTCTTTTCTTCAAACACAGCAAGTGATGCAGTTCCACTAGTGACACTGAGCATGAAAACATCTACGTAGGATCTTTCTGAGATGTGAGGCAGTATTAAAAGTGGGTTTGTTGTTGATTTTTTTAATTTTTCCATTGTTCCAGTGCCACATTATTAAAGTTTACTGCTATTCCGGAATGTCTCTTTTCATGAAATCTAGAAATGGTGACAAAGACAGGACCAAGCTCTTTACATAAGACAAGTTATAAATGAAATACAGGTTGCTATAACCTACTTGCTAATAAAATTCCACAGGAAAGAAAAGGAGAATGACACAATTTATTTGTCCTTGCTGAATCCAGAAAAGACATAATTCTTTAGTAATGTCACCCAATAGATGGCAGCAGCATCTTTATAATGAAATACTTTTTTTGCAAGTACAGAGACATTTGGGATGAAGTTTCAGCTTCTGCCTGCTAATTGACAAAAGAAATACAGTACTTTTTCTTTTAAGAAGTAGCATTATAGGAAAACATAGCAAAGTGCATTTTTTCTAATGGAATTTTGTCAGTTCGACTTAATACAATCAAAATTTAATTCACTGGGAGTGTTGCTATTCACATTAATCAAGAGGAAAAAGTACAGGTTGAATGGTTCCAAATGGTCATTGATTCCTGACTGCTAAAGACCTTGTTTCTCTTTATTGAATAAAAGCTGAAAAAGGAAATCTCACTCTCATTAGGAGATTTAGAAACATGTCTGCTCACAATGCACGTGCATGTGAATATACATGGGTGTACACACACAAATATGTAATTTTCAAAATGTCAATTGACAAAGAAAAATGTAGGAAAAACCATTTTAAAACTTACTATTGTTGCATAGCTATTCTTTAAGAAAGAAAGATGAATAGATCTGTGTATGAATGCATGTTCTCATGCTGGCAAAGATGAATCTACATAGTCAAAGATGAGCACTAAGAACATGAACATATCAAGATCAAATATAAGTCCATTCACAAATAATTTATATATTTGACAAAAATTGTTTCCTAATTTAGAGGAAAATTGAATGCTAGGTGACTGATTTTCAAATTTTGTTTTAAGAAAAGACTTCAAACTTGACTATTCTGAGTGCCAGCATTGTTATGTTTAGAGCAAAAGAAGATATCCTGTTTGGGAAGTAAAAAAAAAAGGTTGCTGATCACTTTCAGAATAATCTCTTCTTTCTCAGTTTGAAAATGTCATTAATTCATTAGATGCCTATTTACCAGATGTAAATGTTATGGGTGCTTGTAATTCCTGATTCTAAAAATAGCAGAATGTGGTTGCCAGAATCACCTCACCACACATATAGACCAGAGTACAGGCCAGCAATAACAAGACTGTCATTAAAATAATCCTGCTTACACTTCTAGAAAATACACTTTATGTCTTTACATGTTTCTTTATGGTTTCTAGAATAGATTGGCAATTTTAAAGATGGTAAAATAAATTATACTTTACTTTGAAAATTATATAACTGTCTATCAGAAGAGCAAAGCTTTCTATTCAGTATATCCTGTGACATTTTATGTCCTTCCCCCACTGAAATACCTTGACTTTCAGCAGGACACATTGCATTAAGCAGAGAAACCCCTATGCACCCATAATTACAGACAGTTGTTAATTATTGTAAGCAGTGCATGATTTTGGAATAATTAAAACCATGAAATCTATTCTGCAATACTCTTCTTATTTGAAAGAGGAATTTTAAAATTAGGATAATTAAGGTGAAAATATCATAACCTCCTCTCTTATTGACAAGTTAAATCACATAAAGTAAGAGTTGGCTGAATTCTCTGTTCTTTTGAAATGTTCTCTAAAAAAATTGGTGAGCTATAGTTCAGATTGATGCTTGATGCCTAATTAGTTGTGTATGGAATTGCTGTGCATGTAGCTAATAGCTGTTATATGCTATATTATTAACTTTTGGATATAAGCATAGGAAATGGAAAGGGCAATGGGAAGGAAAATGAAATTAGGATTTGTGAAATTTTACAAATATATGGCAGGGCACCTAATGACTGTTCATTTTCTATGCCTATCTTCTAGGAAAGCTATGGTAGAATTACTAATAGCAGTTGAAATGGTGGAGCAAAAGAAGAGCTTTCATACAGGAGGAAACTACAGTTCTTTAATGAAGGAAAGGGCAGGACATGAGCAGATGCATTTGGGGACTATTTGCAAATGTCCTTGCCTGTATTGATTTTGGTACAGCAAATGCCATTTTAGCTCCCCAAGAGGTCCTTACTGAAGACAGCACAGAAAGTGGTAAAACCCCATTTTTTCTCAGTTCATGATCTGTACCTTCACTGATGAATCTTTCAGATATGAATGTGATATTCTATTTGTACAAAAAATGGAGAGTAATTACTTTGGTTGGCACTGATCCCACCAAATTTTGAGTACTTAATTGAAGACCCTAATTAGCAGTGTAGTTTGTCCTAGGTTCTTGTATAAATCAATAGAGAGAAGCTTCTGGAGGGCAATTCAGGCCTTCCATTAACTCAGTCACTGCAGGATAAGAAGCTCTTCTCCACTAAATCTTAATCATCCTTTTACTAACAAATGGTTGTTATGTTGTTTCACATTATAGGGGTGAGGGTAGACACTTAGTTTTGAAAACCAGACTCTTAAAGTGCTTAATTTTTTGTGTCATAGCAGAATTTTTAATTCCTCTGTCTGCCTTTTCAACCATTCTTTATATTGACCTGCTCTTAATGTTTGGGTGAATATACAGGAATCAAAACTCTGATTCAGAGCATGATTTCCAAAGATGAAAAAGAAAAAAGAAGGTGAAAAAATGTTACAACATCAGTCCTTCAAAACATCTGAAGAAGTTCAGTCTTTCCTTGAAGATCTTTCAACAGTGGCATGAAAGGTAATGGATACCTACTCTCTGTATTGAACTGAACATAATATTCATTAAATTTTTATTTCTCCTTGTTTTTCTAGGAATCTTGTCATTATGGGTTTTACATGCACACTGAATTTTCTCCCCCATTCCGAAACGTAATGTCACTGCAGATAATGACCTATGATGGATTAATTTGCTATTTTTGAGCAATTACTTTACTTATTGTGTTCCCTACTTCAAATTCCCTGCTGGTATCAAAGCCTAGAGAGTCTTAGACCTGAAGACCGGAACTGCAGGCAGTCTTGACAAGATACTGACATCCATTTCAGCTCAGTGTTCAGCTGGTGAGATCACAAATTTCTGTTCCCTGCCTTTAGCAGGGGAAAAGTAGTACTTTAGTTTTGATGTGAGGGTTTTGAATTGGTTGGACCAGGCTGGGCTTTCACTCTCAGGTCTAGCTCAGGTTGCTTGAAGTGGTACAGGCATTTTTTTTCCCCTTAACAAAAGAAACAGAACATTATTTTTAGGTGCCTGAAGGGTTGGCTGTCTGAGTGACAACCCAACCCATGTAATCAGCTTCAGAACTTAATAGCATTCAAGTGAGCAGGGATGAGACTGCAGGATAACAGAAAGTCAAATGCACATAACAGCTCTCTTCAGCTCAGCAATCAGACTTGGATTTTCTCAGGATGTCCTGGTCCAGCATGTATAAAATTTAAATATTAATTTTAGAAGTCTTAATTATAGCAACCAGAATAGCTATGCTCAAAATAGTCCCAAAAATAATGGAGCAAGAAGCTACAATTAGCAATTTACCTGATTGAGGAACAGGTAGAGGTTTAATTAGAAATGGAAAATACAGTTTGTTCCTATTTGCATAGTAAGTAGGAAAGGAATTTGCTCATTTGGGGGAAGTTTTTGCTTGTTTTTCATTATTGAAATAATAGGTTATCAACCAGTTCACAAAAAATACCGTTCAATGGATGAAGACAAACATATGATTTGCACCAATATATTCCAGATTCTTGTCTGTTTTGTTTGTCTGTAAATATCAGGTAAACAGCTTGCAGTATGTAAACAAAGTCTTTTCACAGTCATCCATTTTTTTGATACATGAAAATAACATAATGTACTAATTTGTTTCTCAATGGAAATATAATTTTAATCACCTCTTTCACTGGCAAGTAAATACTTCGTAGTTTTGTATTTTTGTCTCCAGCACTGGTTGTGCAATGAATTTCCAGTAGGATTTCCTGTCTTCCCATGGCTGCTCTGGAGCTCTCCATGCTGACTCCCAACAGCAGCCCAATACAAAGGTATTGCTCTTAACCTCAATGTTATTACTAGCACCAGCAGCAGTCCAGAAGACTGTGCTATCACAAATACAGAAAAAATAAGGTTAATTGATAATTCCTATAGAATGGAAAGACTGAAGTTGTGATCTGATCAGACTGGGCCAGGTCCCATGGATCCTGCTGTGGAGACATCACATTATAAGTAGATCAAACAAAAGAAGTATGAGAGTACTCTAAAATTTAAATAATTTGTTTTACATCCCAGAGAAGAGCACTTCTTGATTTTTAACTGCTCTGTTCCAGTTAATTCAGATATTTTCCCTCCTTCATGCCCTACACTGAACTCAGTAATTTTCCTCTTGTCTTCAAGGAACACAGAACACGAGTTCTTGTTCTCTTTCTCTTCTTTTCCCCCCTTCTTTTCCTACCCCCCTAGTTTTCAGAATTTACCTTTCAGGATGTCATTCACAACCCAGTGACCCTTTCTTTGAGTTACTAAAGTTATTATACGTCTGAGCTGGTGTGACAACTGTTACAATATTTTCCATTAGTCTTAATTTACCTTTGATGGATACAGGGAAACTGTTTTATGATAAAAACCTTGTATCCATCTATTCAGTGTAGATGTTTGCAGTACAGGGGAGAGAACACTGAGAAATACTGTAAAGATTGGTGTTCAATGCTCTCTCAAAAAGATGCATATTTATTTACTGGTATTGTCCAAAGAGAAACTCTGCTTGAAGGAAAATGGTTTTATTATTCTGAGAGAATTTTCTGTTTAAAAGATTCAATACAGTGGGCTTGAGGGTAGGAAAAAGAAGACCAAGCAGATTAAATACTTTCTAGTTTGGCAATTTTATTATTTTCCTGAGATTGGGATTCAAGTAGTAGTTTGTTCTGGGAAGTAATCACTACATGCAAGGTAAAATAAGACTTGCAAAATGTGAGAAAACAGTGAGTGGGTGACACTGGAAAATGGAAAACTGAGGTTCATTCTTCAAAATTAAATCAGCTTCTTTGTGTACCAAAAAATAGACAGCTGGGCTTTTGCATTGCTTTTGTTCATCATGGCCATAAATTTTCTTCTGGGCATGAGATATTTGGTGGATTTTAGTGGTTAAGTCTCTCCTTGAATGAGCAATTTCTGATGAGAACATTTAACTGGCGAGTTTCTTACTGGCTAAAGACACTAGAGGGGGTTACTTCAGAGCTGTACAATATCAGTGTACAACCCAGTAACCTTGATCATGCTCCCCCCTTAAAAAAAACAACTGTGGTCACTTTTTTTTCCCTGCAGCTGAATTAATCAGCAAAGATTCAGTGGAAATGGTGACAGTAAATTGCATAAGCTATGTGTTGCCCCAAGCCTGGTCTAAATTAATCTTCTCTGAGCTGTGTGTCCTGAATTTAGATCACCATACTGGCCTTTCCTGTAAATATTGTAGGAAATGGAGAATACAAATACTATGTGAAATACAGCATCAAAATAAATGATCTGTTGCCTCATCTTTAAAGCAAAACTTGCCTCGTAAAAATTGAAGGAGGCTTTCATGCTTCTGGAAATGGCTTCTAATAATCCCTCATAAATTAATCCCTCTTTCTAGAAGTAGAAACCAAGTGAACATTGTTGATTGCCATCAAAACCTGGTGTGCTGTACAATTTACATCACTGGTCAGAAAATTGCATCAGGACTGACAAAGCTGCATCTGTTACCAAGATTAGTTTACACAGCTCTCACTTAGGGTAGATTCCTATTTTATACAGGTGTTGAAACAAGTCAGCAATGAAAACAGACAGAGTAAATATACCATCAAAAATAAAAAAGAAATAGACACCAAAACCCAAATGGCTTTCTCTGACAGTGCTGAAACAGTACCATCTGTTTCCATTGCATTATAAATTTATATAGAAGATTGCTATGCAATGCTATTTCTGGGTAGCTTCTGATTTGCATTTGCTTTTGTTAAAAAATGGGCCCAACTGAAAACCATCACGCTGAAACCCACTGGACTTTGGGAGGAAGCATTCAAAGCAGCCTGGGGTGTTCCAGCCTGAACCTGGATCCACAGCTAAATGTGCAGCTGCCCACATGTGTATCCTGTGTTAAAACACAGCTTTGCATCCAGGCACCACATGGCTCCTCAGATGTTTGGGCTCCTGGTCCAAACTGTCCACTTTTATTTTATTTAGCACTTTAACAATTGACTCATGGTGGTGCCACAAGGCTGAGCACCCAGCTGTGTCAAACAACCATATAATCTTTGACTTGGGCAGCCAATGTGTGATAGCAGCAATAAGGACACTTCCAGAGAGTACCAAGAATACAAACTCAGTTGTCTTCGATTTGTTCTGTGCAGTAAAATTAAATCACTAGAACACAGCAGGATAACCATTTGCCATGGCCATGATTGTGATTAATCTTAATGTAAATCACCATCCAAAGCAACTTTTCATCCTGTGGCTGGAGGAAACTGACTTACAGCTTTCTAACCCTGTATAATAGTCCAAATCACTTGCAGGCAGGAATGGATAAGCCAGAGAGCTTGTCAAACCTAAACTGGTGACATATTGTCCCTGTTGGAGTCAGTGCTGGGCAAGAACAGATGTAAATGAAACCCCCTCCCTGACATCCACTTCTTTCCCTGCATTATCAGTTTTGGATAGGCTTAAAAGACAAAAGATGCAGAACCAGCTCCAAAAGGTAGGTGTCTTTGCTGGATATATCTGTGCCCATGAGGAGGTGTATTTGTGGAGCAAGCATTCTTGTGATTTTGATTCACAGCACAAGGACCTTTGGATGTCTGCTTTATTCCAAAAAGTAACAGCTATATTTCCTATCCTCTAATAAAACTGAAATTAGATTTTTTTTTTAAATTTGGTTTAGTTGTCTTCATTCATTGTTAACTTTATGGGCTTCTGAAAGGAAGAGGAAGGAGAATTGAGTAAAGATTGAATTTGCTTATAGAAAGTTCTTGCTGTACTATTTGAGCATGCTGTTGTGTAGGGGTGCTAGAATCAGTGTGAATGCAAAGCTTCCTGTGCTGTCTGTTTGTATTTCTGGTACTTAGAAATTTTTTTTTTTCAAAGATAAAATCAAGGCAAGGTTGAACCCCCCTTACATCTATGGGGTTCAAAGAATTGTTTGCACAATTGCTGAGAGACATGGCAATAACATCCACACCTCTGCAGACCAGCAGGAAATGTAATTTTGACAGCAGGCTGGTGATATGCATGGGATATGGGCTCCTGCTGGCTTACCACAGGAAAATTTGGATCCATCGTTCCATATTCTGGCCTTAAACAGCAGCCTGGGAGTCACTGGTGTTAGACCCTGCTTATGTCTCCAAGCCTGGCAGGACAAGCAAGGAAAATATTCATTTGTCTGTCCTATGTTCTCCATCTTCTGGCTGTGTAGAGTTTAAATATCTGGGTTCTAGGTTGTTACAGTAATGTAACCATTTATATAATATGGTAATGTGAAAATCCAGATAAATACATAAATAACAGATATTTGAAATTCACTCCTTTACATTCAGTATAAAAGATATTGGTTACTTCTCTGTATTATTTGTTAATGAATTGGAATTTTTCCTTGTAAAATTCTCAACCAGCATTTTCTTGTTGATCAAGCCACTACTTTTTAGCATTTTGAGATCATATTCCCCAAAAATTTGGTATTAACGGATTTACATTTTTTCTTTACATTGCCATGCCTTACTTATAGATTTCCAGAGAAGGAAGAGATCAAAATCAATATATTAATTGAGAAACTGCAGAATTAAACCTGCTATGCATTTACTCTGAAGAACCTGAAAGTGTAGAAGGCAGTGAATCTGGAAGCAGGAATATGGTGAATACAAGGTAAATTCAGCATTTGTTGTAGATATATAATGTTACAAATGAGTGTAGATAAATGGGTAGTTTAATTTAGCCACAGGTTTGTGACAATATGAGGGACCTCAGCTGTTTGACTGAAGGCTGTAATCCCAAATGGTGTTGAAACTGCTGTTGAATTTAATGTTGCTTATGTGTAGCTGGGTCACTGTCAGCTTTCACAGCACCCTGCACGTGTACTTACTGAAACTTGTGCTTCATAATCTGCCTTCTGGACAGTATAATGTGTGGCAGCACCAGTTTCAGACTGTTTACAGTCTATGAGATACATTCCTCTTTGGAATACAGTGTTCTATTTTAGTCATACCTACAGGGACAAGGATGCTGCCTGCTGCAGAAAAGAACTCGGTGGTGTTTCTGCATACTTGGAAGCTGTGTCTGTAACCACAGGTTGGGTCTGCCTCCTGTCTTTACCATGGCTTGTTCTTGCTCACTTGTACCCCTTGAAGTGTGTGCACTGGCACATCTGGAAGAGGTGAATATCAGAGAAAGAGATGGGGTTTGCTGTGCACTTAGCAGAGCTTTCTTTGTAGGTAAACTGGACAAAGAAATTAAAAAAAAAAAAAACAAACCCTAACAGACCTTTTCCTATTTAGATTGTGCACTTTTTCCTTGTTTAAATATTTTGCTTCCGTGGTATTTTCCTACTGCCTGAAAATAAATAGATTGTTTGTGACTTCCAAGAATCTAAGTCACAGGGCTAGAAACCCTTCAAGGGGACAAGAGGACACAGATCTTGTGGACATTTGATTAAGTTACATTTATTATATTCCAAATTCTTTTGGACCAGAGAGCAGGAAAATCATTTTGTTTGCCACTACACATACCTATGAGCTTTGAGCTGTATCCATGCCTAGACAAGTTTTAGACTTTTTCCTGTTTTATAGCGTCCATTCCTTTGGACATAAATGAGGAGTGTTAGATTATGGAGCAGGACTTCAGATCTCCCCTACAGTGTAGACTTGGGCTCAGATCAGTATAACCAAAGATTGCAGGTTATAAGTTTCAAATTGCAAGTTAATGCTCTTTTGTTTCCTTCTCTTTTTTTTTTTTTTTTTCTTTCTCCCAAATTTTAGTTAGCAAGGCCAGTGAAATTTTGCTTTATGAGCCATGAAATTAAAGGAAACAAACCTGGTATCTCAACACAGCTTGTATGGTCAATGAAAAAGTTGCTAAGTCTGAAAATGTAAAGGACTGAATAAACAGAGGAGTTATGATTACAGAGAGTGAATAAATTCAGAGGTTTACCTGAGTAATGGCAAAACACACAATGAAATATTTCTGCTAGAATTACGTGCTTTTTAGAACTATCCCTGATTGATGATTTATTCAATTAAATATATTATGGACCCTGCTGAGTATACTTTTGAAAGGACTGAACATTAGAAGACTTTTTGCCCCCTTGGTTCTTAGTATAAGAGCACTGAGAATTGTTATGCATTTAAATGTTTAAAAATAACAACCTGTCTTATTTTTTGATGAGAGCAAGCCAGTTTTTGGCCCCCTTTTCACAGAGCCCTACAATAACCAACACCTGAATGAGCCTGCAAAGAGTTGGAGAAATAAGATCTAAGGCAGATGTATTTCAAGGTGAAACAGTCTCTACAGTGTCCCTTAACCATTTTTCCAGCTCCTGAAGATGTTGAGGTGTGCATTCTGTCTCTCCAGCTGGCCAAGAGAATGCCACTTAGCACTGCAGCTTGGCAGGGTCATCCTAGGAGATAATGCCTCAATTTACTACTGCTTCACTCCCACAGAACTGATCCTTTGAAAAAGGATAAGGTGTTTGTCTCTAAAGTTGGAAGGTCTTGTACTGCAGCTACATTCGTTCTACAGAAGTAATGAGAAAAGATTTGGGATTTGCAGGCTCTCAAAGCTGTACCTTTTACAAGCATTAGGAGAAAACCATGAACTTGAAATCCAATTCTCTGAAATTTTAGAAGCATCTGGCCTCCTAGAGGGTCTTATCAGCCAGTTTTGGTGGAATTAGTTACACTTTCCTAATTTTTTTCTTTCCACTGTTGCAGGGAAGAACACACAAGTTACAAGACTAGACTGTTAAACTGGGAAGAGGAAGGGAAATAACCATGCATAGTTTTTCAACAGGAAATAATAAATAGACTTTTTAGCAAACAAAAAATGGAGAAATTGCTGCATCTCTAAATGCTGTACCTCAAAACACAGGTAATATAATAGGTTGGCTGTATCACTTTCAATTTTTCCAAGATAATCTGCTGAAAAAAGTAGTGTCTTCCAAAAAACTGTGCAGATGGTAATAGATTTTGAAAGAGATGTGGATAAATCTGAAGTTGTCAATGGCCATAGAAATGAAAGGATTACCAGTCACTGTGTTAGTGATGTCATTTCTAATGTTCAAACTTTCAGAAATAACTGACTAAATACTAAAATGTATCACCTTGTAAGGACACTTTAACAAATCTGTTTATCTTTCAAGCATGTTAATGTGTACGATACAAGGAAAAATTCCTTGTCTGATCCATGGAAAGTCTAGACAGTTAGACACCTGTGTCTGCACCCTTTCCCTAAAAATAGCAACTGGAGTTGATATTCAGGGAAAAAAAATCTCAATAAAATCTTTCTGGGTGCTGAATTGTAGACATAGCATGTAGTGGGAAAAACAGTAGATATTTTAAACAGCCCAAATAACAAAACTTTTACCAAAATAATGTTAATGTCTTTTAATTTAAATTCTGGGTTTGAATCCTGAATGCTTGCCTTGATTGGTACTTTTACACTCAGTTGCTTATACTATGCTGAATAACTCAAGTTAATATTTCGTTTTTCCATGTTGAATATAATTTATCTCGAATAATATAATCTGCTTCTTCATTACTTGGAATTATTAATTAAAACAGATTTTCAGTGTATGATTAGGTCACATTTAACACTGAATTCCAAATCTGTCACGTTGTCTCTTTTAGGGATAATTTTGCAAGTACAAAAAAAAAAAAAAAA